>LPNX010848635.1:5620-161989 GCA_001517045.1 Pseudotsuga menziesii
ATCTAGGCCAAATTTGGACTAACTCGAAATCATGAAAGCATGAATCATAACAATGTAACCACCAAATCTGAACCCTAAATTGTGCTCTTCATCTCAGAGAAACTTAGACTCGAACAAAAACCATGGAAAAACTTCGCCATCATCAAATGGAGTAAAAGCACACAAAAAGGTGGGAAAAACCTTCTCGGCAAGTAGAACTACCAAGCATCGGGGGATACAAAACTCTCATCGGTGGGCGGAAGCACTATATGCATTGGAAGGATAGTTCACTACGAAGCTGCAACGATGGGAAACAAATAGGCTATGGCTTCTTCAATCAAATGAAAACTTCGGTGATCGAAAGAACTAAAGCTAAAGGTTGGAGTTCAAAACCACTAATCATCAGCAAGATAGTTCACTATGGAGCCACAATGGCAGAAAACAATCATACAACAACTTCCGATCAAAGTCATTAGCTATTCTGATAGCGAAGAATAAAAAAATAATGAAAAGAAATAAACCATGGAATCGACAAGGATAAGAACTAATCCGTCGGAACATTTTCCATCTGCCCTCCGAAATGGCGATGACTTAGAACACTAATGCTCCAATAGTGATAAAACAAAACACCGAAAGTCAAAAGTAAAAGTTTTTTGAAAAATAAACCAGGGAAATAAAATCCCATTGGCGAAAAAAATGACTTTCCATCGGTACGTTCATTAGTTGGCTTCCACAACGATGGATGCGTAGAGAACTACGGCCCCATTTCACCATTCAAAATACTTCTGAAAACAAAAATAAAAAATATATCATTGCAAAGCAAAAGGTTTGAATGAATAAAACCATGCCTTGGAGAAAGTAAGAATTGTCCATCGACCTGTTCTCTATTTTTCCTCCGAAACAGCGGCTGCATAGATAAGTAAAGCTCTGATTCAAGCTTCGATTTCCCTCTGATAGCGATAAAACCAACCATCAGAAATTCAAGGAAAATTTAAGTGTTCAAAATATTCTTGTCTGGGCAGCGATGAAATAAGTACATTTAACCTCCGAAATAGCGGCGGCATAGATAACTAAAGTTCTGACTCAAACTTCAACTAACTTCCGATAGTGCTAAAACAAAATCATCAATAGAGAAAATGTTAAGAAATAAAAAAAATCCATAATCAAAAGCTTTAGCTAGACAAAGGTAGATTTAGATCATCCAACTTCCGAAACGAAGGAGACAATTGACCTCAATTCAAACTCAAGAAAATCCAAATTTGTAGCAGAGGGAAAAAATAGAGTTCAGGAAACCAAAAAAAACTACAGGCAAGATAAAATCGAAAGGAGGGTCCAAAATTTTTCAAAAATTTGGGAAAAAAGTTGCAGCTGCAACACTTTATTAACCATGTCTTGAAGTGGCCTAACAATCTACGCAAAATTGGGAACAAATATCCTGACAAAATTAATCTTCCCAAGGAAATATTGCATAGCTTTCTTTGAGCTAGGGATACCGATTTTTGCAATTGCTTCCATCCTTTTCAGATCTATTATTATTCCATCCTTTAAAACAATAAATCCCATAAGGTTTCATTTTGTGACTACAAAGACATATTTCTTAGGGTTCAAAGAAATGCCATATGTCCTGCATCTATCCAAAAATTGCCTTAACGGTAATAAATGATCATGCCGTTTTTTGAAAAAATAGTTATATCATCTAAATAAACAACCACATAATTATGTCACAAACCTCCTAAACCTATGTCCATAACTCTCTAAAAATTTTCACCGGCATTAATTAGCCCAAAATGCATTCTCCTATAGGAAGAAGTGACATAGGGTGTTCTGAAGGAATTCTTTAGCTGGTTAGAGTTTGTTACCAGAATCTGATTGTATCCTGAAAACACATCAACCATAGAAAACATTATGCACCCAAAACTGTTTGCAAGATTTCTCCATCGATGGAATGGGGTAATTATCCTTTTCAGATGCTCTATTGAGATTTTGAAAGTCCACACATAGTCTGATCTCTCCTCTTTTCTTGTGAATAGGAACCAAGTTGGAAATCCATTGTGTGTGTCTAATAGGGAATATAATTCTAGCTTTCAAGAGCTTCTCAAGCTCTTTCTTTATGGATGGTTCAATACTTGGATGCATATTTCTCATTTGTTGACAAGGTATTGCATCTGGATTTAGGGGAACATTATGTTGCATAAACCCACATGTCCATAGTCTTAGGTAAACCATTAATATAGTAGGTTATTAACAAGTCTTTGACAGGAAGGACTATGACAGGGATCCTGTTCTTTAAACATGAGAAACTTTGATTGAAATATTTGAATCCTTCTTTTGGTTGTATCCTAAGAGAATAAAATTATATGAAAAGATATTTTACACTACTATCATCTCCAATCTTATAGAGGAATAGTGCCTCAAATTGTTTCAAAGAATTAATAGAAGCAACTTCAAAATAAAAGTACCAAGTTGATGCTTGTCCCTCAAAAGAGTAAGGAAATAATCTGCACACCACATCCTCATGAATTACATTCGTTGGTATGATATATTTCATATAAATCTTGATATGATCTTCTACAGGGATCCTATCATCTGGATTGAACCTGGGAATCCACTTCTCAGGGTTCTTAGGAAGTTTATGTAATTGTCTAGGGATAAGGACTGCGTCCAAATCAAGCCAAGGTATGTTAAGGTCGTCGTCCATTGGTCTCTCTGCTGGATGTTCTGAATATTCTAAGGAAGTCTTTCTATCTGAGGATTATTATGATGAAAATGGAGATGAAGGAGGTGGTGTATGTGGTGGTACTCCACCTGACTGGTCGTCAAGATGTGGATCTTATGGGGGTTGTTCTATAGTTTGTAACAAAGGACTAGCTTGGGCTTCAAGGATCTCTCCCTAAGGAGTAATATTTTGAGTAGGTAAAGTAAGAGTCAAGAGAGAAGTAGACAAATTTTTTTTGAGACTCTGGACTATCTCGGTTCTTGGTTCCACCATTGTAGCAATGTCGTTAGTGTTCTTTCTCCACTGTTCAAAAGTAAGGATTCCACTACTGGGTGATATAAAAAGGTTTTCAGTTCTAGAATTGGATCTGTCTAAAATAGGGGTGGTAGGAATGGGTGTCTGACTCTCTACAAGATGAGCTGCAGATGTAGAAACTTGAATGTGGCTCATAGTAATGATGGGTGATATGGAATGAGGAGTTTTATTACTATTTTGTCATGAAGTATTTCACAATGAACCTCCTTCTACCACCATTTGTTGACATCCCAGTTTGTAGGTTGCTAAAAAAACTATAAGGCAATCAACAAAAAGAAAAATTCCAACCATAAAGGCTTCGAATCAATCCCACGCAGAGACGATCCTATCCCCCATTTGTTTGGGATGACTAATTCCTATGGATACAAGGCCTCCATTGGCACAAAGGTTTATCAGATCAATAATATTTGTTCTTAGGACAGGTGAGAAAAGATTCAAAGTAACTTAAAGAGGGTAAAAGTGGATTTGAGATAGGATAGTTGCAAAATATAATAGGAAAATGAAACTAATTACTCAATGTAAAAACATGCAAATTAAGATCAATATCTTTAACTAAATTTAATTAAATCTTACAAAAAACATTGCAAAGGCTTATCCAAATATTACAGATGTACAACATGTCTAAGAGGTAATACTAATTGACAAATAAGTATCATATATCAAGGACTAATCATCAACTATAAAATAAATCATGTGAATCAAACAAAGACATTCATTTAACACACATTCAATATGTCAATTACGTAAGGAAAAATCGATACATGAATAGGCACATTAATAGATAAAAAACCAATAATTATCATGCCAGATAGATGGATGAATGACTAGAATTCAATAAAGACATTTAATGAACAACCATGAAACATAGCATAAAATGACTGTAATTTTATTAACTTGCAAAAAATTATAGAGTACAAAAATAAAATCTTTCTTGTTATGCAACTTGGAAGTCTGTTCTTCAGTATACTCCTAGGCTTAATCTCCAAATTTCCTCCTTCTACTTGGGAAATACCTCCCCTTTAAATAATATTTACATATTTTACAAAAAAAAAGAAAATTCCCAAGATGTGGGATTACAAAATAATATGGTTTCAAGGTTTTCCAAGGGAGGAACACCACTTGGTATCTAGGTCCATGAAATTGTCAGTGTACTAATATTTTCCATGCTTGGGGTGTACTTATGTTCTGCAAATTCGGGATGCATTCTCCATCTTCTTGAATTTCTTCCACTCAGTGATGTACACCTGTATTCTGACCATTGCAACATGAGGTATCTTAATCCATATGGTGATCTCTTTCATAGTGACCTTGCTTATCCCATGAATCTTCTCCTTAGCTATAGCAAAGTTTTGTTCAATTTCTCCCAATTTGAGCTTAGGAGAAAGTGTCTGGTCAATCGTATCTGGAGAAGGAAAGTATAGAAAACAGAGTAAGGTTTCAATATACATCCACCTACGTCTCAATTCCACATGTCCACCTTTGATAATGGATTCTACCACATCACAGATGTTCTCCCAGGTCTCGATCGTAACTTCAGTTTTTTTCATCTGAAGTTTATCCATAACTGGAAAATAATGCAGTCTATCTATGACATTTTTTTCCACTCTAATACGTTGTTGAAATCCTTGGAGATTTCTATTATGCGAGTATGATGGTCTTGCAGGACATCATATTGTTGCTCGAATGAGTTGTATAATTCCTGCATTTCATTAAAACCTACATACAAATTGGCCATAGAATGATAGAATTCATCATACACTATACATGATAACTATTTAAGTTCTTCTGTTATCAATCTAGAGAAACATGAGGCAACTAAAGCTAGTTCTAACTCCTTGAGTTGTTACTCAAGGGAAGCAATCGTGTTCGCCTGTTTCTTGTTGAGAACATCTAACTTCTCAAGATGATGCTTGAGGTGGTCATTCTTTTTTGCAACTGTTTTAATTTATCTCCATGCTCTTTCTCTAGAAATTGGACTTCTTGCTTAAGATGTGCCTCAGTTGCCACCAAGTCCTGTTTGGTCTTCTGCAACTCTTGTTATTTGTCCAAACTATCTTTATTCAACTGTGAAACTGAATCGTAATTAGTTCCTGCAAAAACACCCATAGAAGCTAATGTATCCAAAGCCCCTTGTTTGTTGTCAGGGGAATCTTACTTCTATATGACTTAATTAAGATCATTCACCTATTTGATTATTCCTTCCCTCATTCTCTTAGTTACTTTTTTCATCACTTTTTTTCCTTCTTGCTCCAAAAATATTTTCCTAAATAGACCACACCATCCTCACCAAAATATGCCATCCCTTCAGAAGCTGAAATGGTTTCTTGTTGGGGAGTGACCAAGGGATCGGGTTGAGATTGGGAAACTAGGATTTCCACATCATTGGGTGTAATTATCATGGGAGAAGTGGGGAAAATAGGTGCAAGAGATGAGGAAGAAGTGAGGATAGGTTTTGAATTTGGGGAGAAGGAATTGTAGAAATGGAAGGAATGCTTATTTGAGGAAGGGGAGAAGGGAGGGGTGTTTGTGTTTTGGTGGAAAGAATAGATGAATTAAGGGGAGAAGTAGGAATAGGTACATCAACTAGAATTGCAGGAATTCTAGTGGTAGCTTTAATTCAGAAAAAGAAAACTCAGAAAATGATGAATCGAAAGTATTTTCAGACAACTGTGTACTAGGGATAGAGTATGTCATAGAGGTAAGAATATTTACAGGACATGTGGAATGTCCACTTTCTTGCTCCAAGTCACTATGAATCTCATGAATTTCAATTTTAGTTGGTGGAGGAGTTTCTAACTGCTGAACTGGAGGGATCTGCATGGGCACTTTCTCTTGAGGAGAAAGTTTAGTAGGTGATGCTTGCCATTCTTCCCTGGGTAATTCCTAAGATATTTGTTGTGGGTTAGTAGTTGGTGCTTCTTATACTTGTACCCGTTGAAGAACAAACTGATTTTTCTACTTCTTGCGCTGAGGTTTGGCCTCTTTTGTCTATGTGTGTAGCTAAGAATTGAGCTTCTCAATATTTTTCTTATATTGCTCCCCTTTATGTAGGCTCTCCAACATTTGTGAAGGATGAGTTCTCATAGGAGTCTCCATGACAACCTTACCTTTATGCTTTGAATAGGTAGAAAGGATAGCAACAAAGCTTGCTACTTGATCTTTTTCTTCCTTCTCTATGTTTTTCCTCTGAAGGTTCTCCTCTATGGATAGCTTTACCTTTATGAATTAGAGGGTGGAATCCTTCAGGTCCTTTTGATACTTGAAGATATGAGATTTCACATCTAGATCAGTGATATTTATCAATTCTTCTTCAAAATCCATATCTTCTCTATAAATGGAATCATTAGGCTCATCCGCATGAGCATACTGAAACTTATCATGTTCCTAGACAAAGAGACTGGCCAGATATGCTTTAGGTTCATGTAATCTTCTGGGGGATTCTCCCAGGTTCATATTGGAAATTTCTTTACCTAGCATAGTTGCATGGGTGGAATTTTGCAAAACAATAGAATCTAAACTTAATGGAAATTTAGGCCAAGCCTTTCTTTTATGTCGTTCCAATTTGGGAAAAACCCCATCAATGACCGTCTAATAGGCCACTTCTTGTAATACCATATGGTCTGGAACTATCCTTGGAAGAAAATGAACTATGGTTCTTCCCCTAATTCTAATATAGGAGAAATAATCTCAAACATACCAATCACTTTGTAATGCAATCAATTCTTTGGATCTCTAAGAAAATTCCAGAGTGTCATCCTTGAAAATTTTATGATACATCGACCCAAGAAATAGGTCACAAATATCATAGAATTGAGCAACAAAAATGTCCTCCCACATATCAAAACAATAAATGTTTACTGGCAGGGAATATTTATTCCAATTCCAACCCAAGGCGGGAAAAGCATAAGTCGCATAGAACACATCCATTACATTCTTGACATATAAAATGTTGGCTTCCTGGTGGCCAAGGTCTTCTGCTATTTTTCAATTTCCTCCTTCATATTCACAAACAGAATTTGTGCCCAATTGAAGGGCTCACCTGTAAGCAGAATATGATGGGCTACTACAACCCATTTAGCTTTGAACAAGGAACAATTTTACAACCCATACATATGAAAGAACATGGAGGAACGCAATGAGAAAGATTCCTAAACCAAGAAACAAGATTGGAATTGCTTGGTTTGGGAACATACTCAGCTATATTTTCCATCTAGGATTTTAGTACCTCCTCATAGTTGAACTAGGAAATGTCTTCACTGATAAATTTGGAGTTGAGAAGCTGTCTGGGAGGTCCAAGCTCATAAGCCCTGGGAAAAAAGTTAGGATGGAAGGAGGCCAAATGGGTATGAACATGGTTGTCAAAGGTACATTTTTTAGGGTTTCCATTATCCAATTTCCACTTAACTAGGTTTGTGTAGGGAATGAAACGCGGTTGTGAAGCAACGCGGTGGAGCTAAGAACTCTGAATTCTTGCATAGGCAGGTTGGTCCTTGAGAATTGTTGAGAAATCGTCATTGTAAAAAATGGTGTAAATCCTCGACCCATCCAAATGGAGGGTTTCATAGACACGCCCAATAGTATCGGTCAATACTCCAACATTGGGGTCTTTACTCTTTTGTTCTTATAGAGAATTTTTTGAATTGGTGTTTCTAGCTATGGTGGATGCCATTTCTGATTGAAATTTAGAAACCATGGTTAAAACATGACTACAGTTTGGAAGTAACATAAAAAACAGTTGTGAAGGGGAAATATTTACCAGTAGGAAGCTTTGAAAACCATGAAATTCATGAATTGGATTGAGAGAAATATGCAATAAAAAAATTTTAGGTGCAGTAATAAAACATAAGTAAAATTCTAAAAACTTCGTAAATTCGAACAGACTAAATAGCCCAAAACTAAACAAAAAATATATCTAGACTGTAGATATAGCATAAACGAACGACTGAGATCAAGGTGTGAAAGTGAAATGTGGGAGAAAAAATGTCTAAACACTTTGGATTTTGTATTTTTTTCCTTCAGCAATCTACCTTCAGAAAGTGGAAGTCGGAAAGAAAATTATTGACCAAGAAAAACCATTAAATTTCTGCATTCCTCATTCCGCATTTGCAGAAAGCGGAAAGTGGAAAAATGAGAAAACAAAAAAGTGAAAAAATTGAATTTTCTGTGTTAGAATAAACAACCCATAGTTACCTACCTTAGACATTAATTAAATATTTTTTGTCTTATTACCTAGTTTACTAGATTCCATTCTATGCTAGTTACCTTCTACATGTCCTAGAAGTCAACACATGCTAAAAATGAGTCATGGAGCACTTGGGAAACATCCTGGAAACCCATTTTATCATGTCTTGTTTATTCCAGATCCTCCAAAGCGCATATGTACTTTTTCTTAAAAGCTGCTTGTTTTATTGAGATTTAAGGCAAAAGGAAAAGCTTGACTAGGTGTAGTTGACTTGTTTTTTTCCCACATCATCCTCCCTCATTTTATCCTAATAAAAGCATGTATGAGTTGTATTTCCTTGCCTCGTTATCTTTCCTACTTGAATTAGCTAATTTGTGAGCATCTTGGTGGATTTGGAAACTGCTTTATGCGCCTATGGGGGATTTGACTAGATTTAGTAAGCCTGCTTTTTTACCTTTTCGAATGGAATCCTTATGCATTCAAATATATCATGTAATTATATATTGTAGAATCCTGTTACTTCATAAGTTTGGTTATTTTACACTTACTCAATACAGATTAGTGTTATGCTCCAATTTCAGTCTCCTTTGGTGTTAATTTTGGATGTTTGATTAGCAATTTTGTGAGTGTAATTGTTCTATATCTTGGGTTCAATTTCCACATGGTATCAGATCCTTTTTAGATCGATTTCTCTCCTTCCATATTGGTATTACAGGTTTGACATCTTGATTGGGAGCATATTCTGCTGACTGAAGGGCACAATTTCTGAGCCATGGACCAATCTCAGAAGATCATCTTGACTCCATTCAATTTATTTGAGTGGAAAGCTGAGATGGAGATATTTTTTAGAGAGAAAGGTCTCTATAGGGTGACTATGGAAATTTAGGTAGATCCCAATGCAGCTGCAAAGAAAATCAAATGGCACAACAGGAGGGATGAGGCCTATGGTCTTTTGTGTCTGAGCATTTCAAGAGACCACCTCTTCCATATTGATAGATTGACATCACCTAATGAAGTGTGGGAGAATATTGTAGAGATTTTTGGTAAGACAGATGAGATGAGAGGACATAAAATTGAGAATTAGCTGATCTCCTTGATTCCTAGTAGCTTTGAATCCTTACAACTCTATTTTTCCAATTTTAAAGCCCTTGTTTTGCAGCTAAAATAGTGTGGGATCTAAAGAAGGAAGAGAAACTAGTTTTGGCCATACTCTCTAAGCTTGGCCTGACTATTCAATGTTTGTTTCGACCTTCCATGCCACCAAGTTGACAGCTCAAGCCTGGAAGATGCCTAAGATTGTAGAGTTCATGGAATCCCTCACAGAAGAACAAGATAAGTTGGTGATGATGGGCACCATCAAACCTTCCAAATACCAAGCTTTGGTTGTTGGAGATTCAAGGGTGGATTCAAAAAGCAATAAAAAAGATAAAAATCCACCTGAGCAAAAGAGAGACAAGAACAAGACTCAAGAGGATCCCCAAGGTTCCAAGAAGAACTCCCAGAAGAAGAAGAACAAAGGATAAATGAGCAAGTGCGCATACTGCAGTAAGGGCCATCATCCTGAGAGCTCTTGTATGAAGAAGCAAATTGACATGTTGAACCAACTCCTAGAGAAGAATAACATCTCCCTTCATGATTGCTCAAAGAAAAGGGAAGGAGGATCAAATTCAAAGGATAGATAGAGAGTACATGCCTTGGATGTTGGCACATCAATCTCACCTAGATTCATCATAGACTCTAGAGCTTCTAGACATATGATTTCGACAAAAGAGGCATTCTCCTCTCTTGATATGTCGAAAGGTCCACCAATAGTTTTGGGAGATGACTCTCTCACTAAAAGTTTGGGGAAGGGAAGGATTTATCTTGACCATGGTAAGTTCAATAATTTGTTGTATGTTCTAGGTCTTGCCTCTAATCTCTTGTCAGTGTATCAGATGACTCACACTGGGTCTCCAAAGAAGGTCACCTTCTCCCCTGATGATGTTGAAATCACTGAGATTTTGAATGGTAAAGTCATAGAAAAAGGTGTTGTTGATCACACTTCGAAGGTATACATGTTTTCCCATTTTCTACCCTACTTAAACCCCTCTTCTCTTATGCTTCATGCTAATGAGGAAAGCAATATTTGGCATGAAATATTTGGCCATCTTGACTACAAGTATATTTCTGATTTGACTGAAAAAGATATGGTCATAGGGTTACCAAAAATCAAGTTTTCTAAGGGAGTCTGTCAAGGTTGTATCATAGGAAAACACCCAGAGCACAAATATCAGAGAGCTAGTCATGAGAGAACCTCTACACCTATTGAGTTGATCCACAGTGACATTGATAGTCCATTTCCTCATATGTCCATGAGTCAAGCCAAATATTCACTGACCTTCATAGATGAATTTTCTAGGTATTGTTGGGTTCACTTCCTAAAGCATAAGTCTGAATTTTTTTACCTCTTCAAAGTCTTTAAAGCCTTGGTTGAAAACCAATATGGGAGGAAATTCAAGATCCTCAGATCTGACAATGGTGGTGATTATGTCAAGTCTGAGTTCATTTAGTATTGTAAAGATGCAAGTATTTAGATGCAACATTCGATCCCTTACACACCACAACAAAATGGTGTTGTTGAGAGAAATAACAGGTCACTGAAGGAGATGGCAACCTGCATGATGGAGGCTAAGACTTTGCCACCAAAGTTTTGGTCCAAGGCTATAAAATATGCATCCTAAATATAGAATAGGGTGCCTCATAAGCATCTTGATGGTATGACTCCTTTCGAAGCTTGGAGTGGGCACAAGCCAGATGTGACCCATTTCAGAATTTTTGGCTCAAAGGCTCGGGCTAGAATTCCAACTGAAAAGAGAAAGGATTTGCAGCCCCAAATCCAAGAGTGCCTATTTGTTGGGTATTCTAAAGATTCAAAAGGGTACAAGCGGATCAACTTGAGCACTAACAAATATTTCATTGAAATAAGTGTTCAGTTCCAAGAATAGCCTTTAGTAGCAGTTGAAGTTAGAGAGTATTCTTCACCACCAGATCCATTGATTGTAAGTGGAGAGACTAATGAGTTTGGTGATTCTGATATGTCTGATAATGATTATTTGATTGCAAATCCTGAAATTCCTACAACACTAAAATGGGAATCAAATACCATTCATGTAGCTGGGGAACTAGCTGGAAATCCTAGTGACACTAGGAGGACTGGATCTCAGTTTGAGAGTGCCCTTTGTGTGAAATATCCTCTATTTTCTGAGAAGTGCTATCTGATGGTTGAATCAGATCCAAATAAATATGAATATGCATCACATGATCCAAGATGGAAAACATCCATGAAAGAATAATTCAGCTCGCTCCAGAAGAACAACACTTGGGAACTGGTTGATCTTCCCCCGGGGAGAAAGCTAGTTCAATGTAAGTGGGTTTTCAAGACTAAGTTTGCTTCTGATGGTTCACCTTTGAAATATAAGGAAAAATTGGTAGCCAAGGGCTACTCACAAGTACATGGTATTTACTAAAATGAAACCTTTTCATCAGTGGCAAAGATGGACTCCATAAGGCTAGCTTTAGCCATTGCAACTTCAAAGTAGTGGGAGGTACATCACATGGATGTGAAGTGTGCTTTCCTAAATGGAGGTATCACTGAAAATATTTACATGAAGCAACCTGAAGGGTTTGTTTCTAATCCATATTTAGTGTGCAGGTTAAAGAAATCATTGTATGGGCTCAAGCAAGCCCCCAAGGCTTGGTATGCCAATATTGATGGCTTTCTGCTGTCATTGAGTTTTGTTCGATGCAAGTATGATCCTAATGTATATTTGAAGATGATTCATGGTTATTTGATGATTATTTTCTTGTATGTGGATTAATTTCTGATTACAAGAAGTTCAAATGAAATAGATTGCCTCCTTGAAGGATGCAATGAACCATGCATTTTCCATGACTGATTCGGGATTGTTGAGCCAATTCTTGGTTCTCGAAGTTGCTCAATCCCAACATGGAATCAAATTACATCAGTCCAAGTATGCCTTATATTTTCTGAACAAGTTCAACATGAAATATTGCAAGCCAAGAAAGACTCCCTTCCTTTCAGGAGTTAAGCTTGAAGAAGCAAGTTCTTCTCCTATGGTAAATAATACAGTGTATAGGTAGTTGATTGAGTGTTTGCTTTATCTTATACACACTCAAACTGATATATCTTATGAAATTAGTGTGGATTTAATATACATGGATAAGCCTCATGAGATCCACTTGAGAGAAGCCAAAAGGATCCTAAACTTTGTTCAAGGAACAAGAACTCATGGGATCTTCTACAAGGAAAAATCTGATCTTGATTTGATTAGGTTTGCTGATAGTGATTGGGAAGGTGACAACACAGATCAAAATTCAACATCATGATATGTGTTCATGCTTGCAAAAGGACCAATAAGCTGTTCAAGCAATAAGTAGAGTGCCATATCACTCTCATCTACAGAAACAAAGTATAGAGGAGTTGTAAATGCAACAACTCAATGTTTGTGGTTGTAGGGAATACTTGGAGAGTGTGGTTTCGAATAAGAGTTTTCAACTATTATCTAGTGTGATAATCAGAGCACCATTAACATATGCAATGAACCATTTCAGAGATAGAAAACCAAGCACATTGAGATCCATATGCACTACATCAGACAACTTGTGCATGATGGTACCATTCATCTACTCTTTTGTGCATCTTTAGAACAAGTAGCAGACATCTTCACCAATTTTTTTTGTGAGAAGACATTCAGAAATCTCAAATCACTGTTGGGGATTTTTTATCATGCTATGAAGCATGATTGATGACAAGATTTCCAAACTTTGTTTTCCTGTCCATGTTTAAGGGAGGATTTTCCCACTGGGTTTTTGCCTCTTTCCTTAGTTGTATGGACAAGCAGTATGTAAAGGGTGACTAATCCTTGTTGCTAGGACCTATAGTTTTCTGATATTTACTCATAAATTTAGGCTTAATGGGGGGTGTTAGAATAATAACCCATAGTTACCTACCTTAGAAATTAATTAAATCATTTTTGTCATATTACCTAGTTTCCTAGATTCCACTCTATGCTAGTTGCCTTCTACATGTCCTAGAAGTCAACACATGATAAAAATGAGTCATGGAGCACTTGGGAAACATCCTCAAAACATATTTTAGCATTTTTTTCTTTATTCCATATCCTCCAAAGTGGATATTTGCTTTTTCTAAAAAGCTTCCTGTTTTATTGAGATTCAAGGCAAAAGGAAAAGCTAGACTAGGTGTAGTTGACTTGTTTTTTTCCCACATCATCCTCCATCCTTTTATCCTAATTAAAGAATTTATGAGTTGTATTTCCATCCCTCATTATCTTTCCTACTTGACTTATCCAATTCGTGAGCATCTTGGTGGATTTGGAAATTGCTTTATGCACCTATGGGGGATTTGACTAGATTTAGTAAGCCTGCTTTTTTACCTTTTCGAATGGCATCCTTATGCATTAAAATATTTCATGTAATTATATATTGCAGCATCCTATTACTTCATAAGGTTGGATATTGTACACTTACTCAATACAGATTAGTGTTATGCTCTAATTTCAGTCTCCTTTGGTGTTAATTTTGCATGTTTGATTAGCAATTTTGTGAGTGTAATTGTTCTATATCTTGGGTTCAATTTCCACATTCCTCATTATTCAACCCACTCTAGCATAAATAGGAATATGAAAACATAATATTAATTTTTTATTGTGAACATGATATTTCCACCTTTCGTAAACCGCTTTAGAAGAAAACAGAGTTCGGAAACACAACTTTTTATTGAAAAAAACTTGAGATTTCCGCAGTCCGCCTTAGCTGAAAGTGGATGTCAAGAAAATGATTTCTATTAAATCCCAAAAAAAGTATTTCCGCAATCTGCCTTAGCAAAATGTGGAATGGGGGTGGCGGGAATGCAAAAACAATACTTATAAAAGAAAAGGCACTTCCCAAAACAAAAAAAATCAAGGATTTATGAGGAAATTTTATTAAGTATAAAACACTATACTTACAGTTTAAGGTTTCCCATAAGAATATCATGGATTTGAAAGTCAATTTAAAGCTTAAGGGGATCCCATTTTAGAGGTATTAAAATGGGATTTGTTGCTTCTGGCAACATGCCGATGATAAGGTAGTTTTTTGCGTTGACTCGCAACTTATGTCAATATTCCTGTGAGAAGGATGAAAGACACTTAAGAGTCCGGGGACATACTAGGATATCTCCATAACAAGGATATGAGGTTGAAATTAAGAATGTGTACTTATCCTAAAATGACTCTTCTTCTGCCACTATTATATCTTTAGTTGAGAATTCTGATATCAATTCTGCAGACAATAACGATTTTTTAGACTTAGCAGACTTGAAATCCAAGTCAAACTCTTGGAGAATGATGATCCATTTATTAAATTCCCCACTATTATTCATTGAGATAAAACATACTGGAAATTATTTACATATGCAACCACTATGGTTTTCCTTCGTAATATATAGTGTCGTAGCCTCTAGATGACATAAACTGCCTCCCATTCCAACTTCTCAATGTGCGAGTACTTAAGTTGAAGACCTGCTAATGCTCGAATAAGATAGTATAAACATTCTCTTGGAGCTTGTTGTCTTCCTGAACTAGTACCACCCCTATCATCGACTCATATGCAACCAATTACAATATAAAATAATTAGTGTAGTCTGGTGGATGCAAGAGAGGAGCCGATAGTAAATCCTTTTTCAAATCCTCAAAAGCGTGTTGTGAGGTTTCATCCCACAAGAATGGAGTGTCTTGTTTCAACAAGCACATGAAAACCTTTGTGATCTTAGCATAGTTGACTATAAACCATTGAAATAAATTGGATTTACCCTGCAGACTCTGCAGTTTCCTGATAGAACAAGGAGGAGGCATATTTACAACAGCCTCAACTTTTAACTGGTCCACCTATATACCTCTATTTGAAAGAATGAACCCGATTATCTTCCCCTAAATGATGCAAAACATACACTTATGGGTATTTAAATTTATTATGATAATGCCTGCATCGTTCAAATATCAAATGAAGATGATATGGATGGTCCTTCCTCTTGTGAAAATGGGCAAGAAGATCATCTAAGTATGGTTCGACAATATGATTTATGTCACGGAAGGAAAAAATCATTTCCCACTAAAACGTAGCTCCAAAATGTTTCAAACCAAAGGGAATCTTCTTATACGTAAAATTTCCCCAAGGAAAAATAAATTCCATTTTGTGTTGGTCTTCCAATTTTATTTGAATTTGATTATAGCCTGAAAATCATCCATGAACGAAAATACCTCACTACCCATAGATGGATCACTGATCTAGCTGATGAATGGTGTGGGGTAGCTATTGTTGGGACATTCCCTATTTAAATCATGAAATTCAATGCACACACGTATAGTCCCTTGTTTTTTGTCCACTAGAACATGATTATAGACCCATTATGTTAGAGAAATCGGGGAAATAAACCCATCTTTCAGTAGTTTTTCCACCTCATCCTTGATGGTTGTCGCTTTTCATGGATTTATAGGTTTGAGCTTTTGTCGAACAAGATTTATATTAGGATAGGTATGTATTTCATATTCAACTATATATGGATCAATTCCTGGAATCTCCTCATATGACAAGGAAAAGATGTCGTGGAATACCTTAAACAAGGAAGTGTAAATGGAAATCTCTTCCGGAGAATAGTTTGCATTGATATGCACATTTTCCACAACATGGGGTTTCATAAAGATGTTAACTGGAATCATGTTGGAGATTTTTTCCATATTCCCCTCAAAAAATACCCCATCCTTAGGAAAATGATTAACTGGCAGATCAATACCTTCTGTAAGTCTCACATGGAACTCTAAATTCTCTATATTTATTAATTCTAGAAGGAAGAAGGAATTTTGGGGAAGGTCTACACAAATATTTTATGGTCCAATCATGGCTTCGTCAGAAGGAAAAACCATATCCAAGAAATCATAGGAATATGTGAAGTTCTCCACCAAGGAGGGAAGATAGGCTTCATCCCGCTCCTCTGAGACTAGAGGAGGAGTCATGATGGAATCAACAACATCATTAGATATAGCTTGATAATATACTTCTATTGTTGATATGGGAACTTGGGTCCCTTATCACAAAGGGAGGACCTAGGGGTCAATGCTATCCACAACTGTAGCAATAGAATTCCCAACACTTGTTGAACCTAAGTACTTAGTAGGAGGTGGTATATCGAATGTTCCCATCAGTGACATATACATTCCAAATCCCAATATTTCACTGGTCGGTTTCGATTGCCCAATCAACGGTACCGTGAACTCATTTGTTTCCAAACAACCCTTCCAAGTAAAAATTAGTTGGTCAATTGTAACCAACTTCCCTAGTGCAGAAACACTAATACTCAGAACAAAGATGAAGGAATAACACACATGGCATAAGTCCAACTTATCCCCAAAATAAAATTGTAGTCCACGGGAGCATTAATCACTTCTACCTCAATGGAAACTAATTTTCCAGCCAATTGTTTTCAAAACATGGTAGGATACATTGCAGACGAAAAGACCTTCCATCGAAAGAAGTAATAAAAGTGTTTGATGGGACCAAATTTGGGGATCCCAAATATTTCCAACAAGACATCGACATAACACACATGGAACCATCCTCACCACCCATTGTTTGTCCAATGGATTTTCCGCCATATAGAACATCGATTCAAAATGACACATGGTATGGCAAGCGTGGTTTAACCTAATAAATATTAAATTTGGCTAGTAGGCTCATCGGATCCATACTACCTATAGCCGCTAAGAGTGCATCCCTTTGAGAAGGAAAACTTTGTAGCACTTCTATAGAAAAAATTGCACAAGGTGTTTCGGCTAGGTCTTCTAACACGGAGTAATTAGAAGTAGCCTTCACATTGGGGTTATGGAATGCCTTATTGAAGACAACTTTAGGTATATTTGGCATAGGTTCAGCTGATTGCTCAATGGTGAGAGGGGATGGTAGAATTACCTTTATCTTGAGCCTCCAATTCATAGTTTTTGTTTCTTCTCTATAATAAAGTACTGGATCGAGCCATGTTGATATAATCATGATCCGTAGGAGCACTAGGTGTTCCCTCGAAATATTTTGAAGAAGAATTTGTATTATGTACTTTGGGAAAGGGATCCTTTAGAATGACCCATTTTTGTTTCTTAAGCAATTTCTGTGCTTAAGAAATTTCACATTATGGCGCATAGGGTCATTCATTAGTTTAGAAAAATATGGAAATTTTAAAGTTTTCATGAAAGGAAGATTCTGCCTAGCTGACGCTTGATATTCAGGAGTCTGGGGTGAGGAAGTACCTGTCCCAGGGATCCCAAAATAAAAGATGGGGCTTCCCCCAGCCTGGGGTTGTGATGTTGTCATTACTATTATGAAATGGGTTCCACCTGAATACCAAAGGATTACTGACTTGTGGTGCGTGATAGGTAGGTTGTCTTGCTCCAACCAAAAGTAGAGTTTGAAAAATTGGGGTAGAGATTCCCCCACTAAATAGTGAAAATGGAGAGATCCCAAACAAAGTGGCCAAAACCTGACTAGAGGTCTGGAAACTGTAACCTGTGAAGGTGTTTTGGTTCCAAGATGACACTCCCACATAAGTAGGTGATGGACCTACATATGTCTTCCATTCCATGGAAATCCCTGGACAAAAGAAGGGGCCCACTTGGACCACTTTGGGTATTTTTCCTGAAAGGAGAAGAGGTATAAGGTGCACTATGTATCCCAGTTACCACCCCACTAGACTGACATATGACATTAGAAGCACGCTGAGGGGTTGAACACTCGAGCACTCAATGAAAGAGATGCAGTAGATGCACTGGGCCTTGGAGTACTCTCTGGGGGAGGAGAGACTCCACCAGTCATCATGGTTGAAGTAGGGGTAGACATGCCTTCTCCTGGACTAGACATATCTAGAATCAAAGAAACATCAAACAATATTTTACTGAAAGGAAGGACTTGGACTATTACAGGGTCGTTTAAGTTAGTTAGAGGTGTATTGTAATTTCTTGCAAACTCGTCAGCTTTCAAGTCTTCTATCTCTATTGGTGGGATTTATTCATGAGTAATTCTAAGTTCTAGTTCACCTAGAACATCGCTAACATCGGTTGGGTCAAAAGAAAAGTCTATGTCAATTATCCACCTTTGAGGTGGCGCTGGAGGCTCCACTGTTGAATATGGAGGAAGGTTTTTCAACCTTATATACCAATAGAGAGAATGGTCCTCCATAACTAAAACATTGAATCACACATCTAAAAGGTCTAACTAAAACATAACAAAACCAAATAACATACACTAAAAAATTTCCTATGTTTCACAGACACAAGAGGTAATGGATACACCCTCCAAAGGAAATTTTGGGATGATTAGGGCCTAGTACTTCAGAACCCTTTACCATCTTCAGAACCACTTTTTGATACATTTTAGTTTGAGTTGGATTCCTCTTAGTTAGAGTCATCCACACACTCACCCATGCATAGCTCGATGGATTCTCACATTCCTTCATTTGGTGGTGGTGGTCACAATCCCTTTTATGGGGGACTATTTTGAGGTGGGTCTAGTGGGGGGAATACGCTGTCAAGAAACCCTCATAATGGAAACCCACCTATAGAGAAAACACCCATTGGAAACCCACCTAGAAGGATCTCACTTACTAGGAATCCCCCTACTAGGAATCCCACCAAGGGATCCCACCCACTGGGAACCCTCATATGGGGAACAATCCCCGGGAATTCCCTCTGCTCGAAGCTCCCATTTTTGCAATTCTTCCATTTTTGTTCAGTCTCAACCTCCCTAATTTGGAATTTTTAATATGATTTTTCATGATCCAAATTGATTTCCGATGCCCACAAAAATCCTCTTATACATTTCCATGTTTGAAAGGAATTTTTGGGAAGACCCCTAGAGCCATCTCATGTCCTTCCACTTATGGTATTCCTCCAACTCCATAGTGGACGTATCCATTAGTTTACACTTTTTACAGAGAACCTTTACTGGTGTTATAGCTAAATGGTACCTTAACTACCCCAACCGGGCATGTTATATTTTTATCATTCAAGCTAGCATTATATTAGGATATTTAACTGAGAGAATAACAAGCACAACAATCAAACAAAAGAGACAATGAACACAATATTTTTCCTCAGGGAAACCATAAAAGATAAAACCTCATAACTTCCTCAGAGATAGAATTAGCTCCAAAAGTAAAACCCCAAAACACCAAAATTAAAACCCCAAAACAGTAAGATGATCTCCCGATAGCAGTAGTCTCTTTCTTTCTAGCCCCAAAAACTTCTTCTCTCTCAGCTATGCACTACAACTGAGTGTGAGTGAGTGTGTGTTAAATAGAGAGGCTCACTCTCTATTTATACTAATTTTTGACTTGACAATAACTCACTAGGTCCGACTTATCTAGTCAATTCTAATAACCCTAGGGCCCCATAACTATAGGATCTTTAACCCTTGATCAATAGGAGGGTTACCCATAATGACTTGACATGACTTGTTCACATTATAGAAAGTCCCAATCAGAACATCGATGCATGACATGACTCAATTACATTAGAAACACTTTCTGGAATAAACATCGGGATACAATACATAAGATATACAAGTGAATACATTCCGAAGTTACAATTACATCAACACTCCCTCTTAACTATGAAGGTATTCTCTCAACACAATTTATTAGCATAAGTCTTCTTCTCTGTATCATTTGGATCATCATCAAGTCCTCATCATATTCATCTTCAAGTCATCTTCATCTGGATCTGGATCATCATCACTGGATCTAGATCATCACTGCTGTATCAACATCACTAGATCTAGATAATCACTGGATCTGGATCAACATCACTGGATCTGGATCATCACTGAATCTGGATCAACATCACTAGATCTGGATCATCACTGGGTCATGATTATGGTTGCTATCTCTTGATTCTTCTCGTCACAGGAATTTCTATAGAGCCTTCCCTTTCTCATGTTGGTTGTAGGCCTAGCCTCCATGTAGGTCTTCTTCAACGCTTATATCTGACCCTAAGTCAGAATGGCCCGCTCAACACTTACATCTGACCATGAGAGGAACACATCCAACACCATGTTAGAAAGGCATGCCCAACACTCACATTTGACCGTGCGGGAACGCATCCCACAATCCTATCAGAATGGCCCAACACTCACATCTGACCATGTGGGAACACATCCCACAACCCTATCAGAAAGTCCCAGCACTCACATCTAACCATGTGGGAACACATCCCACAACCCTGTCAGAAAGGCTTAGCACTCACATCTGGCCATGCGGGAACACATCCCACAACCCTGTCAAAAAGGCTCAGCACTTGTATCTAACCATGTGGGGAACACATCTCGTATCCATGCTAGAAGGGCTCAACACTTATATCCATCCATGTGGGGAACACATCCCAAAACCATGATAGAAGGGCTCAGCACTTATATCTGATGACGTGGGAACACATCTCACAGTCCCCTTAGAATGGCCTTGCACTTACATCTGATCATGTGGGAACACATCCCATAGTCCCCTCAGAATGTCCCTGCACTTACATATGATCATGTGGGAACACATTCCACAGTCACATCATAATGGCCCTCAGTTCTAGGCTGAGTATTCCTGGTAACTAACCAGGTGCCTCCATTCAGAGACTGGCATTCAACACTTATATCTGATCATGTAGGAACCAATCCTATAGTCACATCATAATGGATTAGCACTCATATCTGACATGGAAGGAACCAATCCTCTCACCATGACATAATCGCGTAGCCCTTACATCTAACCATGGAAGGAACCAATCCTCTCACCATGTCAGAATGGCTCATGGACTCATCACTTCCCCTTGGAGGGAACCTCGATCTAGAGAACACAAAGCTTCTCCCTAAAGTACTCAAGCTTCACTCTGGCTAATGGCTTCATCAACACATTAGCTATATGTTCATCCATCGCAACATAGTGGAGCTTCACTACTCCTCTTTGCACCATATCCCTGATATAGTGATATTTGATCTCGATATGATTTGACTTGTCATGGAACACCAGGTTCTCCGATAAATTCACTCAACTATGGTTATCGCAATATATACAAGTAGCATCCAACCGGAGATCAAATAAACTAGATAGTAGCTTCCTTAGCCATACTACCTCACAACTAGCTGAACAAGTTGCAACATACTCTGCTTCAGCTGTACTCAGTTCCACACAGGACTTCTTCCTGCTAAACAAAGAGATCACACCTGATCCCATACTGAAGCAACACCCTAAAGTGCTCTTCCTATCGATGGCATTTCCTACCCAATCTGAATCAACATAACCTTCCAGGTTAATATTTTGATTCGCCTCATACTTGAGCCCATAATCAACTGTACCCTTTAGTTACCTCAAAATATGCTTTGCAGCAATCAAGTGAACACGTCTCAGATCTGTTAGGAACTGGCTCAAGGTGTTCACAACAAAGCAAATATCTGGTCTTGTGCTCGTCAGGTACATCAAGGACCCAATCATTTGATGATACATCATAGCATCAACTGCTTCTGATGAAGCATCACTCAATAGCTTCAGGTTCAATTCCATAGGTGTGGTTATGGCCTTGCATTCCATCATCCCAAACCTCTTCAGGATCTCTATTGCATACTTCCCTTGTTCAAGGAATATTCCATCCGCATTCTGCCACACCTCCATGGTGCATCATACCCAAGTCCTTCATTTTGAACTCGGCAGCAAGCTTTCTCTTTGTATCAACAATCAACCCATCCATACCTGTTACAAACAAATCATCTACATATAGTAGGAGTATCACTAGGTTACCTTCTTCAACCTTGTAGTAAAGGATGGAATCTACTATATTGTTGGTAAATCCCAAACTAGATAGAAAGCCATCAATTCTTCCGTACCATGTTCTGGGTGCCTGTTTCAAACCGTACGGGGATTTCTTCAATTTACACACATGAGTCTCCCTATAATGTGTCTCAAAACAGAGTGACTGCTCCACATACACTTCCTCTTCTACTAGACCATTCAAGAAGGAAATATTGACATCCATCTGGTGTATCTTCCATTTCATCACTGTAGCTAGAGCAAGTACTGATCTGATAAAGGTGAATCTGGCTATAGGTACAAAAGTTTCTTCATAATATATTCCTTCTTTCTGGGAGAAGCCACGAGCCACAAATATTGCTTTATATTTCTCCATGCTACCATATGCAGCATGCTTGATCTTGTAGATCCATTTGGAAGTTACAATAGACTTCCCTTTTGGTCTTGGAACTACATCCCAAACATCATTCTTCATGATCGATTGTTACTCTTCGATCATAGCATCCTTCCATTCTTTCCTTTCTGCTGCTTCTTCATAGTTGGAAGGTTCTTTATCCATAATGTCACATAGTAAGGCTATATAACCGGAGCAGGACTTGGTTCTTTTTCTTTCTCTGTGATTTTATTCTGGAGCCCCATATCTTTCTACACCTTAGGTAGCTTCTCATACCCAAACATGTTTCCTCTTGTGAGGATTCTTCTCCTGAGGTGGATCTACAGGTTCTTGAGGTTCTTCTAATTCTCAATCTTCTTCTTAAGTTTATTCATTCATGGTTCTGTCATGAATTCTGGGTGTTTCTATTTTTTCAGGATCTTTAGCAGGTCTCTCTATGGATTTGTTGTAAGCCGAGTCTTCGTCAAATGTTACATCCCTGCTGATATCGATCTTCTTGAATCCTAGGAAGTATATTCTATAAGCCTTCAAGATTTTAGAGTATCCCACAAATATAATCTTTTTTCCCGAAGGATCTAACTTTCTCCTATTTTCTTTTGGAATGTGTATGTACACTAGACAGTCGAATATTCTGAGATGGATGCCTTCTAGTTTCTTGCCAAAAAAGACTTTTTTAAGTGTCTTGTTATCAAGTAATCTACGTGGAGTACAGTTCTGTACATACACAACTATTCTAGAAGCTTCTTCCCATAAATGCATGGGAAGATCTTGATCATGAAGCATACCCCTTGCAGCTTTCATGACCATTCTATTCTTCTTTTCTGCAACCCCATTCTGTTGTGGATGATATGGAGTAGTTAACTCCCTCTTAATCCCTGAATCTTTGCATAATACTTTGAATTCATTTGATGTGTATTCTCCACTATTATCTAATTGAAAGGTTTTGATATTCTTTTCTGTGTGGTTCTCAATCAAGGCTTTGAATTCCTTGAACTTGCTAAATACCTCATCTTTGTTCTTCATGAACTATATCGATGTCTTCCTATAAAAATCATTAATAAAAGAAATATAGTATAAATACCCTCTTAATGAACTTGATGACATTTGACCGCATACATCATAGTGAATGATTTCCAAGATTCCTTTTTCCTTGCTCTTGCTACTTGGAAATGTCTTCCTTGTGTTCTTTCCTTTCACACATCCTTTGCAGAATCCATCATGTTTTTCCTGAATTTCTGGAAGACCTTCAACAACTTTGCTTGCAAGTGGTAGTGCTCTATAGTGCACATGTGTAAGCCTTCTATGCCACAGTTCATTTGGCTCTATTGTGTCATAGACCAAGTCTTGTTTTGCATGGCCCTTCAATTTTTATAGACCTCCCTCTTATTCCCCAATCACTACTACATCATTAATAGTCTTTCCCTTTGGCCACATGATAACTTGGCCATATACAAATGCAACCCTCATTCCTTTTGCATCTAATTCATATATGGGGAGGAGGTTCTTCTTTATTCCTGGTACAAACAATGCATCTTGCATCTTCATAGACTTTCCAGAGTCTAGTTTATAGGAGGATTCCCCACTACCTTTTAATGGATACCGGTAGTCATCCCCAAGTTTCACCTTGTGAGGTGATTAATGTTCAGATAGTTTCACAAAGGATTCTTTGAATCCCGTCATATTTTTGGAAGCACAACTGTCTATAAGCCAATCATTTCTTCCATGTGTGATAGTTCCCGTGAGGGAAGAAATCAAGGCATATTCTTCATCACTTGAAGAATCATCACTTTCTTGCTTGATTCTCTTTCTGGAAGGTTCATAATCTTCTATAGCATGAGCATGATGTCTTCTCTTGTTTCCATTGTTCTTATGGGAGTTAATCTTGTTTCTAGGACAGTCTTTGGCAAAGTGTCCTCTTTCATCACATGTATAGAATCTTAATTTAGATAAATATTTTCTAGTGTTATCTTTCTGGTGGAAGTTCTTAACTCTGGAGTGATGAGAGATTATTCTACTTTTCTTGGAGTGTACTGTGAGAGCTTGATCTTCACTTCCCATCTTTTCTTCTTGAGCTACTATCTAAGATTCTTCTTGAGAGCATTCTTCCCATAGTCTACTGAAATTGACTAGCTTCTTTCTGGCATAGATCCCTTGAATGAAAGAGTCCCATGTCCTAGGGAGACCATTCAAGGTGGTCATCACAATCTCTACATTCTCTGCTTCTTCATCCACTCCTTCAAGTTGTTCTTTGATCTGAGAGACTCTTGTAAAGGAAGATTGGATGGTTTCTGCATTCTGTATCTTTACATTCTTCAATTGGTTTCTTAGAGTCATCTTTTGATTTATGTTCTTCCCTTCAAACAGTTTGGTCAGGGCATCAAACATAGATTTAGGTGTCTTTAGGGAGGACACCTGTGGTATGAGGTGATCCTTGATTGAATCAGCAATAATCCTCTTATCCATGACCAATTTCTTCTTGTGTAAGGCCTTAGCCTCATCTCCCTCTGGAACTAGAACCTCCTCATTGATATAGGAGTCCAACTCATTTTCTTCCAGGACCAGGAAGATCCTATACTTCCAGGCTCGGAAGTTATAATCTCCCTCAAGATTTTCATCAGGCTTGGTATGATGAGACATCTTAAATAAGAACCTCAAATGGAAATACAAAATATTTAAATCTTACCAGGTTAAGATGTCAAATCTGGGTCTGGAGCTGAAATTATGTAGTGCTGGTTCAGGAGAAGATTAGGGTTTGACTTTCCAGGAGTTTTGTCCAACCAAAAGCTTTGATATTGATCTCTAAATTCGATTTTGAGGAGGAGATCAATCCAGGCCTCGAATCACTCAAAAGATCCACTTATTTGGAAAGCCCTAATTTTCGGCAGTAGTGTTGGGTCAAAAACTGGAAATGCTTAGAATCGGATTCTACTTCAATAGAAAGATACGCCCTGGAGAGGAGAGTCATCCCGACCTTCTTTTGCTGAAAATCTATGGAGAGAGATCCAAAAAGTAGAAAGCCCTAGTTTCCGCAGCTGCACAATGTCTTGTTCTTAGGTTAGCTCTGATACCATGTTATATTTTTATCATTCAAGCTAGGATTATATTAGGATCTTTAACTAAGAGAATAACAAGCACAACAATCAAACACAAGAGACAATGAACACAACGTTTTTCCTCGGGGAAACCATAAAGTAGAAAACCCCGCAACTTCCTCAGAGATAGAATCAACACCAAAAGTAAAACCCCAAAACAGTAAGATGATCTCCCGACAGTAGTAGTCTCTTTTTTTCTAGCCCCAACAACTTCTTCTCCCTCAGCTATGTGCTACAACGAAGTGTGAGTGAGTGTGTATTAAATAGAGAAGCTCACTCTCTATCTATACTAATTCCCAACTTGACAATAACTCACTAGGTTCGACTTCTCTAGGAGAGTCTAATAACCCTAGGGCCCCACAATTGAGGGTAATTTAACACTTGATCAATAGAAGGGTTACCCACAATGAATTGACATGACTTGTTCACATTATAGAAACTCCCGATCGAAACATCGGGGCATGACATGACTCAATTACATTACAAACACTTCCTGGAATAAACATCGGGATACAATACATAATATATACAAGTGAATACATTCCAAAGTTACAATTACATCAACAGGGAACATACCATATTTTCATCCTTAGGATGCACTATTTTTCAATCCTTTAAGTTGATGGTATGCTATGATGCTAGATTCAAAATCCTTCTCTCTTATAGAAAGACTACCGCTACCCGGATAACGAACCAGAATCGTGAATGGTGTAGGTATCTTATTTTGTACAAGTTCAAACTCAATAACCGGATATTCCTGGATGTCTTCTTAAAGTACTTAATCCCAACCATTACAAAATATAAGGCATCAAAATTCTTGTAGAGTGAGGAATATTCTGTCCTCGAAGCTCATTAGTTCAACCTTATTTATGGAGGCTATATTTACCTATATAGGATTATTCTTGATGCACCTCACAAGGTCTCCTGTAAGAATTATTTAGTGGGAGCATCTCATGTTGTAGAAAGTTTCATTAGCAATATTTCATGCATCATTAGACCCTATGCACCATTACCACCCATGATTCCTCCCATGTACAGAAAATCCCCTAGTGTTACGCATCCTCCAATGGGATCATTCCCCCAACGAGTTTGTGGACTTGACCTATCACATGTGGCATCTCATTCTAGAGTGACACCCTATTGTATGCCTCCAACCCCTAACTATGTCGTCCATGGGCCATCCTACCAAGGACCAACATATGGTGGACCTCATTATTATTGTCCTGGACCAATACCAGTATATTCAGTACAATCCCCACCTCAATCTCCTCCCATTCCACAAGGGAAATTTTATGCCCAACAGAACCATACATAAAATCAACTAACCCCTAATACTTAATAAGAGAAACTTAATTGGAGAAGAGGTAGGAACCATAGAAACACTCAATTCCAGGGGGGAGGTGGAAAACCTCCTAACCCCCCAAGTAATAATGGAGTTAATAATACCAACTAGGACTCCAAAAAACCACCCAAACTAGGAAAGAACCCATGGGACTTACAATCCATGTTATTTTTGTATCATCTACAAATTATACACTCATCATTACCCTCATTTGTGTTGATGTATGTGTAACTTAGGAAGATATTATGATGTATATTATCATTGTATGTTGTTGTACCCCCATCCGATATGTGTTTACCTCCTTTCTGGATGTGTTTATCATATATAGACCTTGAGGTACAACCTCCGTTGTAAGTAGGGTAAATAGTTCCTAGTGAAGGATCATGTAATGTATTTTTGGAGTCTCTCTAGGAGAAGGCATCCTTGTTAGGGTAAAATCTAAGACCCAGTCATGAAATATGTCAGTCACTTGATTAGAATAAATAAAGAGGCACTCTCCCTCATTTATACACACCTCAAACGACACTCAAGTTCACATGAGAGAGAGAGATAGACAAGGAGGAGAGATAGTTAGATGTTGGAGAGTTCTTATTACTAGGTTTGATCATCTTATGACATAGTCTTTGTGACTGTACTATTATGAGAAAGTTTGTGGGGTTTTCTCCTTTATGGTTTCCTTGGTGAAAAATGTTGTCTTGTGTATCTATTCTATGTTATGCATATTGTTGTACTTGTTATTATTTTAGATAAAGATCCTAACTAAGCTAATAAGATCTAAGAAAAAATAACATGGTATCAAATCCTATATGAAGAAGGAATTGTGTCATGGAAGAAAGTAGGGCTTCCTAGTTCAAGGTATTATCTCCACAAATCATCAAGAAAAGAGGGCTAGGATAAATCACCTCGTTAAGGTGCATATTTTGGTGGAAGAAATTTCATTTTTGAATAAGTTTAAATTTTGACCTTGTCACTAGTGCTAAAAGAAACTAAGACATCATATTTTGGAGGCTTCCCACCTCAGTATTCAAGAAAGGACCCGGCTAAGTGTTACCACCTAAGTTGTACTTAGTGGTTTTTTATCAAGTGAGCCTGGTGAACTAGACAAGGATAACTTGTTCAGTTTTTTAGAGAACCTTCAGTCTTGCTTCTGGGAAGCTTTGTTGTACTATATCACATGTTCATACCCCATGGGGGAATTGTAATAAATGTTCTAGGATGATAGTGTCTGTAAAAGACTCGGTCTCTTATACTTTATTTGTCAATCCGATCTGTCACACCCCTAGTTTTGACCCCGTTGCATTAGATGTATAAGATGTATATATTGTAATGATCATGGTGTGGAGCTAAAGGCCAAGGTCCCACCATTGATTGGTTATTCTATGTTTCAGGTTGAAAATTTGTCACCGATGGTATATCGGGGCATGCGGCATACATATTAAGTTGATCATCATGTAAATATGCATCTTTAATTAAAACGAACCCGATCAGCTACATTCGCGGCAACTAAAATGAGAAGGGGCATGATTTTCACAAGGATAAGAGTGGGGAAATTGTTAAACCTTGGCCAATGAGAGAAAAACCCATGTGCCATCTTCCCTTGTTTTATTCCAACCACTTTCATTAAAAATGGCTGCTGGTGGTTGAGGCAGTTAATGTTCTTTGGGAGTGGGGTGGCAGGACTGTCAATCCTCACCCACACGCACACTCCACCATTGTTGACTTCAGAATGGAAAAAGAAACTACTGCCATCACTCCCGTAGGATTTTACTCTCTCCACGACTGTGCAAGAGCACTCACGCACTCTTCCCTATGCAGGCCTCCCGAATTGCTGTTCATCCTCTCGCAGGAGCAGAAGTGGCTCACATTCACACACTTCTAGCTACAGGCATTCTCGTCATTGTCTGTTCGCTGTTCTCCCACCCAGGGTTTTCCTGGATTTTACCCACGCAGTTTTCCTCTGCGGATTTACGTGACAGTGGTTGTATCTTTTCCTCACGGGCCGATTTGTGGGTCCTGTGTTATTGTTTCTCTCACATACAAGCTGGGAGAACTGTAATTTCTTCCCCAGCGTGGTCTGTGT
Organism: Pseudotsuga menziesii; assembly: GCA_001517045.1. Classification (NCBI taxonomy): domain Eukaryota; kingdom Viridiplantae; phylum Streptophyta; class Pinopsida; order Pinales; family Pinaceae; genus Pseudotsuga; species Pseudotsuga menziesii. The sequence continues at coordinate 34,606 of LPNX010848635.1, forward strand.
AAGTATTCCGGTGTATTCATTGCCTGGGACGTGTTGTTGTTCCCCACGTTGTTGGTAATGTATGCTGATATGTTTTTGGGGCTATTGTTTTCCCCATGTTATGAGCTGTGCACACTGATTTTGTGTTGGGACTATTGTTTTCCCCACGTTCACTGATACATTTCAGGACTGTGTAATTTGCTTGGGAGTCATTTTCCTTGTTTAAGCTGTGATAGCTGATTTAACTGCACGTGTGCAATGGTTTGTCTTCGGACTGTGTTGGGAGCAGGGATGGGGGCTTGGTTTGCTTGATAAACCTGGTGTGTTGGAAACCACACAGACAGAGCTAGAGGGCTGGCTTTCTTCTTCACAACCCCTGAATAGCACTGGAAGGGAATGCAGGGCCTGAGGGACTGTGTAGCAGAGAAGGGACTGATTCCTTGTGTTGGGTGTGTGTGGGTGTTTTAGAATCTAGTCTAGTTCTGGCGTAGGTGTTCCTAGCTCTGTAATGAGCTCACCAGCTTAGCATTGAGCCTTTCCCCAACTCCTTTATGGCCTGATAAACCCACCTGTGTTGGCTTGGCTGTGCTTTGTATACCCTTGGCTATGTGTAAGCCTTCTAGTTCCCTTATTCCTTGGAGAATCATGCCTAGCTTGGGGGTGGTAGTGCTGTTGAGAGATTAAGGAGGGGCAAGCTGACCTATGGTTGGGTGGAACATTGCAGTGACGTAGCTGGTTGCGGATCAAGTTATTCATAAGATAAGTGCTCTCGTCCATTTCTACTTCCGCAACTATATTTACTGTTAATGACTATAATGGACATGTTGAATGAATGCTTGTATGAATGTATGATGTTTCCGCTGTTTCTGATAGATAATTGCATCTGTGCATGATAAATGTTCATGTGTGCATGTTTCTACTTCAATACGTTTGCTTCAGCATTCTGTTTTAGCATTTTTATGCATGTACATGTTCATGGGGCTCTTATCTCGTGTGTTTGAAGCTTGTAGTCACGTCCTCTTCGCCGTTCGGAGGCATGGGGACATGACACGATCAGCCCAGGGTGTTTTTTCCCTTGGTTATTATTGGTTCTTGAATAAACGACTGATAATTTCTGAGTTTTTCACTCCATACCTCCAAAGTTGGGGTGGTCAGGTTGGCATTTAGGCCTATTGAGGTTATTAGAGTCTATGTGTCAATGTATAAACATGCTAGACATCATGGTTGAGTCATATCAACATGTCTAAGTCCCCCTAGGTTTTTTCAATTTTTCAATTTTTTAATTTTTTCAGTGTTTTTTATTAAAATTTAATTTTTCCAAAACTTAGGCTATTTTTTAATAGTTTAACTAGAAAAATTGATTTTTTAATAAAAGTGGGCCAAATAATCAGTTTCAGTCATGTAGGTGCTCATTTTCAAGCTAAGAGCACCATGTAAACCATGTAGGTGCTCATTTTCCTAGTTTTGAGTGATTTTCCATCACTCAGGTCAGAAAGCCCCAAAAATCAATTATTGATTATTTTAATTAAAAATTTGATGAATAATGGAGCAAATCCAGAATCATAGTTCAAAGGATTCTCAGCCGATTTGATTGAAATCAGTCAGATCTGAACCAGATTGACTAGATCTAACAAATCCTGGACTGAAGGAGGTGATCAAATCAGATCCAGAGTTGATCTTTAGCATCCTTTATGGGGAATTTCTCCCTCCCTCTCTCCTCAACACGTTTTTGGCTCATCTGGATGAGTTTTGGTGGATACTTCAGTCAACAGGTTGAGGTGTCAGTCAGATCATTCCCCCGATTGACAGTTGCACTCAGTGAGACTCAGATCTGGCTCAGCTAGACACATATTAGGCATTGATGGACTCTCCTTCAGCTGATTTGATCTATCTCCTTGGGATTTGTGCCCCCCCTGGGCTGGATCTCCTGGTTCTTGTTTTTATCTAGGCACAAGCTCCCTCTTCCAAGCTAGTTAGAGTTGGATTGAAGGGCTTGCTATTGTAATATTGTTGTAATCTTTTGATTGTTAGAATAAATAATGTTTGGATGCTAAATGGTGTAATGCTCTCATGTGTGTGGATTAAGCATTGTCTTATGGCTATTGATGTTGCCGGCTTTTCTCTCAATTTCTGCATCTGAACCCTGTCTGGCTTGAACGATTCAGCTGAATCAATAGGAGTATAGTTGGGCAAGTAAGGTTACTTGTTTTTTCTATATCTCATAGCATATATGTTTGAATATCTAGATTATACATGTTTAATAAGCTTATTTGGATGTAAATTTTTCCTCTTTATAATATATATATATCCAGATCTCATGAGGTTTCGTGCAAGATTGTGTGTTTAGCTTTTAGGTATCAAGGATTGGACGAGTTGTGGATCTAGTTTGACTCCACTGTACATCCAAAAAATTTGTGAAGTAATTTCCCCTCTGTATTCCACTAATAAGTTTCCATTGCAGATCCATCCAACAACGGGCCTTTCCCCTTCTCTTCCTCCTTTATTTAAAAAATCAATCTTCCGGTTAGCTGTCTCTTCCTCTTATGATCAGATCTACTTATAAGAATTGAATATACATTATGATATCTATTTAATAAGAGTATTGCTTCTTAGATCTATAGTTTCATAAAGAATATCATTTCATAAAGATAGATCTAGGTGTAGGAATTGCCCTTTTTGCAAGTAGCTTAATCATAGATCTAAATATTTCTCATAAGGTAGTTTCCTTTGATGTATGTTAAAATTTAATATTCTGCAATAAAAGTGCACATCTTATTTGCTTCCCAAAATGCAAGCCAATATCCCAAGGAAATCATGCTTTCCTTGGTTCCTTTTTATCTTTTTTAACTAGTTTTAACTTAGTTTTTTTTGGTTAAAAGTAAGCTGACCCAAAGGTACTTTCAGAGTGATTTTGGGAATATTTCAGTCTAATATGCTCGCTGGTTTTTATCAGGTTTGAAAAAAAAAGAAAGGAAGCTTCTGTTCGAAAGTGGCCTCAGGAGCGTTCAAATCCCCCCATGGGTCTCCCATTTGACTAAAACCTTAAATTTATGCACTTTGCAAGCTATTGATTTCACTCTGTATAAGGATCAAGAGGAATTATATCAGTTCTCTGATATTTTAACCGCTGTTAATAAAAATAATTTTTGAATAGGCTCTTTCGAGCCCATTCCCCATCCCCCCTAGGGGATTTGAGTCCGTGTCCTTTTTTTTTGTTTTTTGTTCATATTTTTGTTATCTAGAGTAGTATTAATCTGCAGGGTAGTATAATTTGACATAAAATTATTTCCATATTCCATTTCTATTGTTTCCAAAGTAACTTTAATACTTACCCCACGAGCCTGCTTTGAGCCGAAAGGTGAAGAAAGGTTCGTGGTAGTCTAATTAGAAAATTGTGGTTTGCTCATATTTTATGTTTCATTTGCTATCATATTTGTTTTATTAAGCAGTATAAAAGTAACCCCTCCTTGATTCCCCGATTGAGATCCACTTGGATCGAAAGAGGTTCCTGGAGGGTTTTCTTTTTAATAAGAACACCCAATTTTAAAATTTACTAAAATTGACAAGACTCCGGTGTGTATGCTCTGCACTTGGATGTGGTTCATCCAATCAGTCAAGCTGTATCAAAAGCATTTGAGTGACTAGAAATATTAGGACTCACTCTCCCTAATTGACAAACCATCAGGTGAAAACCCAACACCTAGATCAAACCTTTATGGTGGAAAAATACCCAAAGGAAGCGAGAAATTTTGAAAAGTGACCTCGGGGCACCGATATCTATCACACCCTAATGGGTTCATTATGAAAAATAGCCCCAGATATTCCATTCAACCCACATATTCCTTGCGGGTAGTCGTGAAGGTTTAGTTTTGGACATACTCCAAGTACTCTCGGGTATATCTGGAGTCCACCCCTTCGCCTAATTTTAATCAACTCACACCTCAAATTTAACTTAAAACGTACCAAGAGGCAATTGCAAAACTTTCACTCCAAGCACATGCAAGTACATTGATTCTATTTTTTGACTCCATTCTAAGGCACTGGTTATTTTCTTGCTTTATATATATATTGTGTCTCAGCATTGTGCTTTCGTGTGTTCATTTTTGTATCTTGTCATCATTGATTGTCTATAGTTAAATTTCAAACTCCTAAGTAACTCATTCAGTTTAACATCACCATACTAAGTAATTATCCTTAGTAACTTAATAGGGTCTACCCCCCTTGGCTTCGTTAAGAGTTGAGACTAAATGGAGGAGTCAAGAACAAGGTGACAGCCTTGAATCGAGACTTGCCCCCAAGGACACACCCAGTGGCTTGAAGATTTCTATCACGTGACCCAGGTGTGTGAAAGGCGGAAACACTAAGAAACTCACCTTAGTGAGGGGCATGTTTCCATCCAAATATAATTCCCAAACTCCAAGCATGGAAAATTAAGGTTTCTATGAGAAGCCCTAGTTCATCAAGCTCTGGAACCAATTCCAACACTTCAAATCAGTAAGATCTAAATCTTTGTTATTTCCATTTGAGGTTCTCATTTGAAAAATATGCTCACTATACTTAGCTTGAGGACAAGCTTGGAGGGGGTGATAACTTTCGAGAATGGAAGTAGAAAATATCCTTGATCCTTGAAGAAAATGATTTGGATCAGTACATCAATGGAGAACTTCTAGAACCAGGGGTAGACGAGCCTGAGGATAATCATAAGAATAACTTGGTTAAATCCAAGAGAACCATTGCAAATTCAATCTAGGATCACCTCATCCCCCTTGTTTCATCATTCAAGACACCAAAGGAAGTATTTGATGATTTAAAAAATATATTTGAAGGAAAGAACATCAACCAGAATATGACTTTGAGGAACCATTTGAAGAATGTAAAGATACAAAACTCAGAGACTATGCAGTCTTACTTCACAATGGCTGCTCAAATAAAATAACAACTTGAAGCAGTTGAAGAGAATGTCGAATAAGGATAAATTTTGATGACTACCTTTAATGGTATCCCTAGATCATGGGACTCATTCATTTAAGGAATCTATGCAAGAAGGAATTTGATCTCTTTCATGTGACTTCGAGAAGAATGCACACAAGAAGAAGCTTGAATCATAACAAGAGAAGATAAGATGGGAGAAAATAAAGATCAATCTCTCATAGTTCACACCGGTATGAACTAGACTAATAAAGAGATGAAGGAGAACCATAATCACAACAAGAAGAAGGAAAATAAACAAAAGAATATCAAAAGAGATCCTTCCAATGTTCGATTCTATACTTGTGATGAAAAGGGACACTTTGCAAGAGACTGTTCCATTAGGAAAAAGAGACACCATGCTCATGTTGTTGAAGACAATGAACCAACAAATAAAAGATTCAGAAGAGAGAAGGATGATCAAGATGAAGAGAATGTTCTAACCTCATCAGTTACGCGCACTATCTCACATGAAAAGAAATGATTAGATTATGGATAGTGGGACATATAAAAACATGCTGAGATACAAAGAATCCTTCGTCAATATGTATGAGCATGAGTCACCTCACAAGGTGAAAATTGGGGATGATTATCATTACCCCTTAAAAGGGAGTGGAGTATCTTCATACAAGCTAGACTCTAGGAAATATTTAAAGATGAAGGATGTTTTATATGTTCTAGGATTGAAGAAGAATCTTCTCTCCATCTCTTCACTAGATGCAAAGGAATGAGAGTTGTATTTGTCGATGGCCAACTTCTAATGTTTCCTAAAGGAAAGAGAATAGATGATGCAACAATGGTTGGAGAAGAAGATGATGGATTGTACAAACTAAAGAGACATCCTGAAATAGAATTGGTGCATGAGTCAATAGAACCAAGTGAACTATGCTCATGTGCACTATAGAGCACTACCGATGGAAAGAAAACAAGTCTCCAGAATTCCATAGATCCAAGACAATCATGAATGAATTTGGATAGGATATGCGAAAGGAAATAATTTAAAAAAGACATTTCCCAACAGTGAAAGCAAGGCTAAAGGAATATAGAAGATAGTACACTCATATTATTTAGTAAGTTCAAGGAATATAAAGCCTATTAGAATTTGAATGCCATTTAGATATTCAAGTAGATAGTTCTAATAATGTTTGCAGCAAATAGAAGGGGAATGAAAATACAAACTGAACAAAACAAACCACATAGGAATCAGAAAAGTATTGCTCAGGAATTGTGATAGTATCATTCACAATAATAATATCCAATGTTACAATAGTTTACATAGGAATAATTCGAATGCATGGGGTATGAATTCAAATATACCAAGTGGATTTGAATGTATCTAACTGAATCTCTAACTCATGGTCTCCCAATCAATATTGGAGTCCAAAATAAACTCCCATATGTCCAACCAACTCAAACAAACAATGACATCTAGTTAAATCAGTGCAACTGAGTGTGTTAGGTGGGAAAAGGAACCTACTCCACATGCATCCACGAAGATATGTGCTAGATAACTGTTTGACAACTAACTAAAAGTAACTGAGGGCTAACTAAGACTAATTAGTACTAACTCCAACTAATTGAAGTAGGTTGGTGTCGGGACTCCCAGTGGCTCCTAAAATGTAGGGATTGGTCTAGGAGGCACTTGAACTGATGCATGCACATGTAGTAAGTGGAAATTAACCTCTAGCAGTGTTCTCGACACTCTAGTGTCTGGTACATATGGCCCCATTAGGCCAATTGGACACAACTATACTAGTGGACCCAACTATTTAATTAAGGTTCTTAACTTAAGCAATAATTAATATAATAGACATTTGAGCAAGGGAGCATTAATAATCCTAACACCCTCCATGAATCCTAACTTGGAAAACTATGGGCCCTGGTAACAAGACCATAGGTCACCCAAAGATAATAAAAAATGTTGCTTAATACAACTGAGGAAACAGGGAAAAACCTGATGGGAACCCCCCCCCGCTAAAAAATAATCAGGAAAATAGAAATTTGCAAGCTATCTTTAGAAGAAAGAAGCATCCTACTTAGAAAAATATCTTGATAAAAAAAACTGTTGCAAAATTGCAGTTCTATGTAGTAGCATGGTCCATTAGTGGACCTCTCAATGTACTTATGAACTAATGACTTTGTTTATGTCTTCTGAATGGTGAAGGTAGGGAATGATCAAGTTTCTACTTCTATGTACCATGCAGCTGATCATTTTCCATCAAGTAGCATCGACCTAGAACTTTGTTGCACCATACTGTAGAGAGTGAATCTGTGAGAGATAGTGCAGCATGCTCATTCTAATATTGGGACCTTGTTCTTCTTCTGTCTTCTGGATCTCAAGCACCATTACTAGCTGCATCAATAAGATTTTGGGCCCATCTCAGCTTAGGATTCTGATTAGGAATAGGTACTAGTTCTGGATCTAGAATATCATGAGATTTGGTCTCAATAACAGGATTATGCCGAATACGATCTTCTTCATCTGAATCTGAAACCTGTAGCACATCATCATCATTATAAAAAATAGGTGGAGAAATAGTTATACCTTCCTATGCTACTGGAGGAGTATCATGTAGTTGATATTCTTTGAACTGGACACGTAATTGAATGAAGCATATTATGGTAGAAGCCTCCATTAGTTTGTAAGATCTTGCATCTTCTGAATATCCCAGCAGAAAGCATTTGCTACTTTCGGTTTGAAAGGCCTTCCTCTTGTCAAGTGGTATTCTGTCCCAAGCTTTTGACCAAAAAACTCTCAGATGAGAGACATTGGGCTTATACCCGTGTAGTGCTTTGAATGGAATCACCCCAACCACTGACTTGTGGGGAACCCTATTCTGCAAATATGAAGCACAGTTTACTACTTCATCCCAAAGAGAAGGAGGTAGACGCTTGGCATGGAAAAGGCATGCTGCCATCTCTTTTGGTGATGTGTTATTCCTCTCAGCCACACCATTTCGCTATGGTGTGTATGGAATTGAGTGTTCCATTCGAATCCCCTCTGATTCACAGAAAATCTAAAAATATCCTTTGATGTATTCTCCTCCCTTATTGGATCTTATTGACTTGATATTCTTATTGAAGCTGTTCTCAACCACAGATTTAAAAACTTTAAAAGTATCAAAAAATTCTGATTTTTGTTTAATGAAGTATATCCAACAGTGCCATGAATAATCATTAATAAAAGTGAGGAAGTACCTACAACCATTAATGGATTTTGTTGTCATAGGTCTTGCTACATCACTATGTATCAAATCAAGTGTAGAGGAAGCTCTATGTGCCTTCCCAACATCATAATTCCTTTCTGGATGCTTACCTACTAAGAAACCAATACATAGTCCATCGAAAGTTTGGATGGAGGGAAGACCTTCAACAATTTTATCATTGTGGAGCTGATTCAGATATTTGAAATTGAAATTGCCAAATCTCTCACACCAAATCTTGCTAGTGTTGTTAGCATGAGACAATAAGTCCGGAGGAGGAGAAACATGTGAGAAATGTGAGAACTCATAAGATTTAGTAGAGTGATTTGCAATACCTTTCTCTACAAGATTTCTAGTGGCTTTTTCTGTAATCTCCAATGATTTTGAATCAAATGGAACTGTCTTAGGAGAGCCTATATGTATCATCTGGTAAATAGACAACATGTTAGCAGCAAGGGAGGGAACATATAGGACATTATTGAACTCACCATGCTTTTCTCTGACTGACCCCCTTCCTTCTGCTGGAAACTGGGAATCATCTCCCCTGTGAATGTTAGGCCCCTTTGTTGGTGAAAGAGTAGAGAATGATTATTTGGAAGCAACCATGTGATTGGAAGCTCCAAAATCTATTATGTATTATGAGGATGGAGATATTGCCACTTTCAAAGCATGACACCTCTCGGTATCTTCCATCTCTGGTTCTTCATCAAGATTCTTTTATCTTGGGGAAGCAATGTTATGCTGCTTGAGAAGAGCTGAAATTTCATCAAGTTATTTCCTCATACATTGATCTTCAAGATGGTACCCCTTTTCACAATTAGGACATAATTTATTTTCAAACTTCTTCTTCTTAGAGCTGGAGGCCCCTTTAAAACTTTGTTGATTTTTTTAGGCTTCGAATCAGCTGCCTTTGGTTCCTTCTTCTTTGATTTCCCCTTTTCTTGTGCTGTGGAAGAGTTAGAAACTAGAAGATCTTGATATTTGGACATATTTATGAATCCCATTCTCATCAATTTGTCTTGCTCTTTGATTAAAGAATCAGAAAAAGAATCTAATGAAGGAACCTTTGAATCAGAAAATATTTACCGCTTGGAATGAAATATGGAAAAAAACACATAATACTTAGGGCCTAATTTGTTGAGTATGGAAAGGACATTCTGCTCATCCTTCTGCTCTATTCCACACTGTCTACACTAGAGTACTAGAGACTTGAATTTAGAAAATAATTGCTCAATAGTCTCAAAACTTCTGGGATGTAAAGATACCAACTAAATCTCCAAAATGTGTACCCAAAGTTCACCTTGTTTGTTAAACAAGATATCAAGCTTCTCCTAGGATTCTCTGGGATTCCTCAATCCTTCTAGGTGGAAGAGGAGATCTCTGGAAATATACGTACATAAGTACCCGAATGCTTCATCACAACGGTTCGGAAACTTGTTCTTATCTACTGACTGATGAGGCTCATCCTCCCATCCATGTATGATCCTATGGTAGCCATGCTTGTACAAGTCCAACTACATATCAATCCTCCAATCAAGATAATTGGAATTTGTGAGGATCCATGGTTCAGGAGTTTGAGAACTCATAATTGCTCCGGCTGGAAGATTACAAATACTTCACATAAGCTACGTAGAACCTGTCAATTTCACTACAATAACACACTAAAGCATAGGAACTATTAGAATAATGCTTTTCCTCCTAGCATGAACATATTTTTAGGGTCATTCACACCCTCTCCGCTGCTCTAAATAAATCCAGAGCTAGCAAATTTTCATAGGGGACTTCTGTGGAAACACAACTGCTTCTGATGTTCAATGGGGAGAAACAAGCATGAAACCTGCTTGAGAAGGTTATGATACCATATTAGAATTTGAATGCAATTTATATCTTTAAGCAGATATTTCTAATAATGTTTGTAGCAAAAAGATAGAGAATGAAGATACAAACTGAACAAAACAAATCACACAGGAATCAGACAAGTATTGCTCAGGAATTTACAATATCATTCACAATAATAATATCTGGTGTTACAATAGTTTACATAGGAATAATTCGAATGCATGGGGTGTGGATTTGCATCTCCCATGTGGATATTACTATATCTAACTAAATCTCTAACTCATGGTCTCACAATCAATATCGGATTCCAAAATCAACTACTAAATGTCCAACCAACTCAAACAAATAGTGACAGCTAGTTAACTTAGTGCAACTAAGTGTGTTAGGTGGGAAAATTAGCCTACTCCACATGCATCCATGCATTATCCATGCCAGAAATGTGCTAGCTAATTGTTTGAGAACTAACTAAAAGTAACTAAGGGCTAACTAATACTAACTAGTACTAACTCCAACTAACTGAGGTAGGTTGGTGGCAGGACTCCCAGTGGATCCTAAAATGTAGCAATTGGTCTAGGAGTGTAGGGATTTGTCTAGGATGTGCCCAAACTGATGCATGCACATGAAATAAGTGGCAGTTGACCTCTAGCAGTGTTCCCCACACTCCAGTGAATTTTACATGTGGCCCCACTAGGCCAAGTGGAACCAATTGTACTAGTGGACCCAAATATTTAATTAAGGTTCCTAAGTTAGGAAATAATTAATCTAATAGACATTTGACCAATGTAGGATTAATAATGCTAAAAAAGCCTTGGTTGAAAACCAAACTGAAAGGAATATCAAGACTCTACTGTTAGATAATGGCAAATAATTCACCTTGGATGAATCCAAGGAAATCTATAATGAGTGTGGAATTTATAGGGATTTGAGCACTCCATATAATCCTCTGCAGAATGGGGTTGCAGAGAAAAAGAACCTAACCATAATGGAAGCAACAACATAATTGTTGCATGACCAGGATCTTACCATGCACCTTTGGGAAGAAGCATCAAGGACAATTGTGTATGCACATAACCGCACTCCTCTTCAATTACTTGAAAACAAAACTATGGAAGAGGCTTTCTTAGGAGAGAAACCAAAATTCAGCCATCTTAGAATATTTGGTTTCTCAGTGTACATATATATCCCAAAGGAGAAGAATATCAGGATCTATCCTTCTAGGAGGAAGGTTATATTCATAGGATACAATGATACATCAAAGGCATATCGAATATACTTCCAAGGATTCAAGAAGATTGACATCATCAACGATGTAACCTTTGATTAATACTTGATATACTTCATATCCAAGAGGCTACATATTCAAGAGGTATAGGGACCTGAAGAAACAAGAGTCTGAGACATGGAAATCGAAGAAGAAATTCCAGAAGACCATCAAGATCATGACATGGAAGAACCACAAGATCCGGTGGAGACACTTCTTGATAAGGACTCCCACAAGAGAAAACCAACATGGGAACAATAAATACTACAAGAAGAAGAAAGGTAGGACACTCCGTAAGGAATGTATAGAAAAAGGAAAAGGCTAAAGCCTTAAAACAACTATGTGGACCTGTTGTGTGACATCATTGGCATGACACCTTCCACCCATGAGGAGGCTGCAGGAAATAAAGAGTGGGAGGATGACATGATCAAGGAGTATTAGTTGATTAGGAAGAATGATATTTGGGAGATGGTTCTGAGACAGGAAAAGAATTATGTCATGAATTCAAAGTGGATGTATAAGTTTAAGCATACTTTTTACACCAAAATATTGTCACCATCATTTTATGAGATAGGTATTCCCTTGTCTGCTTCAATCCCTCAAAGTTTTCCCTAGAAAAATGACAAGAAAAAAATCCCCTTATAGTTTTTCCTTGTTTTGAGCTGGTAACGCTCTTTCCCCATTGACAAAAAGTGTTACCCAAGAAGCAAAGAGCTGGTAAAGATCCCGATACATGAGAAAAGAGTGGTTCCACCACTTCTATCCTTACTACAATAAGTGTTACCCCCTTAGCACCACTTGTTTACTTCATTGGAGGAGCGGTGATCGAGTTTTCGAGAAAAAAAGAGAAGCTTCGAGATGATTCTCAAAGCTTACCTCCATGGAGCCTCATCCCTATGGTTTAGGACCACTTGGAGCTCAATATCCTACCTTATTGGATCTAATATCCACCTCACCCATGAGATCCTCAACCATACCTATCCTCCCATGCCTTTAAATACTAGCTCATCCCCCATGGGAGAAAGGATGAAGAATTGGGTTGCATAGCCACACTCTACCAAAATAAGTCTTGAAATATTGGAGGAAAGGTGAAGTTAGAGGTAAGGATCCATTGGAAGGAACTCTCAACACCAAGGCATAAAGGTTTTAGTCTCTCCAATCATTTCTAATAAAAAATGTCTTTCCTTTCCCATATTTACTGTGTCATTTGTATATATTGTGTGATTCCTTCGTCAAAAGCATAGATCTAGTTGATTATCTTGTATGATATCATGCTTTTCTTATTGTTTTCCATCTTTAACAAGTTATTCTATAGTATTGGAGGATAAATATTAAAGGATATCGAGGAGAACCTTTGAGAGAACTATCATATCATTTCATTTAAGTGATTAACCAGATCTAGGGGAAGTTTAACATTTTGTATTTGCGTTTTGTTCTAGATCTAAACCATTCAGACTAGGGAAACAAATCCTTTCCACAGGAGGTGCATATTTCTGGCTAACAAAAGTGGTGACTCCGCTAGGGATCTACTTTGAATCCTAAATCATTGGTAAGTTGAAACCTCCACCTTCATCTTAAATTTGTAGATATGCTTTTCCATTCATAGATCTGTAGATCTACTTTGAATTTGATTGATTTGCCTATGTTTGCCTTTGTATCTTGGGCACTGCTCCTGGCTTGTGTTATAAGTGCGGTTCTGGACTTGTCACCACCTTTTCCCTGTTAGCATAAAGAAGTGCCACCGACCTTTTTGAGTGTGAAATAAGCGGTACTAGAACTAGTAACGCCCTGGTTTGAACCTACAAGAAGTGGTGTTCATGCTGGTAACTGTTGAATTTTTAATGGTTATATCAGATCTTAAAACATTTAGCATCATAATAGCATAACCATAAGCCAAAATATCACTGAAAGATAGACAAGCACAACCATACAAAAAGAACACAAATATTTATCTTGGGAAACCCTGAAGGGAAAAACCTAGCAAAAGCTTCCTCAATATAGATGCCCCAAAAAGATAAAAGTTAAAACCCAAAAGAGTGATCCTCCTTCTTCTCCAGCCACAACTCTTTCTCTCTCTCTCTCTCTCATGCGCTACACAAGTGAGTGTGTGTGTTCCAAATGAGGAGCGTCACACCTCTATTTATATTCATCTGTTCACTTTAATAATTAAATCTGACATGTAGGCTCGAGTTAATCATGTACGCTCGAGTTACACATATAGGCTCAAGTAACCACACTGGGGTGCTAATGACCCACCTTTACAATTATAGGGGACTACCTCATGAATCTTTTTAGTTCTTCCGATTATAAGCATCAGGGTACAAATTAATACAAGTGGTTCTCCTGGTAGGACCATCGGTGACGATAAAAAGATACATATACAATATTCTTCAAAGTTACAATATTTCAACACTCCCCCTTAATGAGAAGGGTATTCTGCAACAACATCAACAACAACATTAGTAGGAGAGAGATAGAGGAAATCATCAACATCATCAGGGTAACACATCTATAAATCATTGGAAGCTTTTCAACATCATATAGTCTTCATCTTCAATCTTTCACGACAACAACTCTTTAACCTTTCGATCAGCATCAACTTCTTCAGCACTTTGACCTTTCAATCAGCAACTTCTTCAGCACTTTGACCTTTCGACCAGCAACAACATATTCAGCACTTTGACCTTTCGATCAACAACATCTTCAACACATTGACCTTTCAATCAGCAGCAACATCTTCAGCACTTTGACCTTTCAATCAGTAACATCTTCATCACTTTGATATTTCGATCACCAGCAACATCATCATCATCACACTCTAATCCTTCAATCAGAAACATCATCATCATCACACTCTGATCTTTCGATCAGAAACATCATCATCATCACACTTTGATCTTTCGATCAGAAACATCATCATCATGAACAACGACCTACAAACCACAGTAAAAAGAGAAATAAATCTTTGGATCTCTTTTGGACTTAAAGTCTAGGGATGATGCAATCCTACCACATTCTTGACAACCAAAGTCACCAGATTGATTATGGGATAATCAGTCCTTATCACTTTAGGACTAATTCCAAGGATGATGCAATCCTACCACCTTCTTGATAATCGAAGTCACCGGATCCATTCTGAACCGAAGTTCAAGAATAATACAATCCTGCCACCTTCTTGATGACCGAAGTTCACTGGATCTGTTCTGAACCGAATTTCAAGGATGATACAATCCTGCCACCTTCTCGATGAACGAAGTTCATTGGATCCATTCTGAATTGAAGTTCAAGGATGATACAATCCTTCCACCTTCTCGATGACTGAAGTTCACCGGATCCATTGTCAACAAAAGTTCAAGGATGATACAATCCTTCCACCTTCTCGATGACTGAACTTCACTGGATCCGTTCTGAACCGAATTTCAAGGATGATACAATCCTGCCACCTTCTCGATTACTAAAGTTCACTGGATCCATTCTGAACTGAGTTCAAGGATGATACAATCCTACCACATTCTCGATGATCGAGGTCACCGGATCATTTATGGACATATGTCTCAGGATGATACAATCCCTCTTCATTCTCGACGATCGAGGTCATCAGATCACTTTAGGGCAAGTTCCCAGGGATGATACAATCCCACTGCAACACCATTACTTCCCCTTTCAAGGAATATATTTTCTAACAACACCAAGCTTCTCTCGAAAGTGTTTGAAATTTATCCGAGACAGAGGCTTTGTCAGCACATCATCATCTAAACCATCATCATCTACATCTTTAGTATGTGAATACTGAACTATCACCATCTATATCTCCAATATGTGAATACTGAAAGCATCATCATCTATATCTTCAGTATAGAAATACTGAAAGCATCATCACCTCTATATTCAGTGTAGAAATACAGAATCACCATCATCTACATCTACAGTATGTAAATACTGAAACATCATTTATATCTTTAGTATGGGAATACTAAAATAATCATCATCTATATATTCAGTATGGGAATACTAAATCATCATCATCTCTATATTCAGTATAGAAATACTAAATCACCATCATCTGCATCTTATCTCATATGTAGAAATATCGGATTTCTATGTGTTATGAAAGAACACAGGGTTCTCAGTCATCACAACTCTGGTTATCACATAGAATCATTGTAGTATCCATATTTAGGTCAAAGAGACTTGATATCAGCTTCCGAAGCCATATGGCTTCACAACTTAGCAGAGAAATATGCTATGTATTCTGCTTCAGCCATGCTAAGAGAAACACTGGACCATTTCCTGCTAAACCATGAACTCATAGCAGACCCCAAACAAAAGAATCTACCTGATGTGCTTTTCCTGTCTAAGATACTTCTAACCCAATCTGCATTTTTATAGCCATACAATCTTTAGTCATGGTTTCCATCATAGTATATACCAAAGTCTATAGCCCCTTTCAGATATCTCATCGCATGTTTTGCGGCTATCAGGTGAACCCATCTAGGTTGAACTAGATATTGACTCAAGGTGTTCATAGAAAAACAAATGTCTAGTCTGGTATTTTTTAAGTACATCAATGACCCAATAATTTGTCTGTATTGAGTCACATCCACTAACTCTGACGACTCATCTGCTAATAATTTCAGGTTGGAATCCATGGGTGTGGCCATGGCTTTTCATTCAAACATATAAAATATTTTCAAAACTTGCAATGCATACTTTCCCTGATTGAGAAAGATTCCTTCATACTTCTAGACCTAGGAAATAAAGTATTAGACCAAGGTATAAATTCTTCAACGAACTTCTTCTTGCATTCTAAAATATGTTTCTAATTCCTAGTCAGAAATAGATCATCCACATATAGTAATAGTATGACAGGTTCATCTTTTGCAACGTTGTAGTATAGGTTAGGATCGACTTTACTCTTGGCGAATCCCATGCTCATCAGGAAACTATTTATTCTTCCATACTAAGCTCTGGGAGCTTGCTTCAGGCCATAGAGGGCCTTCTTCAACTTGCATACATGAGTCCATCTGTCTTCAACTTCAAATACTTGTGTCTATTCAATATAAAACTCTTCCTCAATCATACCACTAAGGAAGGTTTTTCTTTACTTCATCATGGAAGAAACTACCATGATAGTTGTGAAATAAGTATACCATGCTACTGGGGCAAACGTCTCTTCATAATCAATTCCCTCTTTCTGAGAGAAACCTCTCGCCACAAATCTTTCTTTACTTATATCAATAACATATTTTATCTTGCAAATCCATTTGGAAGATACCGCATTCTTGATTTCTGGTTTGAGTACTATATCCCAAACATCATTCTAGTATTCTTTCATCATAACATCTTCCATGAGTTTGTCTTGTCAGGTCATCAACATATCCTAGTCTTCTGCATTCAACCTTGAAGGTTGGAACCCACTTTACTCTTGGTAAAGTCTCCATCCATCAGGAAGCTATCCATCATGTTGTATCATGTCGAACTTAGATATCTTCTATAGTCACTCCCTGTGAAGTGGAGTATCATATTCCCTCTTCATTCTGTACAGGTGGTTCTATTCTTGATATAAACTTCTAGTGGGTCTGGTCAATAGAGTATGTCATGTCATAGTCTATTCTTTCTGAGGTAAACCATTAACCTTGCTTTGTACACCTGAACTGGTATATCCATATGGAAGATACTACAAACTTCCCTTTAGGTCTCGAAACCATATTGTAGACATCATTCCCCAAGATCGACTATTACTATTTGATCATAACTTCTTTCATTGCCGAAAAGGTTAGCATCAATGATGTCACCCAACTATGTTACACAACTAGAGTGTGTCTGAGGCCTCTTACTTTGGTTTGGAATTCTCACCATTCTTTTCTTCATCTTGAGTTATCTCTTGTTCCCATGGTGGTCTTCATCCTTCGAGGTGGATCTACCACTCTCTTAAGCTCTTTCTTCCATCATGATGTCTCTGACCCTGGGAGCTTCAGATTTATTGGAGTGAATCTTGAAATGTCATCACTTGTTCTTTGGAACACGTCTCATCCTTATTTTCTTGTAGGGGGTTGTACATGACCTCTCCTACAATTCAAATCACTAGTAGCATGGTTAGAACCATTTCATATACATAACGACAAATTCTTATGCATCATGCAACTGTTTATCCAATACAACATCCATCCATATCTCACAGAAACTTTCTAGATGACATCATTGATATTGTGTGCTAATCCAATATGTCATCTAGGAGGTTTCATTCTATATAAGTAGCAATGGAGAGGTGTATAGCACCATGAGATACTTACTCATCACATGCATACTATTATTAATGCAAACATTCTATCATGCATAACATATCAACCGAATAAAACAAAATATCATGAAATGACAATTGAATACTTATGTTTTATTTGTTTCATGGGTAGACTCCTTCTTGATCATTCTACTTCATTATCTTCTTCATTCATGAAATCATCATTTCTTATCCAAATGATAAGATGGATAAGAGGTTCTTCAAGAATTGAGTTCTTCATATTCCTCATCGCTTGAGGGATCTTATTTGAATGGTGAAAGCTTGATCTTCAATTGCTCCCATGTTCTTCTTCTCTTCTTATGAGTCGAGCTGAAAGTAATCACTTCCTTCTGGCACACATTCCTTACATGAATGAATCCCATGATCCTGGGAGGCCATTCAAGGTGGCTATCACCACTTCTGCATTCTTCACTTCTTCTTTCACCTCTTCAATTTGTTTCTTAAGGTCATCTTCTTATGTATGTTCTTTCCTTCAAATATTTTGGGAAAGAAATCAAACATATTTTTTGGTGTCTTTAGGGATGACACTTGTGGTACAAGTTGATCTGTGACTGGATCAACAATGATCTTCTTATCCTTGATCAAGTTCTTCTGGTGTAAGGCTTTGAGCCTCATATCCCTTTGGAACTGGAACCTCTCTACTCATGTAGGTGTCCAATTCATTTTCTTCAGAGAGATAAAATAATTCCATGCTTGGAAGTTGTCAACTTCACCAAGCTTATCATCAAGCTAATGAGAACCTCAAATGGAAATAGAAAAATATTAGATCTTATCGATTTGAGGTGTCCATCCTGGTTCCAGAGCTGGTTGAGTTAGGGTTTGTCAGAGAAACTCTAATTTTAAAAATTTGGAATATTTAATATTTGATTGGATAGCAATATATATCTCTTCAATTTGAGCTGTCCAATGTACTCTTTTATTGAACACAGTGGAGGGAAGCTCCCAGAACAAGAAGCCCCAGTTTTCCAATTTCTCCTATAGAAATGCCTGATACTATTTCTACGCTATCTCTGAAATTACTACTCCTCTATGTCTAAAATGTCTCAATGAGGTATCCTCACATGTCCCTATTACAACACCATAGGTTTCATCAAAATGGGGTTCACCAATTGGGACTTATGATCATTTTCCCAAGGTGACCTGTTACAGGACTATTCAGAACAACAAAGTTGTACGGACTTCCACATATCACTGTTTCATCTTCTGAGTCTGAAACTCAAACCACATAAATTAAAGTCCGTTCCATTTCTGTAACATCTTCCTAAATTTCATTTGGACCTTTGTAGCCTAAGATATAGGAATTATCCCCAGGTGTCCTGTTTATGGATGAATCATGGAAGAGGCTGGAACCCTAACATGGTGGGATCATATCTCCCCGAATATAGTGAATCTGAGGCTGAATTTTGGATACAATGTACATAATAATTTTATCTTCTAGTTCTGAAATTTTCATTCCCTAATCCTTCTCAAATTTTGAGATATAGGGAATGTACCAAAAATTATCAGTTTTAGTATTTAGGGTTTTTCCAGCTTGGGGTCAAACTAGGGTTTGACTTTCCCAGAGTTTCACCCAACCAAAAATATTGATACATGTCTCTAAAATTAGATTTTGATTAGGAGAGAAATCCTATGCTAGGCTCACTCAAAAATTACTCTTCTATAGAAAGGCCTAATTTCCCGCACCGAAAACTAAAAATGCTCGGAATCGAATTCTGCTTCGACAGAAAGATGCGCCCTTCAATGGAGAGTCATCCTAGCCTTCTTTTGATGATAGATTATGGAGAGAGACCCAAAAAGTAAGAATTCCTAGCTTCTGTATCTGCACAATGTCTTCTTTTAGGGTGGCTCTGATACCATGTTGAATTTTTAATGGTTATATCAGATCTTAAAACATTTAGCATCATAACAGCATAACCATAAGCCAAAAAGATCACTGAAATATAGACAAGCACAACCATTCAAAAAGAACACAAAGATTTATCCTGGGAAAACCCTAAAGGGAAAAACCTAGCAAAATCTTCCTCAATATAGATGCCCCAAAAAGATAAAAGGTAAAACCCAAAAGACTGATCCTTCTTCTTCTCCAGCCACAACTCTTTCTCTCTCTCTCTCTCTCATGCACTACACAAGTGAGTGTGTGTGTTCCAAATGAGGAGTGCCAGACCTCTATTTATATTCATCTGTTCACTTTAATAATTAAATTTGACATGTAGGCTCGAGTTACACATGTAAGCTCAAGTAACCACACTGGGGTGCTAATGACCCACCTTTACAATTAGAGGGGACTACCTCATGACTCTTATTAGTTATTCCGATTAGAAGCATTAGGGTACAAATTAATACAAGTGGTTCTCTCGGTAGGACCATCAGGGATCACAAAAATATACATATAGAATATTCTTCGAAGTTACAATATTTCAACAGTAACGCCTTGTTCAACACCTGTAGAAGCGGTGACAGGTATTCTTCTTAGTCCTGTTTGGTATTTGAGTCTTAAATGATTGTTTTAGTGTTTGAGATCCATGCTTCAGATAGTTACAGTTATTGTTTGAACTCTGCAATTCATTTTTGAATATAAAACTCAAACAAAAATTGAAAAAAAAAAACGAGCCAAAAATTTTGCTCGGGGGCTCATGCCCTCGAACCCCCAAAGAGCGTCAGGATGATGGGCTATAGCACACCTCTGGACCCCCCTTTGTGCGTGTATGAATCCATAGGTCTTTTCAATAATTACGATTGATGTTGATATTCAAAGCTTCATGGTTGGCTTTCAATATAACTTGGTTTTGTTAGATCTTTTATTTTTTTCTTCTTTAACAGACAAGAAAAGATTCATTTCATTTTTTTCTTCATTTATTATACATGATTTTTGTACATTTTTTCCTTTTTAAAAATCCTGTGAAAATCCATACGAAAGTTATTTGCGATTAGTTCGTTCTCGCTTTAGTTGAAAAATTTGAACACTTTTGTATAAAAGTTGTAATATCTTTTCTTTCTTTAAGTAGAGCTCTAACTTCTTTTTCCATTCAAAAGAGAAGATTTTTTTTGTTTCAGTTAGGAACAAATCATATAAGTAGCTTGTTTCATTTTTGTACGGTATTTATTCTATGTTTCAAATAAATCGAGCCTCTCTCTCCCTTCCTTAAGTAGGGCATACCTTTAAAAGTTAAAGTGAAATTTTGCACAATCATACTGCATGGTTTTACTTGTATGTCCTCACCTCATGCATCCACCTAACCATTCAAGATAAAATCAAGAGTTAGACTTAGGTTTAAAATTTGTAGCAAGGTCTGATAGGTTAAAGATGTGTTCCGACGTCTTTAAAAATAGGAGCTGTCATTTATTGCCTGCACTGTATCCTGAGGATCGTGTAGTTATTCAACGTACCACTGGTATATCAATAGTCCTTTGACGTACCCTTGAGGTATATTGAAATAAACTTCACGTACTCAGTTGTATATTGGAAGGCCCCTTTCGAACGGTTGTGCATTATATAGCACTACAACGGAGTGAAGCTCTCCCGTACCTTGTGTATATCGGGAGACACCTTTAGGAATCCTAAGACCATTCGAGTAAAACCCTTAGGTCGTCCTATCATCGCAATACGCCAAGAACAACACTTCAGGATATTACTAAGCATGTTCCATCCAGGTAGTTGGGTATTCAGGTGAGGGATGGTTGATCCTCCTGGCCACATTTTATTGTTGGACCTTGTGTTATATAGAGAGTTGTGGTGATTTGATAATCCCATGAGGTTCTAGGCCTTTGATCCACTCCTCTCGCATATTTTTCTTACTTCTTTAGTTTGAGTAGTGATTGTTTTCTATACAGTTAGGATTTTTTAGAAGAGATCAGAGATAGTTTTGTTAAATAGTTATGGCTTTTCCTTCTAGGACTACCACCCAAGAGATAACTTTACCAAGCACATGTTTTGTTTTCCCTCCATATAGGGATGTTGGTCCTCATCTCATGGCTACATTAAGCCTTCCTGGATTGACTATTGGATTACCTATTTAGTTATTCTCTAGTCTAGTTATCCCATTTACACCAATTGCTTCTGATCCTAATCCTTCATCGCAGGAGAATCAACCTCATGTTTACCCCTCTCCTTCTTCACTTGATCTGTCTTCTCCCCTTTCCCCCTCTTCTCCTTTTGAAAGTTGTAGTACTAGTAGTCAGGTGGATAAGAATAATAAGAAAAGGAAGATTAAGAAGAAGAAAAACAAACAGAAAACCAAGTCTTAACCAATTACTCCTCCCAGTGTAAAGAGTGTTGATCTGCACACCCAAAAACCACGTAAGCCCAAATTCCCTTGTAGGATTTGCAAGGGTGATCACCTTCTGAAGGATTGTCATGGTGTTGACCTATTTTTAGAACAGTGGTCTAAAGTTTCCCGGCAACCAATGTCATTAGCCTCTGGTCATCATATTGATGATCCCCCCTCAACCAGTCACTTTATGCTTAAGAGTCGGAAGGGTAAAGTCATAAATCCTTACTTTCTTTGTAAGGACATGCAATTTACTTACCTTTTTCCTCTCATGGATGAAGCTTCTAAGTGGTTGGAAGATATTACTATTCCTCTTAAATGACTTCCAACTGGTTATCGTAAGTTGTCACTTGAAATTCAATTGGTTGATAAAGTGGTCAATTCAGTTCTAACCTGGGTTGATCCCACTCTTCCATTGACGAGTGAAGTTGAAGTGGTCGATCCAGTTCGATCCTTAGTTGATCTCACTCTTCTATTAAAGAGTGAAGTTAAAGTGGTCAAGTCGACGTCATTTCTACTCGATCCCACTCTTTCATCTAAGAATGCTAAGACTAAAGTAGTCACTTTGACCAAATCTTCATCTTGTTCTTCTCTTCCAATAGAGAATGAGCTAAAACCTGTTGAAGTTTTTATGCTTTGTTTTGATTGTTCTCGACAAGAGGAAATTTTGTCTCTTTCCACAGAACCCTCTCCAAGTAATGAGGTTATTTCCTTTGACTGGTGTAACCTAACAAAATATCGTCTGCATTCGAGCGTTCCTTTATAGATAGTTGTGAACGTTACCGCTAGGAGGATGCTTCGCACTATTGTTGACAAAGGGGCTTCTATTAGTATTATATCCTCTACTACTTAGAAATATTTAGGTTCTCCTCAACTTGTGGTAGTCATCAATCAGATACTGGATTTTAATAAAAGGCCTACTGCACCTTTAGGAGTCCTTCCTCATTTTCCTATTACATTAGGAGGGAAAACTGTGTGTATTGATGTTATGGTGGTCCACGGTCCTTTAGATTTCAATCTGCTCCTTGAACATGATTATGTTTATGCCATGAAGGATGTAGTGTCCACATTTTTTAGAGTGATGCATTTTCCCCATGATGGGAATATTATGACCATTGATTATCTTTCCTTTGTTAATCCTGACCATCGCATCAATCCTAGTAATCAGACTACCCTGAATATGCCTCATGTTCTTGTGATTCCTTCCCCTTCTTTGATTTAGTTTTTTCCCATCATAGGTAAAATGGGGGGCATGGCTGTAGTCTATGAACATCATACTGGAGTCAAGCCGCTAGATTTTATGTAATGGGGGAAACCTACCAACCTCTGGATATCATGTTGGGTGGGAGTAGGTTGGTGAGCATAATTCCTTTTCTCTGTGTCAATCTTGTTAAAAAATGAATCAGATGTCTGTGAGCATAGTTCTTTTTCTGTGTCAGTCTCGTTAAAAAATGAAATAGCTTTATGAGCACGATTCCTTCTCTATTTCAAGCTCGCCAAAACATGAAACAAAGGTATGCGAGCATAGCTTTGTTCCTCTGTGTTAGGCTCGTTAAAAAACAAAACAGATCCTTGTGAGCATAGTTCTTTTTCTATGTCAAGCTCATTAAAAAATGAAATAGGTTGGTGAGAATAGTTCCCATTATGTGTCAAGCTCGTTAAAATATGAAACAAATGTCTTTGAGGATAGTTTATTTCTAGTTTTAAGCTCATTAAAAAATAAAAATATCCATAAAGCATAGTTTACCTTTTGGTTTCAAGCTTGCATAAAAATGAAACCATGTTTCAAGCATAGCTTACCTTTTGGTTTCAAGCTTGCATAAAAACGAAACCATTCCCAAGCAAAGTTTACCATTTGGTTTCAATATTGCATAAAAATGAAACCATGTTTTAAGAAAAGTTTACCTTTTGGTTTCAAGCTTGCATAAAAATAAAACCATGTTTTGAGCATAGTTCATTCTCTTTCAACTGATCTTTGAGCTCGTTAAAAACAGTAAGATGGAGTTGAGCTTACTTTTCATTTTCTGTGCTCTGGTTAAAACATGAAAAGTGGTTTGAGATTAGATTAGTACTTTTTCATGCTATGGATTCAAACATGAAAAAGGTTAATAGAGTCCTCTTTAAGCTCTTTTCACACTCTTAAAATGTGAAAAGATTGCCGAGTGAAATTGTCTTCTTCATGCTCGTAAAAGGACTTGAAGAGTCATCTTCTTGGTCATAGTTTACCCCTTTTTCGAACCAGGGGGCACTACTTATGAAAAAGGTACACTCTATCCAATCATGACTAGAAGAGTTCTATTGGGTATTATTTTCTACTTTTTCGGGCCCTAGGGTCTAAATCATACAAAAAAGGTCTCTTTTGGAGTCTTCTTTATTTTTTTCAAACTCTCTAAACATGAACTACACTAAATTTTCATCCTTGAACCCATCCTTTCTCAAGTTTGTAAAATATATGAGTTTGGACTTGTACGAAGGATGAGCTATATCGAGTGTCTGTTACCCTCTTTGAACTCATAAAAATGAAAAGAGGTACTCATCAATCATGATGGGGAAATTAAGGGAAGGGAAATACATTTCATTTGCAATAATGCCAGTTATTAGTCACCTTTCACTAGTACAAAATGAGGAATTAGCTACTAGGTGACTAAAAGTTCTAGTCACCACAGGTTTTTCAAGTGATTTACTACTAAATATGAGCAATTTTGATTGACCCAACTATAAACGACTAATTTAGTCACCAGTTAACAAATATGACTAGATAATAAGTGACATAGTTAAAAATGACTAACATAAATGACTAATTTAGTCACAACATAAAAAAATGACTAGCTAGAAGAATATGAATTAGTCATTTATGTTAGTCATTTTTAATTGTCATGGAAAATTGCAAATTTGACAATGAAGTGTAAAATTTGTAAATTGTCTACCTTCTATTAGTAATATTGGTGCCATGCACCTCGATCTTCAGAGATCCAACAAATCAATTGCACGAATTTTCTCTTTACCATCTTTATCCCTGCTGTACCATTGAAACAAACCCGGTTAAGCGCGTTCCAAAGAAAAAATAGGTTCCTACGTCAATTATGAATTAGGTACTAGAAACGGTACCATATCTATACCTATCTAGAAGCATCATAGTCCTACATCCCATCGAGAACCAACCATTCGAATGCACCTCATCCATGTAGACTTACCAAATGCATCCAATGCATGGCCAAAAAAACACGTCAACTTCGGATCTGTGGGCTGAAGGTATCGTTTGACCCTAGCTAGTATTCCCCTATTTTTCACTCGATACACTATTTTTGCAGACGATAGGTCGATTCAATATCTCACAATGACCAATCAAAGTGCTTCAAAGGTATGGTTCTTGCCGCTCATATCGTGCTCATCACTCCAATCAATAACTAGTTGTTATGGATTTTTATAGGTCTCAATGCTGCCGGAGTTACTACTTCCACTTTACATTTTCAATTATCATGATCTCTAGCCTATGCGGTCATAACCATATGCATTTTTATATTTCATCCTAGGAAAAGCATGAGCACCCTCTTCCAATGGCACTATTTGCAAAGGTCACTGGTTTTTGCACATCGACATTCCTCACACGCTCCAAAGCAAAACTAAAGCATACATTAGAAGAAGTGATTAAACTTTGCAAGGAGGTTTACTTGTTGTAGATGTCATTATAGAGCAGGTGTCGAATGGTACCTTAAACCCACAGATTCGATGTAGATGTGTTTTTTTCTTCCATGTATTGGATGCATTTGATAAGTCTACGTGTAGGAGGTGCATTCAAATGGTCAGTTCTCAAGGGGATGTAGGGTCCTCATCTATGGCTGTCGCTGGTCACTGTCCTAGAGAGTATTGATCGGAGTCGATGATTTGGCTAAAATGTGGCGGCGACGATCGGCTTCCGAGCCAAATCGTCGACTCCGTAGGATACTCCATTTATAAAACTAAACAACTTATATGATAATTATTAGAAATAATATAGTATATAACCAATTAACATAATTTATATAATAAAATAATAAAAATAAATAAAAAATATATAAAAGAACAAAAAAATCTATATAATTTATATAATAAAATAATAAAAATTAAAAAAAACAAAAAACTATATATAATTTATATAAAAAAATAATAAAAATAAAACAAAAAATAATATAAAAAAACAAAAAAATCTATTTACATTTGCAACAAAAATCAAATCTTAACCCAACATCTCTCCACCCACCTTAGTTACTTTCCCTTTCACGCTCCCCTCAAGGAAAAGGAAAAAGGATATGGAAAAAGGGAATGAGAGATTTTAATGCTGCCATGCCTCTATTTGATCGATAACTTCTTTTATATGCATCTTCTCCTATTGTTACTTTCCCTTTCACGCTCCCTTCAAGGAAAAGGAAAAAGGGAATGATATATTTTAATGTTGCCATGTCTTTGTTTGACCGGTAGCTTGTTCTATACGCCTCTTCTCCTATTCTTTTTTGCTGGTGCCGCTTAATCACCCTCCTTATGGTAGTCTCCCAATCCTTCGTCATTCTAAAAAAATTATAATCAAATAAAATTTGATGTTATTATTGGCAGGGATTGGTTGGTTCTAATTTTGGATTGTTCTATGATATCCCACTTTCAATCAGGCATCAGCAGCATGCCTAGTTTCCGAATAACCAAACCCACTGGATAGTGTGTTTCAAAGCAGTTATTGAAGTATTCATGCTTGTGATTACTTGTCATTTCACCTTTAGGAATAATTAAGAACTGCACGGTGTTGTTGTTGCTCATTGTAGTCCTCAAAGGATGCAGTGATAACATGTTTGTTGTTCCTGTTCTTGAGGATGTAAGGAAAGTGTTTGACAATATACCTGAATAGAATTTGGTTTTGTGGAGTAATATGATTGTAGGGTATGCTCTCAATGGGAAATATGAAGAGGTTCTCAAGCATTTGAATCGAGTTCTTGATACTTCTCCAACTCCGTCCATGTGCATTTTTCAGGAATTCAATGGTTTATAATGGATATTTAAAGAATATTGGTTAGGAATATTTTCCATTCGCTTGAATGCAAAGTTTGAACGGGTTGCATATCCAGATCTCAGTTCATAGGGAAGATTGCGATCGAACTATTTACTGGGATCTAATGACTCTAAGAAGGAATTTGTAGTTAGTCTAAGCATGGATTCCAAAACCCGGGTGACTTAGGCAATTTAGGAAGATCAGATTGACAGAGATTCTAAAGTGTTGGCATTGGTTTTTAAGAAAATAATCCTCTACCTTCATTAAAGAATGTGGCTGGGTAGCTTGGGTGAGTGAAAATCGAGGTGGGTGAAACTTTATTGTCTGTCTTGGGTTAGTCAAACTATATCCCTTTGTATTCTCTGACTCTTTCCATGTGCATTTTGCAGGAATTCGACGGTTTATACTGGATATTTAAAGAAGAGAAACTTTGCAAACCCTGATTTTATTTATTGAATCCTTGGCACTTGTCTTGTAAGGATTCTCCTTTGGAATCGCAATAAATTATGAATATCAGGTATCCAAACCCTAGTTATGTTTAAATGATTTTATATTTTACCTACACTTTCCTGGACATGGCTTTCATTATCTCCAATCATAATATTGTCTGCCTGGATGGCGCAATTTCCAATTTATTCAATTTTTCATAAATGAGAGGATGTGGACACATACTCAGTGGAGTGTGGTATGTGGACACATGACCTTCAACATAGTTCAAGAATGAGAGTATGACATATAGGTGGAGTTAGGAAATGATTCCACTTATCAAGTTATTGGAGTGGGATCTATCTCATTCCACATGCACGATCAAGTGATGTTCTTGGTTTAACAATGAATCATTTTTTAGTTTTAGCCATGAAAAATATTAGACGCGTGGCTGAGTTTGATGATCAACAAGTTGTAGTCAAAGATAATAGCCATGATCTTGGCCGAGTATTGGCCAAAGGTGTGCAAGAGGGTGGCTTGTACAAATTACTTACTAAATCGATCAAACATAGAGATTTAGTGCATGATATTGACAACTTGTGCAAGCTTTGACAAAAGAGATTTGGTCATTATTACCACCTCAGTTGTACTTAGTGGTTTTTTATCAAGTGAGCCCGGTGAACCGGACAAGGATAACTTGTTCGGACTTCAGAAGACCTTCAGTCTTGCTTCTGGGAAGCTTTGTTGTACTATATCACATGTTCACACCCCATGGGGGAATTGTAATAAATGTTCTAGCATGATAGTGTCTGTAAAAGACCCAGTCTCTTAGACTTTATTTGTGAATTCGATCAGCCCAGGGTGTTTTTTCCCTTGGTTATTATTGGTTTTTTGACTGATAATTTCTGAGTTTTTCACTCCGTACCTCCAAAGTTGGGGTGGTCGGCTTGGCATTTAGGCCTATTGAGGTTATTAGAGTCTATGTGTCAATGTATAAACATGCTAGACATCATGGTCGAGTCATATCAACATGTCTAAGTCCCCCTAGGTTTTTTCAATTTTTCAAATTTTTAGTTTTTTCAGTGTTTTTTATTAAAATTTAATTTTTCCAAAACTTAGGCTATTTTTTAATAGTTTAATTGGAAAATTTGATTTTCTAATAAAAGTGGGCCAAATAATCAGCTTCAGTCATGTAGGTGCTCATTTTCAAGCTAAGAGCACCATGTAAACCCATGGACCCACTTTTTCCTAGTTTTGAGTGATTTTCCATCACTCAGGTCAGAAAGCCCCAAAAAATCAATTATTGATTATTTTAATTAATAAATTTATGAATAATGGAGCAAATCCAAAATCATAGATCAGTGGATTCTCAACCGATTTGATTGAAATCAGTCAGATCTGAACCAGATTGACTGGATCTGACAAATCCTTGACTGAAAAAGGTGATGTGGAAATATCCAGAGTTGAACTTCAGCATCATTTATGGGGAATTTCGCCCTCCCTCTCTCCTCCACACATTTGGGCTCATCTGGATGAGTTTTGGTGGATGCTTCAGTCAACAGGTTAAGGTGTCAATCAGATCAGCCGCCCGAGAGACAGTTGCACTCAATGAGACTCAGATTTGGCTCAGCTAGACATAGATCAGGCATTGATGGACTCTCCTTCAGCTACAGTGGTCTATCTCCTTGAGATTTGTGCCCCCCTGGGCTGGATCTCCTTTTTTGTATAAATAAAGCTCAAGCTACCTCTTCCAAGCTAGTTAGAGTTGGATTGAAGGGATTTCTATTGTAATACTGTTGTAATCTTTTGATTGTTGGAATAAAGAAGATTTGGAGGCCAAATGGTGTAATTCTCTCATGTGTGTGGATTAAGCATTGTCTTACAGCAATTGATGTTGCCGACTTTTCTCTCAATTTCTGCATCTGAACCCTATCTAGCTTGAACGATTCAGCTGAATCAATAGGAGTATAGTTGGGCAAGTAAGGTTACTTGTTTTTCTTATATCTCATAGAATATATGTTAGAATATCTAGATTATACATGTTTAATAAGTTTATTTTCATGTAATTCTTGTCTCTTTTTCATATATATATCCAGATCTCATGAGGTTTTGTGCAGGGTTGTGTGTTTAGCTTTCAGGTAGCAAGGATTGGATGAGCTATGGATCTAGTTTGAATCCAATGTACATCCAAAATATTTGTGAAGACATTGCCCCTTTGTATTCCACTAACAAGTTTCCATTGCAGATCCATCCAACAACGGGCCTTTCCCCTTCTCTTCCTCCTTTCTTTGAAAATCAATCTTCCGGTTACCTGTCTCTTCCTCTTATGATCAGATATAGTTCCAAGAATTGAATATATATTTTTAGATATATTTTATAATAGTTTTTCTTCTTATTTCTATAATTTCCTAAAGAATATCAGTTCATAAAGATAGATCTAGGTGTAGGAAATTCCTTTTTTGCAAGTAGCTAAAGCATAAATCTAAAGCTTTCTCATACGGTAGCTTCCTTTTTTGTTCTTCAAAGATTTAAATTCTGCAATAAAAGTGAAGATATCATTGGCCACCCAAACAACAAGCCAAGATCCCAAGGAAAGCTTGCTTTTCTTGGTTCCTTTTTGCAGAAATTAGATTAGCCCTGTTTAACAATTTTTACTTAGTTTTTTTTTGGTAATTAGTGTGGTGACCCAAAACACTTTTAAAGTGTGTTTGGGCACATTTTATTTTAATTTCTCACTGTTTTTTAGTATTTCTAACATAAAAGAGAAGGAGACTTTGCCAAATTTCTGACTCTTGGACAAACCAGAGCTTTCCAGAAGCTTCCCCCACTGTTGTGTTTTAATTTAAGCTTGTTACAAGCTTATTGTAAGCCTTTGGATCCCAGATAACAAGGAAAAAAGTGCATCAATTTCATTTTTATAATATTGTAAATTGATGCTAATAAAACTAATAGGTCCTTTTGAATAGGCTCTTTCGAGCCTATTCACCATGCCCCCTGGGGGGATTTGCGTCGGTGTCAATTTTTTACTTTTTGTTCATCTCTTTTCAATATAGCGTAGCTCTAATATGTAGGATAGTATACTTTGATTTATTATCATTTCCATATTCCATATTTGATATTTCAAATTAATCTTAATACTTACCCCATGACTTCCCGATTGACCCAAAAGGGGAAAGAGATGCATGGTAGGACTAATTAGAAAACCAGAATTGTGTATCTGTGTTTTGCTTTTCATCAATTGATTCATAAGCTATTATAAAATTAACCCCTCCTTGATTCCATGATTGATATCCACTTGGATCGAAAGAGGTTCCTGGAGCGTTTTCTTTTTAACAAGAACACCCATCTCAAAATTTACTAAAATTGACAAGACTTCGATGTGTATGCTTTGCACCTGGCTGCGGTTCATCTGATCAGTCAAGATGTATCAAAAGCACTTGATTGAATAGAATAATTAGGATTCACTCTCCCAAATTGACAAACCACCAGGTGAAAATCCAACACCTAGATCAAACCATTGCGGTGGAAAAATACCCAAAGGAAGCGGGAACTCCTGAAAAGTGACCTCGAGGCACCGATCTCTATCACACCCTAATGGGTGCATTATGAACAATAGCCCCAAAGACTCCATTCAGCCCACATATTCCTTGTGGGTAGCCATGATGGTTTAGTTTTGGACATACTCTAAGTACTCTCGGGTATTTCTGGAGTCCCCCCCCCCCCTTCCCCTAATTTTAATCAACTCATATTTCACATTAACTTAAAACGTACCAAGCGGAAATCGCAAAACATTCACTCCAACCACATGCAAGTACATTGATTATATTTTGTCTCCATTTTAAGGCACTGGTTATTTTATTGCTATATATATATTGTGTCTCAGCATTGTGCTTTCGTGCGCTCATTTTGTATCTTGTCATCTATGGTTGTTTATGGTTAAATTTCAAACTCCTAAGTAACTCATTCAATTTAACATCACTGTACTAAATAATTTTTCCTTAGTAACTTAATAGGGTCTACCCCCCTTGGCTTCATTAGGAGTTGAGCCTAAAAGGAGGAGTCAAAACAAGGTGACAGCCTTGACTCGAGACTTGCCCCTAAGGACACACCGAGTGGCTTGAATATTTCTGCCATGTGACCTAGGTGTGTGAAAGGAAACAACACTTTTTTGGCACCATTGTCGGGGATAAATCTTTTTATTCCCGAGTAGGACTTTTGTTTTCTTCCTTTTTGTTTTTTCTTTGTTTGATGAATGCTTAGAGTAGATCTTTAACTTTCATCTAGCGAATCCACTGAATTTTTTCTAGTTTTTTTTACAAGGAAAAGCAAAAAATAATTTTTGTAAAAGATTTATAAATGCTTATTTTTCTTTTTCACATGGTGACTCCATTTAAGGGATAAAAACATGTTATCTCATAAACTTGTGAAGTTTTGTTGTGTGTAGATGAGCCCATGTGACATGTTAAAACCTTTAAAGTTCATCACTTGACAGCTCCACCTTTTATGTAAAAGGTTTAATCGTTATATCAAATGCATACTATTAATTTTTGATATGGATGAATTAAAGGAGAAATATGGTGCCCAGTTAATCGTAATGTTTCAACCTATCTATTTCTCAAACATCCCAGGTTTTCCTAACCGTTGTAATGGTTTGGGGGATGCATATAACTGGCTTCCAACATTTCATGGAAATTATGGTGATTCCGCCATCTGGCATGTCAAATCTTTCCTTCAGTTGATTGCTGACTCCAATATTCTTCATGAAGACAATATGATGGAAATTTTTGCTAGTACTTTTTGGGGTGAGGCCTGTTGTTGGTTCTATCAGGGCCTTCCTAATAAATGTATAACTTATTTTCCAAGCTTCCTTTGGATGTTTTTAGAGCCGTGGCATGATGGTAGGGGTAGTATGAATGGTTTAAAAAATTTCCTTGAAAAGATCTGTACCTTCTACCTATCTAGGACAGAGTATCACATGGAAACATATGATGGACCTTTTTCCATGATACAAATTATTGAAGACTTGGAATCACTTCTTGAAAATTTATGTGAAGAGGAGGTTCATGATACTCCCATCAAAGAGTTTCCTCATAGTTATTCAAGAAAGGAAGTAAGTAAGAAGCTTATTAAAGAATATGAGGTATCTCCCAATACACAACAAGATTTTGAGGAAGGGAAAATCCAAGATGATCCTATTGAAGAGCTTCAGGAGGAGCCCATGATGGAACACATTGTTGAAGACTCTCCTCGTGTCGCCATAGCTGAAGACATTAAAGATTTGGTGTATTCTCAAGTGTGTTGCAATATTGATATCTTTCCAGAAATCCCTCTAGAGAAATCCATTGAGCAACACATACCAAGTGATCCCACTAAATATTTCGAAAATTTTTCCTTGATTGAAGATAATATTAAAGATCCTCTTTATGATATCATAATAGAAGCCTATAAAGAAACTTATGATAAGATCAGTATGGTGTGTGGTGACACTAGACCTTGTTCTCCACATGTTGATGAAGGTTTGGAAAGTTTATTGCCTTGTAACATTTTATCTGAAGAATATTGTTATGAATAAAAGGAAGACATGGATAGGCAGGAGCATGATGCCATGGATGAAGATACCCCCACATATGACATGGATGGGAGTGATGACTATTGGAATTTATTAGATAATACAACTTGTGAAAGTCTTATGGAGAATCCCATCCATGACATGTCCAACAATGGGAGTGTCTATTCAAAAATTTGTGGAAGTCCAATCTACGATACGTCCATAGAGGGGAGCACAGATATGGATACCTGGGAAAACCGTAGTATGGAAGAGTAGCATTCAAAATTTTCACGTGATCATTTAGAGTCATACCATGCAGAGCCGCACAAGGGTATCAGTAATGAAGACATTGAGAAACAGTATTGTGAAAAGTCAGATGTGATGCAGTCAATGGAATATCAGTCTCAGCGATATTTTTCACATATAGAGGTTCCTTATGATTTGGAGCTACTTGGGGCTTGTGCAACAAGTTATCATTTGATAAGCCCCGGTGATCAGTATGATGATGTAGTCAGTCTACCTCATCATTCTGATTGGTATATCAGTCCTATCTAGTCATGGATAGAAGCAACCTGCATGAGAACATACAAGTTGGGGAAGAATTTTTATGACATTATTCATGCCTATGATATCCCATCCATCCCACCCATTCTGAATCATCACGCAGGTTTGCAATTTCTGAATAAGGTATCCTTACTTTGGCTGGTAACCAAAGACAAGGAAATATTTTTTTATGTTAACAAAATGCTTAGGTGGTTACATTGGATTTCTGATTACACCTAACCCTTTTTATATCATGCTTAGAGTAGGAAAATAAGCTCCTTGAAAGAGAGCATTTACTTTCTGTATTTCTATTTTATACTTAGCTATAATAAAACTTTGCTTCTTTCAATTAGTTACATTTATTTTGTTTAAATAAATCAGCTTAATGGTTCATTTGGTTTTTTATAAAACTTGTGCTACTGAGGTTTTTCTTGTCAAGTTGAGATTTTTTATAGGGTATATAAACCAGATATTTTGGTGTTCTTGTATCCTCTCCTTGCCTTAAAGACCAGATCGAGCACATGTCCCACAGTTGGAGCTAGAATGTTACCACCTAAGTTGTACTTAGTGGTTTTTTATCAAGCGAGCCTAGTGAACCAGACAAGGATAACTTGTTCGGACTTCAGATGACCTTCAGTCTTGCTTCTGGGAAGCTTTGTTGTACTATATCACATGTTCATACCCCATGGGGGAATTGTAATAAATGTTCTAGCATGATAGTGTCTGTAAAAGACTCGGTCTCTTAGACTTTATTTGTCAATATGATCAGCCCAAGGTGTTTTTTCCCTTGGTTATTATTGGTTGTAGAATAAACGACTGATAATTTCTGAGTTTTTCACTCCATACCTCCAAAGTTGGGATGGTCGGCTTGGAATTTAGGCCTATTGAGGTTATTAGAGTCTATGTGTCAATGTATAAACATGTTAGACATCATGGTCGATTTATATGAACATGTCTAAGTCCCCCTAGTTTTTTTCAATTTTTCAATTTTTTAGTTTTTTTAGTGTTTTTTTATTAAAATTTATTTTTTCCAAAACTTAGGCTATTTTTTAATAGTTTAATTGAAAATTTTGATTTTGTAATAAAAGTGGGCCAAATAACTAGTTTCAGTCATGTCGGTGCTCATTTTCAATCTAAGAGCACCATGTAAACCCATGGACCCACTTTTTCCTAGTTTTGAGTGATTTTCCATCCCTCAGGTCAGAAAGCCCCAAAAAATTAATTATTCATTATTTTAATTATTAAATTGATGAATAATGGAGCAAATCCAAAATCATAGATCAGTGGATTCTCAACCGATTTGATTGAAATCAGTCAAATCTGAACCAGATTAACTGGATATGACAAATCCTTGACTGAAGGAGGTGATCTAGAAAGATCCAGAGTTGAACTTCAGCATCCTTTATGGGGAATTTCACCCTCGCTCTCTCCTCCACATGTTTGGGCTCATCTGGATGAGTTTTGGTGGATGCTTCAGTCAACAGGTTGTCTGAGCATAAATCCTGGTGAAGCTCGTAGGTTGCTCAGATGTAATTAGTCCTATAGGTTGTCCTCAAATGTAATAGGTCCTGGAAAATCTTGCAGGTTATCCTTGGATGTAATCAGCCCTAATGTGATTCTATGCTATAAATGGCCAGAGTGAAGTTTGATTACTTCAAAGAGAATCTTGGTGTTCTCCAGATCGAGGTTCCTTCCAAGGGAATGTGATGAGTCCGTGAGCCCTTCTGACATGGTGAGAGAATTGGTTCCTTCCATGGTTAGATGTAAGTGATGTGGCCCTTCTGACACGGTGGAAGACTGAGCTTCACATGGTCAGATAAAAATGCAGAGACGCTCTGATGTGATTGTGGGTTATGTTACCACATGATTAGTGCAAAGTCATTCTAATGTCATTGAGGGATGTGTTCCCACATGATCATATATAAGTGCTGAAGGCCCTTCTATGGGAGAATGGAGGCACCTGGTTAGTTACTAGGAATACTCAGCTTAGTGCTGAGAGGCCATTCTCTAGGAGAATGGAGGCACCTGGCTATTTACCAAGAATACTTAGCTTAGTGTTGAGTTGCCATTATATGGGATAATGGGGGAACCTGGTCAGTTACCAGGAATACTCAGCTTAGTGCTAAGAGGCCATTCTCTATGAGAATGGAGGCACCTAGTCAGTTACTAGGAATACTCAGCTTAGTGTTGAGAGGCCATTCTTTGGGAGAATGGAGGCACCTGGCCAGTTACCAGGAATACTCAGCCTAGAGCTGAGAGCCCCTTTCTGACATGATGAGGTTTGATGTAAGTGCAGAGCCTTTCTGACATGATGAGGTTGGATGTGAGTGTTGGGCCTTTCTGACATGGGTTTTGGATGTGTTCCTCCCATGGTTAGATGTGAGTGTTGGGAATGCCTTTCTGACACGGTTCATTCCATGGTTAGATGTAAGTGCTGGGTAGGCCTTTCTAACATGGTTCATACCATGGTTAGATATAAGTGCTGAAGACGTTGAATACCTACCTGGAGGATAGGCCTACAACCAACATGAAAAAGGGTTGGCTCTATAGAACTTCATGTGAGAAGAATGAATAGATAGCACCATTTGATTGAGATAGCGGAAGCCGTGATGATGATGATGATCTAGTGATGATCCAGACTTGATGATGATCCAGTGACTATCCAGATCAAGTGATGATCCAGACTTGATGATGATCCACTGATGCTCTAGATCAAGTAATGATCCAGACTTGATGATGATCTAGTGATGATCTAGATCAAGTGATGATCCAGACTTGATGATGATCCATTGATTCTCTAGATCAAGTAATGAACCAGACTTGATGATGATCCAGTGATGCTCTAGATCAAGTGATGATCCAGACTCGATGATGATCCAGATCCAGTGATGATCCATACTTGATGAAGATGACTTGAAAATGAACATGACTTGAAGATGAACAAGACTTGAAGATGAAGATGACTTGAAGATGAAGATGCCTCGATAATGATCTAGCTGATACAGAGAAGAAGACTTGTGCTGATAAATTGTGTCGAGAGAATACCTTCCTAGTTAAGAGGGAGTGTTGATGTATTTGTAACTTCAGAATTTATTCACTTCTATATATTATGTATTTTACCTTGATGTTTATTATGGGAAGTATCTATAATGTAATTGAGTCATGTCATGCCCTGATGTTCCGATTGGGAGATTCAATAATGTAAACAAGTCATGTAAAGTCATTGAGGTTAACCCTCCATTGTAAGCCGAAGCAATAGTCCGCACAATTGTGTCAAGGTTAACCATCCTTGTTTATCAGAGAGAAAATTCCCCACAATTGTGGGTCATTAGGGTTATTAGACTCTCCTAGAGATGTTGACCCTAGTAAGTAATTGTTAAGTGGGGCTGACATGTTGAAGTGGACATTAAGTGAACGAAAGAATATAAATAGAGAGTGAGCCTCTCTATTAATCACACACTCACTCACTCATTGGGGTGCATGAGTGAGAGATGAGAATCTCTCTCAAGTGTGTGAGAGAGAAAATTTTGGAGATAATCTTTTCTATCTTTGGGTTTTTACTGCTGCCATTGGTGCTCACTCTATCTCTGAGGAAGTTGCGGGGTTTTCTCCTTTATGGTTTCCCCAAGGAAAATTCTTTGTGTCTCTTGTCTCTTGTGTTTATTGATGTGCATATTATTCTCTTAGATAATATCCTAAGATCATTTCTTAAATGATAAAAATGTAGCATTCCCCAATCAGTTCTTTAGTTAAAGCATCAGTTCAACTATTAATGATCAACATTGAGTTAAGTAAAGAAGAGATCATTGTTCATCAATTAAAAAGATTCAGTTAATAATGATTAATTGCATGATTAAAGAAAGATGGAACAGCTAACTAAAGTGTTTACACTTTAGTTAGACTAATAGAAGACACTTAAGTTAATCAAAGGACAACACTTCAATTAAGAAATTGTGTTGCATGCGACATTTGAGTTATTGCAATATGACACTTATGTTAGCCTATTAACTAAGCGATTAGTATTTAGTTAAATATTGATTTCACTCCAATGTTAGTTAACTATCAGTTAATATCCATGATTGAAGGCATGGAACATTAGTTGTGCATGATGAATATCCAATGCATGGTTTGATTATTCCAAAAAGGAGAACTGTAATGCATGTGTGGCTAATTCTCATGTAACCATTCACTAGGTTTTACATGGAAGTCATTATGAATTGTTGTTAATATGATAGGAATATGGGAAGTTCATATATTTGTTATAGTAGATCTCGCTTCTCTATTTCTCTCTATTCTCTCTTATCGAGAAATCTACTTATGTTGTAAAAGTCATTTTCTGCAATCCACCTACTATACTCTAAAGAATTGTTGGGTTTTTTAATCCTCTCTATTATGAGGATTTTCCCTAGGGAACATCTTGTGTTATGGATGAATTATTGTGTGTGATTGAATTGTTAATTGTTACATGTTCTGAGTATATCATTGATAAAAGCTTTAAAGTTCAAGAATATCCATTATTGTTCAAAACATTAACAATCATGTGCCATACCTCCTTTTGTACCTTCATACAAACATTTCATTGATGTCGATATCAAAATAATCCATTTACTAGATTACATTGTCCTTCATTGTTGTAATTTCCAGTTCTCTAAGAGTTCTGTTCAACTACATGGTTCATTAATGTTGGTTCTAAAACTCTGATTAAACCGTCGCACATTTCTCTTGTAATCGAAGATAAACCTCTTTGATTCCATATCAACCTAAGTACACCTACCGTCATCGTACCTATCTTAGTGGCTCATTCCACAACTTGATTCCACATCCGTTGTTTGCGAATAAGATGGGTACAACTAAGCACCTAAGGAAATGGAAATCTAAAATGAACGAAAAAATGCTAGGGTGTTGGGTACCACTGATCATGCACCCTACAAAATATTAATTAAAACTCAGGCACAAAATCATTGAATACTTTTCTTATCAAATTTATTCAACCAATGACTGCTCACATCATCACGCCACTACCTTTCCATGACATTGATGAATTGTTTCTCCTTTGAATACATCCATTTTGAACTAGACTTTTTAAGCTTCCTTTATTAACCATGATTCATTCATTCTCATAAAAAAAACTAATTTCAGTTGAATATTCAATTTCACAAATTAGGCCATTTATATTCGTGTCGAGCATTCTCCTTGCATCGTATTCATGACTGTTGGCATTAATTCACTTGAGAAACACGATTAAAAAACATAGCAACATTATTCTATTCTACATGCATCGTCTTC
Organism: Pseudotsuga menziesii; assembly: GCA_001517045.1. Classification (NCBI taxonomy): domain Eukaryota; kingdom Viridiplantae; phylum Streptophyta; class Pinopsida; order Pinales; family Pinaceae; genus Pseudotsuga; species Pseudotsuga menziesii. The sequence continues at coordinate 73,245 of LPNX010848635.1, forward strand.
CACTCACACATTTCTGGTAGAGTTTTCTTCTTTTATGGAAGATATGGTGTTGCATATTCTTTTTCATGTACATCATGTCCTCTAGAAAATTTGACAAATATTGTGTTACCTCTCGTTCACTATGGCCTCCAAGAAGCCTCCACACGTGGTGCATTCTAACATTTTAATGAACAAAATGGCTAAGCCAAACACTCATATGGGTTTCTCTTCCTTTGATTAATGTTGGAAATATCAGTCTCAATGGAAAACAACAATCAACCAATATTTTCTTCATGCATAGTTGCTCTTCAAACAAGAGTGGATATCATATCAAGCATGACCAATATCCCTCTATACTTTAGTGTAAAAATAGATTCAATAGATATTCATTCTATGTAGTGGATCTACAATTTCTAAATTTATTAGAATATTATTGCAATATCTCACTTTTGGTTGTGTCTACCCATCTTACTTAAAAACCATCAAAACCGGGTTTCATAACCATTTCAACACAAATATTTGCACCTTCACGCCGTTCACTGGATAGAAGTAATTCAAGATTTCAATAACACATTTCTAGCACCAATCGATTTACAAATCCTACCGGATCTACACCAGATCTAGGAACTCAACCCTTAGATATGTGATATTTACACAATAGATGCATAGGATCATAATTTACTTCAAGATCTACACCCGATCTCCTTCACACAACCATATTTTTAAAAAGCAAGCCAAACAGTTTTTGTTGTGGGCTTCGCCCCTGAACCTTCGACCATCTTGACATGATCGCCTATAGCTCATTTGGGAATTTATAGTTTTCCTACCATAACATACCCACAGCCAAACCTCAATGAGAACAACCATATCTCTAATAACACTTCTTACGATTTAGTAAGCATTAAATATAATAACTTTCAATATAAATAAAATAGACAAGGAATTATTAAAGATGAACACACAATGTTTACATGGAAAAACCAAAGCTGACAAAAACCACCATAATAGATTATTATATCCCTGGACCTAAATTGACCAAGCTAGATTAAGTGATCTCACTTTCTCACCTCTTGAATGCTTTACAATGGAAATCCCTTAAGCCTGATAAGGGATTTGTTACATGCAATACCTTGGGAAAATACCACGGGATATAAGAAACAATGTGATAGTCCTAAACCACCTCTGACTCATTCCCAAGTCAAGTTCAACCCTTATTTTTTGTCTTTAATGAGTGTTAAATATAATAACTTGTAAGAGAAATAAAATAGACAACGAACAATTAAAGATAGACACACAATGTTTACAATCCCACGAGGTGTATAATATATGTTCAATGAGTGTGTTGTTAAGGCACTCATTGTATTAGTTTAATGGTTCAAAAATTTGTGGGTAATAGCTTAGAAAAAGACATGATGTTCACGTGGAAAACCCAAAACCAATAAAAACCACTATAATAGATCTATTATCTCTCATGACCTAAACCAACCAATCCAGGCCAAGTGATCTCACCCTCTAACCTCCACACCAATTTTCAAAGGAGACTCCTTAATCCTTATAAATTCTTATTTACATATGATACCTTGGGGCAATACCATGGTCTACAAGAAACCATGTTCCCAAAACCATGTGCTAGAACTAAACCACCTTTGGTTCATTCTTGAGTGAATTTTAACCCTAACAATCCCCCCATTAAGCCTAACTTGGTGATCTTACATCTACCCCCTATCACCTTAGTCTATCTCCTGACATTACTAGTGAGTTACCATGGGTATGCATGCCTTACCAAGTCTTACAACCATATGACCATTTACAAGCAAACTGCTCCATTAATAATTTCTTTTCATGTGTATTCATGGTGACTACACCATCGCCATGTGTTGCTTCATCCTCTTGATTTTCCATGATCACTTTCTTGCTCATTTTCTACCATGCTCCTTTTGTACCTACATCCCACCCTATCATTGATGCACGTGGGGTTCACTAGCGAGGCAATATCATATCACGTGCATTCATATTGGGGTTTTGAATACTCCTAAAAACCTAAAAAATATATTGCCTCGTATTAGGGGGTCAAGGGAGGTTTTTAATTTGACATAGTAATATAAATATTGGGGGTTATTTTATTTAAGTGGGATGAGGAATAACATTCAAATCATAGGATGTATTTATATATATAGCTTCTTCTTCATAAATTTGCAAGCTTCCCACAGAGACTTGTATCTGCACCAATTCCTCTTATATCTCACACTAGGTTATGCCTTATCGAATTCCTCATCGAATCCTCTCGATTACCTATTCCTAGAGAAAAATAAGGAACTAAAAACTATTTTGGCTCAAAGTTCTAATAGCCATGCTCCGCTAGCATATCCTACATGCGTCGACTAGAGCCTAAATTACTACATACCTATGTTAGAGGACAATGGTTGCAAAGAGCTTCACTATTGTTTGGGGCATAAAATTTTGGATTATGACACTCCTTCAAAAAACAACCTTGAATTTTTCTTCATTGTTGAACAACTACAATATCTTGTTGGGAAATTGAAGGATGCGTGTAAATTCATTGAAAGGTACCTAGGTTAATTTCGATGATGGTGTTTGAGTAAGTCCAATGGTTTGAATCTCCTTATATGAACTATGTGGGAATCCTAGTTTTAAGAGATCCCATGGGATTAATTCATTTATTTGTGCAAACAATCTTCGTATGCAGACCAGATGTTGTGCAATTAAAGGGCACCAAGTTAATTCTTAGTCTTTGAATTTTTTTATTTAATTTAATTTTGGGATTAATTTAATAATTTTGGTATTCAAATATGATTGCAAGGATTCTGCACAACATTTGAACTAAGGTTTAAATTATAGTACTAGTGTCCAAAAAAACACGTTCAATTGGATTTTGGTCGATTGTAAATAAAATGCCGTGGTGTGAAACATATGCAATTCTCATCTTATCTAATCATTGCACTAATACATGCACTGACTATTAGACTATTATCCTTTTACACTCTTTGTTACATAGATCTCTTGATTGGGTTTACTTTAAACATTTTTTCTTTCCCCATTACTATTTTGTTTGGTCTTCCACTATCCAACACTACAAATTGATCAATTGCCCTTGTGATCCCAGTGGGATCATCGTTATAATTATACTATTATTTTATTTAGCATCATGTTTTCTTATACTAAGATGCATTAGGGATCCTGTTTGTTACAACTTGATAATATGATATAAAATGGGTATTAAAAATGGGTTGATAAAAATGGATACCTAAATATCTGGTGAAACTAGGGGTTTCCTTAATTGGAAAGGTATATTGGGAGGGGGGTTCAACAATACGATTTTAGGAGGTATTTTCCAATATTTACTGAAATTAGGGATATTATTTAATATCATGTGAATGATAGTGCTATGTATAAATTTCAATGAGTGACCCCCCCTATGCATTGACATCTATATAAAAAGAATCCATCTACTGGATTACATGGGTCCTCAGTTACTGTAACCACTAGTTCTCTAGGAATTATCTTCACATACATTGTTTGTCAATCTTGGTCCCAAAACTGAGATTAAACAATCTTACATTCCTCCTACAATCAAAGACTCAACCACTCTAACCCACATCAATCTAGGCTACGAGTACACCTATCACCCTCGTACCTACTTAGTATTTCATTCTAGACTTGATGCAACATCCCCTCTCGAAACATAAAAGGGATACCTTGCGCTTATAGCACTTAGGGAAATCCAAACTTTCCTATGACTAAGTTTCACAAGGACCAAAAAATTGTTAAGGTGTCGGGTCTCACAGATCATGCACCCCTCAATAGTACACCAATTAAAACATAAGTATACAAACATTCAATGCTTGATTCATAGTTTACTTCAACCAATAAGTGCTCACTTCATCACACGACTACCTTTCCACTAGCAAGTGTTTCTTATTTGAAGAGATCAATTTTTACTATTCCTTTTTCAGTCGTTTTTAACCATGGTTCAACCCTTAAATGATAAAGATACACATACATCCATTTAATTTCTGATAAAAAAATGATTTCATTAAAACTTTTCTCAAGGAAAACCTTTTTTATAAAAACATACCTCCACTTAAATCACATCTTTGAAAATGTCATGGACAGAACTCATTTAAATGAAAATTCTCATTACTTAATATACCACCTTCATTTTTAATATGATGCAATCAATTGTTATGAAAATAAGTTTCACTAACGAAACTACCTTCCTTTCTTCACTACACGATATTTATATCCATGACATTCTTCTCACAGCTCACTACTTATTCATGTTTATTTCCACGTGTGGACATGGAGGATATTATTCTTTTCAATGAGATATCTTAATGTATTTTTTCACATTCCACACATGGATCCACAAATTATGTGCATAGTCTTTTTCTTTGCATCTTTGCGTACTTGATCTCTGCAACAAAAATTAGAAACCGATGACCCCTTTTATTTTCATAACTGGATTCCTCAACAATAATGGTGGCTCTACTCACGATACTTGTCACTCATGGCCTCAACTCTTAATAATATCAAGTCTTCATTCATTCGAAATAAATAAATTTCTTCCAGATTGCAAGTTACACTGAGTGGATTCTTTGCTACAAACACACGACGGAATTTCTTCTTACGTTCTCATCCTCATGGCAATATTTGCGAAGCATTTTTCAATTGGTTCTCTACTTCTAGCAACAATAATTTATCCTCATCACATAGACCAAATCTGACTAGATCTATAATGATCTACCTCTGCACTCTTACAACATTCAACGAGCACAACTATATGCCAACCCATGGCTCTTATACCAATTATGAGGATTTATGATCATTAATATAATAATTCTAAAGAGAAATAAAATAGACAAGACAATTCAAAGAAACCACATAACAATAGACACGCAATGTTTACATGGAAAACCAAAAACTAGGAAAAACCACCATAATAGATCTATTATCTCCATTCACCTAAACCAACAAAGTTGGGACAAGTGAGATATCCACCACTCATTTTCAGACCACTTTACAATGGAGCCTCCTCAAGACTTATAAAGGCTTGTTTACATGCAATACCTTGAGACAATATCATGGGATACAAGAAACCATGTTCCCAAACCATGTGCTAGACCTAAACCACCTTTGACTCATTCATGAGTCAAGGTTAACCCTAACAAATACCACATTTTCCACTCCTTGGGGCACATTCATTTACCGAGTCATGTCATTTGGTCTCAATAATTATTAATCCACCTTTATATGAGATATGGATTTCTATTTCCATGACTTGGTCTGCATCATTCTTATTTACTTGGATGACCTCATGAATCGATCAAAGAAATGTTCTCAAAACCTGAAGGACCTTTGGAAATTCTTCCTCCAATACCATCATTATAAGTTTGCTTGAACACACTCAAGTGTATGCTCTGCAACCCTCCAGTTTGAACAATGGGATTCATTGTTTCTCATAAAAGGATAACCATCGATCCCTTGAAGTTCTAATCAGTTCTTGATGTACCATCTCCTTGTACTCCACACCAACTACAAAGCATCCATTGCAAGGACGATTTCCTACAATGATTTATAATGTATTATTCTACAAAGGTCCATGTATTCTTACACATGCTTTGTAAAAACATCTCTTTCATTTTGGACGAGCAGGAAAAATCCACCTACGATGCATTAAAACAAATGTTGACCTCTGCTCCCTTGATATTGCCACCCAATTTCATGAAAATTTGTATCCCTTACATTTTGGAACTTGAATATGCCATCACAATTCTTAGTCCAAGAAGATGTTGTTTATAAAGAGTATGTCATCTACTATGTGAGTTAGAGCTTATCCAACCAACCATTATGTTATCTTCAAAGGAGAAAATGGCCTTAGCCATTGTATTTTTAGTTCAAAATCTACTCCATTAAATCCTTATGAGTTGAACCACAATTGTAGTAGATTCCTATACCATGATGTATATATTTAGTCACATCCTTGTTCAAGGTCACATTTATGAATGGATCATTATCCTTCAAGAGTATGATCTTGAAATTGTTAAGCCAAAAGAACCAAGCCTTAGCCTTGACACAACTTATGACATACTTACCGTCTTTTTGTGTGTCACCTCCGTGCATTGTGCCTTTCCCAATGAACATTTGCTTACCTTTTCCTAGGATGCCCCTTTCTACATAAATATCCTAGTTTACTTGTGCACCAAAAAAATTGGGCCTCATCTCAGTCATGATGGTCAACATTGCATTCACATCAAGCTTCTCAACATCTCCTCCTTGGTGATGTCCTCTATTGATGCAACATTGACACGATTTTGTGCAAATTCCGCACCCATGTTGAGGCTGAAATAGTCCTAAATTAATTCCGTAGTGGAGCCTATGGTGACAACTTCTTTGGTATGACCACTGCCCAAAATCTCATTCGCGCCTATTTGTTTTTTGTCAACTCGATTTTCTAACTAGATTACAACAGCTAAACACTTTAAAAATATCTAAACTCTTTTCCCCAAAGGAAAGGACCCCTTCCACACCCCTCCACCTAGTTGCCACCATTGTCCCTTTCTACAAGTGGGCTATTGACTTCATGGAGTGCAACCCAACCTTGGATGGAATCCATAAATACATCATTGTGGCTATCAATTGCTGCACCAAATGGGCGAAATCCATGTCCACATTTAATTGTGAAGCTGAGACTGCAACATGCTTTTTCTTTAACCATGTCATTACTTGTTTCGATGTCCCTTACTAGCTCATCTCTTACCATCACAATCATTTTGAGAACGTTGTTTAGAAAGAGCTCTCTAGCTTATTGAAATTTGAGAATCAATATGCCTCCTGATACTATCCTTATGGATATGGCCAGGTTGAGGTTGTTAACAAAATCCTCAAAACCATGCTCTAACAGATAGTGAACAAGCACAAGTACAACTAGTAGCACATGCTCTTTACATCCTTATGGGCCTACAAAACCTCATCCCAAACTACCACAAGAATTACCCCATTCGAATGTTAGATCCTATCCCTTCACATGATAGTCAAACTTTTACCCAATACCTTGCCCTTAGAGAAACACTTGCTCACACTTGAATAGGAAGATTAAGATCAACGTGTTACCATGTAGATGATCAAATATTCCAAGCATAGGTCCAAACCCCACTATGATGCACATGTTTGACTAGTCGACTTCAAGGAAGGGAACCTTGTCCCATTTATGACCAATCCCATGAAAAACATAAGAAGGGGAAGTTTCAGTCCATGTCGTGAGGCCCACATTTCATGAACCACTACCTAAGCAATGGGGCATACCTCTTGGTTGATTTTGAAGGCCACCCCTTGAGAAACCCTTGTAATGGTTTGTATCTCAAAATATTTTATGCTTAATTTGATCAAACCCATTGCTTGTTGCATATATTTTCCCCTTTGTTGTTTTACATCCTTTTTTGTGTGAGCCTTATGGTTTGTTTCCATAGTTGTTGCCAAATGTGTAGTAGGGATTTCACCCTAGATATAGGCAGGAACAACTATCTTCCGTGTATAGGATGGAAGGCTAGGGTTCCTGTTGGTTGAAAGAAAACCTACAAAGAAATGTTAGAGCTAAGGTATGAAAACCCTGCAGGAAATGGTTAGAAAACAAAATATGGCTGCAAGAAATCAAGGGAAAACATGCAGCAAACCATTAGCAAAGAAACCTGGAAACAAAATAAGTTAGAAAACTAGAATGAAAATGAAACAAAACAAAATTATACCTTTAGTATTGGTGGAAATGGGCCACTATGCCCTAGCTTTGGAAGCACCTCTCTCTATGGGATGGAGGCTTAGCTTGTGGAGCAATGGAGGAGAGGGAGGGTGAATGGCTTGAGAGACAAAGGGTCTCAAGGAATTCACATGGGCAGCATAATGATAGGGAGAGAAGGAGTGTTTTGAGAGTGATGACCACCCCTCTATTTATAACTTTTTTCTAGAGATTTAGGGTTTTAAGCCCTTGGTTAGGGCTTTAGCCCCTTTTTGGGGATTTAAGCCCCTTTTGCCCAATTCTTAGCTCCTTTGGGGGTTTTAAGCTCCTTTGAGGGGTTTTACCCCCTTTTTGGAGGTTTTAGCCCCTATGAGAGCTATTTTGGCTCTTTTTAGGGGTTTTTAAGCCATTTTTCATATTTTTGAGCCTTTGCAAGGGTGTGGGGGTCAAATGAGGGTTGTACGTAGATGTATTTGGGTGGTGTAGGTCATGTGAAGCTCATTGGGGAATTTTTTGGGTTAACAAAATGGATGGATCTTGTTACCTTCATTCATGTTAGTTTTGTTGATGATGCAAGTAGGTGATCCCTGAATGTTTCATCGGTTTCTTTAGTCATATAACCCTCCTCACATGAGTTGATTCTCCTCGATGGAGTGTATGTTGGTGAGGCCACAAAAATCCTAGTTGAGTATGATGTCGTAATCAATTTCTTAAGCAATTCCCCCAATTTGGGTATCCATCACATTAGTGTCTTCCTCAACTGCAAGATGATTTCCTCACAGTTGAATAATTGTTGTTAGGTACATAATCCTTGCCACTGTAGAAAATTCTTGTGCATTAAATAATTGGTTAGATATTTTGAGTAATTTTGATTCATTCATCTCCCAAGGTGTTCCAATAGTGTTGTATACCATATGGCTAAATACATTCTAGAGTGGCATATCAATAATTGCATATAGGAAATAGACCATTCACACACATCATCATATCATTTGCATCCACATTTGCATAAGGCATAGTATATAAGGATCATAAATATTAAAAAACACAAAACTACATCCATGTGCATATTTATATAATATCATGTCATAATATCCAAAGACAACATAGTCATGTCTACATAAAAGAGACCCAATAGCTTCCTTCCAAATCATAAGCAAGTACATCCATCAAAAACTACAAGCTCATTGCATTGGGAGTGTTGTATAGGACAATAAACCCTTGTAACCTAGGGTTTGGGGTTACCAACTTACTAACAAACTTGCATACAATAAGCTTTTATAGAAAATGAAAAAGGAATAGGAAGAGAATTTGGATTACCCAATTTATGATGGTTGATCCAAGCTTGGCCTTCTCCTGCTTCGATCTTATCCAAAGATTTTAGAGCTGCATCTCTTCACCTGCAAAGAGCCAATTCTTCGAGCAATATCTCATACATATATATATCGGAGGTTAGATGAAAAACATATTAACAATATAAATGACATTATTCATTAACCAATATACATGAGAAAAGCACAATACACAAATTGGAAGAATAATTCTCTTTATTAACAAACAGTGAATAGGTGAGAATACAACCCAGCTTCTGACACAAGGACTCCTCTGCAACCGAGGACACTGAGTTTTGCTTCTCCAAGAATCTGAAGGTATACCACCAGCATAACTTTGGTCTTCTAAAATTCCTTGATTAGTCCTATCCCAAGGCCTCTATTTATACATTGGGAAATAGAGTAGTTTCGAAGGTTAGGATGGTTGAGACAGCTGGGATAGTTATGGATTAAGGCCCAACTAATCTCATATAATCATGATTTATATTATTTGATGTCGAATTAAGGTACACACGAGTGTTTATATAATCAAGGTGCTTGTGAAACTCTTGTTTCTAAAAGGAAACTCGTGTGTTCAATGTACACACGGGTTGCAATGCAAATAGTCACGTGTGACACGCGAGTTGCACTGAAAATATTATTGTGTGCAACCCTAAACTCAGAAGAAAAATATATCAGGCTGGTCTAGAGATCATGCATCAATGGTCATGCACATATATAGTGTTTTTTCCACTTCAATCCTATTTTTCCTTTTGTGTCTCGACATAGTGAATTTCAATACTCATACGGAGAAGTTCCATTTAGGTTGATAACAGATGACCCCTAATGTGTGAGGACAAAGGGAAGCGATGGCCGAAATACATTACAATATTTTATCTTGGAGAACTCAAGTGTCCAATGAAGTAGAGGAAGTACCTAAAACAAATACATGTCACTGTCATAAAAAAATCATATCTAAGGATGCCATGCTCAATATATTAGAACACTAGCCCCTTTACAATATTTTATTACATCATATGATACAGGTACAAGACCACGTATATTACAAAGGTGGATTAAAGCCACAATATACAATGATGAGTCTTCAAAATATGGAGGTTGTGTAACTGAACATAACAAAATATTTTGTAACTTAGGTTATAAAGGTGAACCTAAGGTCTTCATCGAAATCCAAGGGAACCAATACAATCCTTACCATGTGAATAGATGTGCTGAACTCGAACATGGAAATGACTCAATAGATTGTCAATCAATAGGTGAAACTGACAACTGAATCAAAGGAGTTCACCAATAATGGTAGTGAATCCTAAGGTACCATAGTCAAACTCTAGGTATTCGTCTTCTGCAAGTGCTGATAAGAAACCATACTATGATTAGGAAGGAAATAGATCCTCCAACGGATCACAAGATTGACTAGGAACTGGATGTAGGAAGGTACACACAAGTGACACTCAGATAGGACAATGATGGAATCGGGATAATAGTTAGATGCAGTGATAGATCCTTGAATAGTGAGCATGACACAGAGATGACCCAAGGCAGCTTTTAACTTTGCAGATAGAACAACTAAACTTATCTCTCATGTAGGAGACATGATTAGATTCCCCATGTATAAAGGACAAGTGGAGGAGTAAGAAAATCGAAGTAATAACTGAGTTGAAAGTGTACACTGAAACATGAGTATAAATTTTTTTAGAGAGTTCTATGTTCAAGGAGGACATGCTGCCACCATTTGTAACCCAAAAAGAATACTTCTCCCTTATCTTTCTTGTTAAATTTTAACTAGTCCAGGAAAGTAAACTCTAGTCTCTCTTCATTTTTGACAAGCTTGAAGAGGGGAGAGAATAATGCTTGCTAAATTCACTGTATGGTTTCATCTAACCTTTGATAAAGGGAACTCACAAGACCACTGGGGACTATGCAATTCTTTCTTAAAGACACCTTTTGGTATCATGGGTATTGGATCAACAGGTTTCTCGATCATGAGAGGGTAAGAAGTTTCACCTATAGACTTACCCTTCTCCGAAGCCTTCATCTCATAGTTCTTATTTCTAGTATGGAGTAATTTCTCGGATCACACCATGTTGATATAATTTTGGTCAGGGATACTAGCAGTGCCCCTAGCTACATTAGAAACCGAAGCTGCATTCTGTCCTTGGGGAAATGGGTCCTTAAGGACAGCTAGTTATTGATTTTTGAGCAGCTTCTAAGCTTGATCAATGAGAGGGAATTGATGGGTCAGGTGATCTTCCTGGAACAACTTACAGGGAATTTCACCTTCTTTTTTTTTTCCCTCCCCATCAACATTATTTGTGGTTTTAGTTTTGTTTTGGTTTCCCTCACCTTTCTTCCTCGTTTTCTTTTTCCCACCGGGATTCTGATTTCCCTTTTGGGAGGATTGAGATAAAACATTTGCATTTTTGGGTGAGGGGGTAGCCTTTGCTGCCTCTGCTATAGACTGTTTAACATACAACTCATGGAGTTGTTTAGCTAAAGAATCTATAGTGGGATATTTAACTGAACCAACCACACCATCGGCATGGGGTCCAGGCTTAGGTTTCTAGACACTATGCGTAGGCCATGGTGCCTTAGTTATGATTTCATATAGTATCCTAGACTGAGAGTATATCAAATCTAGCTACTGGGCCTTGATTATGGCCTCTTACTCATTAGTTACTCCTGAGGTGGATACATCCTTAGATATATATGGCAATAAATATTTAAGGAACCACTCCAACAACAAATCGGGAGGGATTGTGTTATATCATGTGATAAGACATTTGAAATACCTACTTGCCCTGAATCCCAGCTTCTGGAGTGGAAACTAAATGGTTTTTTATCAATCTATCATACAAATTCCCTGCACCGCACATGCCCCTTTGTCTAGGAGAGGTACCCATGCTCGCACCGCCCATCATCTGTGTTCCATAAGTAGTGCCACCACCTGTTATCCTTGGTCCATAGGCGGTTATTACCAGAACTGCTCTGTCATAGAAAGAGAAGCGCGGTACCCTGGGTTAAAAGGGAAAAAGAGAAGTTTCTCGAGGCTTCTAGATGATAAGCCTCGTGTACTGCCTTATCCCTACTGTTGTGGGTTGGTTGAGCTTGAGATCACTTATCCTAGGATCTTAGAGGCCGCCTCACCCACTAATTTCTCAACCATCTCTATCCATTAAAGCCTTATAAATATGAGCTCATAGCCATGGTTGAGGGGAGAACATTGAAGGTATTGTTATGCTGTTGGATTGATTCTTGGCCCAAGATCATTTGGATAGAGCATAGAGAGCTAGAGTCGGACCTTTTGGGGATGAAGAGCTGGTTTCATGGAGATGCATGTCAACACTAAGGCTTGGTTGTAAACTTCTTCATATTTCTAATGCAAGTTGATTTTCTGTCCCATATATGTTGTCGATGTTTGATTTCAGATATATATTGCTAGATTCCTTAGTCACTAGCATAGATTAATAGATCGTATTCTAGTTGCTTTGATCTATTTTGTGTTGAGCTTGATTGCAGGTACACATGTGGACTATCAAAGCCTTGTATTCCATATATCTACAGCATCTAGGGATATTTATCAGCCTCTGTGATCTATTTGTTCTGGATCTGAACCATTCAGACCAATGGAACACCTTGCTGTTTGCAGGAGGTGAAATATTCCAACTAACAAATCTGGCAACTCTACTGGGGAATAGTGTTCAGTTGTTCTGATCTTCCTCAGTTTGCAACTCTTGTTCGAATCCAGGCTCTGTTTTCTTCAACTCTTTTCAGTCATATCTACTTTCTGATTTGTATTATTTGGTTTTGAAATTTCCATATCTATTCAGATCTGAGTCATTTCAGTTTTTTATGCTCTGTTACCACATTCAATTCGATAGTAGTTTCCTTGATCTAGTCTTTTCTGATCAGATCCATCATTCTCTTTTTTGTTTTGGCCATCTACAGGGAACTGCGGCCGTGATTTGTATGAGGAGCGGTGCCACCACCTGAACATAGTGAGCAGTAGGCGGTGCCACCGCATATAACCCATTTTCTAGGAGCGATGTTGTCTTGGAAATGATTTGTCAACACCTACGAAGTGCGGTGCCAGGAAGGCATTAGTCCAAAACTCTTTTTCCTCATTTTTCTTTGTACAATTTAGAATTTTGATTTCTTTCAGTTCTGTTATCAGGCTTGTGTTATTGAATTTGATGTGTGTGGCTTGCTGCTTTGATGGTTTAAAATTGATTTGAGTGGAATTTCAAAAGTTTGTTTATTCTTTTTGATTGTTCATCTGCTTCTTTCTTGTTGGCCATGCTTAAAGAAGGACTTCTTGTTTTCTAAAAGTTAGTGTGCTCATTGAACTCTCTGTTTGTTGCATATATAAAAAGAAGAACATTATATTAGCTTCTAGATTTCATTTCTTGCTTGCATAGTAAACTTCTTTTATTTCCTTCAAAAAAGAAAAGTTTTGCTTGAGATTAGGACATCATATTTGAGCGTTGGATTTGGGCTTTCTGATTGGATTTACAAGCTTTCAGGACCTGTATGATCTTTCATCTCTCATGCATATAGGACTATCTCAATCAAAATATAAAAAAAAATGGTAGTTTTAAGTTAGATTTGCTTATGTTTCTGAGAGACTTGAAAAGTTAGAGTGCATTGGCATATAGGTGTGTTTGGTGCTGTTCTTTTAGGAAAAGAGATTCTCACCCTCCTCATTTGCTTTCGGAAAGAAGAATTTGGTTTGTAAAAGTTTTTTCTTGTCTTTGATTTGATGCTCATGACTGTTGATTTGAATAATTTTTGGCTTTGTAACAAAAAGAAAAACACTCTCTTCCCTCACGTAAGTAGGCATATTGAATGGTAAAGTGAACATTTGCATAAGCATATTGCATGGTTTTACTTTTCTGTCAAAACATCATGCATTCACCTAACCATACAAGTTAAAATTAATGGTAGTTATAGGTTAAAATTTACATAGTAACTTGAGTGATAGGTTAGAGACATGTTCAGGTGTCGTAAAACGTAGGAGTTGTCGTTATTTTGTTAGCATTACATTCTAGGACTTGCGCGGTTCTTCCACGTACCGTCGGTATATCGAACAGCCTTTCACGTACCCTTGAGGTATATAGAAAGGTACTTCACGTACTTGATTGTATATCGGAAGGCCCTTTGTGCATGGTTATGCATTAGACAACACTACTACCGATTCGAGCTCCCACGTACCTTGAGTATATCGGGAGACCCCACTAGGGTACCTTATCTATCTGAGAAAATCCCTTTGGCCATCTTGTTTGGATCCATACACCGAAAACAACATTTGGGCAGATTACTATGCATGTACCCTCGAGGTATATCATGAGTGGCACCTGCTTGACAATCCTAGTGAGATACTTGACTTTTGAACTCCTCCTGTCATTTTAAGTCTGCTTATTTTGACCTATAGTTTGAGTAGGGAAGTCTTTTGGTGTGTTTTTTATATATTTTTAGACCCTAGGTTAGATAGGAACTGTACACATTGGCTGAGTTAAGATAGTCCAGAAGAGTATGGGGATTGCCACCTGATTTTATTCCCGTTTCAAAAGAAAATCCTATGGAAGCTATCGACCAAGGAGTTGCTACCACCTCCCAAGTGGGAGATAATGTGGTGGTGGAAAGTGGAGTACCATATTCCTCACACTCGCCTCTCTTGGTCCAATAGCCTTCCTAGGAAGATTCATCGTTCCATTCTCCCATGGAAGGACATGTTGATGATGTTGCTCGCTTGAATTTTGGTCCCGATGCTGCATTTTGGGAAACACCTATAGGTTAGGCCATTGCTTCATTTGGCACCCGTGCAATCTCTTCTGACTTGGAATAAGAACACAGGAAATATCGTGTTGCTATCCTTTGTGCACAGGATATTGATAAGCAGATAGATAACATATTAGGTCCATCACTACCAAGATCAACATCTATTCCTAGGGGATATCATTCACTCACCGAATCTATGAGACCCATCGAACCGATTATAGATCGTCCGTTGACACCCCACAACCTAGTTCAAGTTTCCACCCCTCTCACCTCTTATGTTATGTCTATTCCAAATCCTCCTAGGCCTTTTGCATATGGGGCCCAACCCTCAATTCTTGTTTCATCAATACCTTTGAATTCTGGGGGCAACCCTTGACACGACCTACGTTATCTGATACTGGAGTTGTACCTAATCAAAGGCATACCTATAACATAGAAACATATAAAATTTTTGTTGGTCTCTATGGGAAGACCTGGGTTTCCTTTAATGTATCAACAAAACCCCTAGCTCACTAGCCCTTTCGGTGACAGACCGCAGAACATTATGAAGTCTCACCCGAAGTGATATTGGATGGGTTGGCTGAAGACTCAAGTGTCCTCACTCAGGTTCTGTAGCATCCTGGTGGTCGTGCGACTCTTCTCAGTCAGCGGGTTCTCTCTGTGATGGTGACCTTTCTTACTTGCTGGTCTTGGGAGGGAGCGATTTCTTATCGCATCGCCAATGATAGCGCGATGCACAACTATCTCCTCTGCTTGGCTCTTAACCTGCAATATCTCACACCGCGGTTACTCTGGCAGTGCGATATCGCCTTTCTATACTGTGATATCCTTCACGGAAAGGCTTCAATATGACTCTCATGGTCCAAATGCTTCTCTCTTAGTATAATAGTTAAGCTAAACAGCCTCACTTAGACTCCTACAGTCTAATATACTTAACATCAACTATGCTCAACTTGCTGAACTAATATGCAGAAACCACTTAACACTGTAACTATAACTATCGCGCATCAAGTACTGAGAACTCGTATACAGAAAACTTAACAGATTCAACTCATAGTTAATCTTCCACGCTACTATAACTAAAGATAGCATACATTTACTCATTCATTAACTGGTAGTAAAGTTCATGTAATAAATAACAGATAACAGATAAATAAAGCACAGTCACATGAATAGTCGCACAACACACTGATTTTATGTGGTTCACCTCCAGGGGGGAATCTACGTCCACGGGAACTGGTTTTTATATTATATCTTGAGAGAGTAAACACATTTACACTGCAACCTGATATGCAGTTTGAGATCTTCTAGGAAACTCCGCGCACACCGTCGGAGCCCTTCTCTCTTAGATCTCTTCTCTTATATTGCCTTCTCTTACAATATACTCTTCTTCTCTCTCTCTCTCTCTGTCAATCCCTGTGGATTGTTACATACATACTCAAGGAGTTGGCTACTGGTTACAGTCAGATAATGCAGATGGAATAACAGAACCAGAGCTCGGTTCTTACAATACTAAGACACTAGAGACACTTAGCTATCTAAATGACTCAGAAGGCTAACTGTCTAACTGCTTAAATAGATACCCAAATGTCTAACCTTTTACAATACAAAATACATCCTTATATAGGCAGCTCGAAGGTATTTCCATTACAACACTGTGGGACTATCCCAACAGTAACCCCAAAAACCCTAACTGTGAAAGTCGGCCTATCTGTACTTGAACTGTCGCTTTTCATCACACCACAGCTTTCTGCAGTCTTCCACGCTTCCCGACGCTGATCGTGGGTATGGGCATCGCTTCCTCGGTCGCTCCGCTTCTTTCCTTCGTCTTCAATGCCTCAACCTGTTGCTCCTTTTCCTTTATGAGGGTAGCTAATCCCTCCTGTCTTTGCCGCTACCTTAAGTGCAGTGGTTGAGCTCTCTCTTCTTGGCCGCTTAGGTACTGTTCTTCTTTGACTTCCCTATCCCGATGTAGTAGCTTTTCCTGTAGCTGCGGGACCCTGCTCCAACAGTCCCCTAACACTTACTTGTGGCTCGTCCCTGAGCCACTAACAGCTGGATTCTCCTGCTGTAGCTTCTCCTTGGCTTCATGCGAAGTCCTTGCGAATCTCACTTGAAGTCCTGCGACTTCGTTGTTCATAGCTTCGACACACTCTTGTGCCGTTTCAAGCATAGCTTGACTAATGCTAGAGTCTTCTGTAAACTTAGTTTGTCGGTCTCTCTTAGCTTTCCTTCCCTTATTGTCATGCTCTCGTTCTCGTCGCTTGCAAGACCTTCCATCCATTTTTTTTTACCATAAGGATTCAAATCCCTGGTATCATGAGAAATCCGCTCTAGTTGGATTTAGAACTCGTCTCGCAAAGAAGATATAAATCTGTATCTTCTAGCCTTCTTAAACATTTCACTCGGTATGTATCCTTTCATATGAAAAATATACAAACCATGAATTCCATTCCGAGAACAAGCCTTTGTATGCATTCTGAAGTTCTACTTGTTGGTTTGTTTTCCCCTTTCACTTTTCTTCTCAACAAATCGCTCCAGGTTTTCATGCTGCCTATGATCTTCATATTTTCATTTATTTGCCTCTGCAATCTCTTGTTCTTCTCTTAAATGATGAGGTAGGTCAGCTCCCTTCTCCCATTGCCTTCTTTTTCTCATTTTTACTTTCTTCCTGATTGGAGATTTCTTCTCATCATTCTTCTACTCTGCTTTCTTATCTTCAGTGATCGGTTCGTCTTTCTGCTTATTTGCAGCTAATACTTTGATGACATCTTATACATCCTGCGCTTGACTCCTCATCCTTGGCAGCTGTCTGACCTATGATGTACCTAATTTCACAACCCTGGGCGGTGTCGTCGTAGTAGACCTGAGGCCACCACGCTGGAATCTTTGCACAATGTCCTCTAAAGGCTCCATCTCGGATAGAGACCACTCGGTGCAATACTCTGAACTGGAAATGGCTACGAAATTGGGGAAAAATAGCACTCTATAACTGGGTTATCTCTTCATAGGGAAAACTCTTCAATTTGCTCTGTAACTGTTAGAATTCACAACAATAACCCTTCTGTCTGAATGATCTTTGAATTTATAACGAAGGTGATAATCTCTGCAGCAATGGTCATCTAGGATGGAACCGTCGGTGGTATTAATTGCATGGACAATACAATAGCCGTCATTTCGATCTTCATTAATTGCTGAAATCCGATCAAATTTCCCTCGAAACTTGTGTGCAGGTGCCGGTCTTGCCGAAGATTTACGAAATCTGGAAAAATCATTATACTGTTGCCAAATCGTATACCGGTCATTTTTACATTAACTGCTTGTCAGAATGTGAAGTAACTGGCCCTCTGTCTCTTTTCAAAATGGTCTACGTGGCATGGGGAACATCGCATTACTGCGATTTCACACCGCATCGTCTTGAACCAAAGTGTTGGCATGAGCTCCGCAAGCGTCCTATGACTTGCGCAACATAACTTTTCTGATGCGATCCCTCATACTTGGGTTTTTTTGTTTTGTTTTGTTTTGTTTTTGTTTTTGTTTTTGTTTTTGTTTTTTTTGTTTTTTGTTTTTTTTTCTTCTGTGTAGACTCATTCCCGGTGCGATGCCTCCTTTCAACTACACTGGACATCTGCACTTGCAAAGCTGTCTAAATTAAGGATGGGAGGTGGAGTGGCTATCACTATAAAGCTTGAGCCTACTGCCATTAATCAACGTAGGAAGAAGCTCCCCATTCAATTTGCTAAGCTGAATGGCACCTCCTTCTGTAACATACTGTGTCTGATATGGCCCCAACCAATGCGTCTTGAACTTCCCTGGAAATTTAACAAATTTACTGTCATACAGGAGCACTAGGTCTCCTATCTGAAAACTCTTGCTCTTGATGTGTCTATCATGCCAAGATTTTTCTCATGCCTTCTGCACTATCTTATGGAATCTTGTGATGAATCTGTCTTCCTCTAAGGAAAGCAGCTGCGCTAGCCTTTCATTCATCGTATCTGTATCAACTATCTCGGTAATTTGAGCAACTCTTAAACTAGGAATAATATATTCCATAGGCATAACAGCCTCTTGTCCATACACCAAGCTGAAAGGTGAGTGTCCTGTAAGTTTCTTGCATGTAGTCCTATAAGCCCATAATACAACATTAACCCCGAGGTCCCAATCATTTCTTTGGTTGTTACAGATCTTAGTAAGGGATTTTTCTAGAATCTTGTTAAAAGCTTCCACCGTACCATTAGCTTGAGGATGGTAGGGAGTGCTATTATGGTGCTGGATTTGAAACTCCTCCGTTAAGGCCTCAATAGTGTGGTTCAGAAAATGTGTTCCTTGATGACTCATCAAAATTACTGGACATCCAAATCTACTAATGATGTTTTCAAAAATGAACTTTGTAGCTGTAGCAGCATCAAAATTCCTTACTACTTTAGCCTCTGCCCACCTAGTGAGGTATTCTATCCATGTGATGATGTATCTCGCACCAGTTCGTTTTCCTGGTGGGTTGACAGGACCCACAAAATCTATATCCCATTTGTCAAATGCCCACATCGTAATCTATGGTCGCAGCGGGATTTCATCTCTCCGCAAAGGTTTTCATACCCTCTGGAAGATATCACAACATCTGCAAAACTCCTTAGTGTCTTTGTGCAAAGTAGGCCACCATAACCCTGCTGTCAGGATTTTCTGAGCAATCGGATTTCCTGTGAAATGACCTCCTGCGGTACCTGAGTGTGCTTCTCTGATAATGGCTTCTTTCTCATGCGGCATCATGCATCTACGCAGGACTTCATCTGGACCTAACTTATATAGATGTCCTGTGATCAAAGTGAAGTCTGCTGCTTTCACAACTAATTGTTTCTTTTGCTGGCTAGTGAAGTCAACGAGTGCCCACCCTGTAGTGAGAAAGTGGATAATGTCTGCGTAATACTCATCTGCAATCTGGATGGAGAACAATTGCGCATCTGGCAAATTATCCTCTAAATTACTTGGTTCTTCTCCTGAATCTTTTCATGATAGATGATCAGGTCCGACATTTAATATTCCTAATTTTACAATGATTTCAAAATCATACTCCTGAAATAGAAGTAACCATCTATATATCCTTCCCCCTAAGATTGAATTATTGACCAAGTACTTTAAAGCGGAATGGTCACTGAACATCTTGAATGGGGCACCCAACAGGTAGTGTCTGAACTTCTGTAGAGCATACACCATAGCTAATCCTTCTCGTTCTGTAGTGGTGTAGTTCTTTTCTGCTGTAGATAGCTTTCTGCTGGAGTACGCGATTGGATGATCGATACCCCCTTCTCCTGGATGCATTAAGACAATGCCCAGTGCGATGCTAGATGCATCCACATGAACATGAAATGGCTTGTTCCAATCCGGGAATACTAGGATGGGTGCTGTAACCATCTTCTCTTTAAGTGTGTCTAAGCTTTGCTAGCATTCCTCATTCCATAGGAATTTCGCGTTTTTCTTTAATAGCTTTTCCATAGGTGCTGTGATCTTTTCATAACCCTTGATGAATTTTCTATAGTACCCAGTATGACCAAGTACTATCCTCAACTGCTTGACTAAGTTGGGTGCTAGGAGATGTACAATGATGGAAATCTTTGCGGGATCTACCATCAAGGCTTGTCTACAAACAATGTGACCCAACAAAATACCAAATGGTGCACAGAATATACATTTATTCAAGTTAAGAGAAATCTGATATTGCCTACATTTCTCTAACATGAGCCTTAGATCTCCTATATGTTTGTCGATTAATCCAAATATAGTCCAATCATCAAAATAGACTTCTAAAAATTTATGGATGTATTCCTTGAATACAGCAACTACTACTCTAGAAAAGACAGCTGGTGCATTTTTAAGACCAAAGGGCATTACCGTATATTGGAATGAGCCCCATTCTATCGCAAAGGTGGTCTTATGTCGATCCTCTGGATGGATTCTGATCTGGTGATAGCCTGAAAATCCATCAGTGAAGGAGTAGACCTCTTGTCCTCCCACGTTGTCTAAAACCTCATCATTAAATGGTGTCGGAAATGGATCATGAAGTGATGCATTGTTGAGTTTGCGCAAATCGACACAAATCCTGATTTCTCCTTTAGTTTTATTTTCTTGCAAAACCATGGGACTAACCCATTCGCTTTCTTCTAATGGATCAATGATGCCTGCCTCTAGCATCTTATCGATCTCATCCTTAACTTTTTCTTTATAGCGAGGATTCAATCTGTATGGATGCTACTTAACTGGCCTAGCATCCTCTTTCAATGGGATCCGCATTACGCCCCGATCTCCTACTATTCCCTTCATCTCTGTGAACTTAGTGGGAAATAGGTCCTGATAGTCGTGTAAAAGATCTGCAATGTGTCCTACTATTTCATCATCCCAATAGTCTCCAATAGAGGCAAACTTTGGTTCTGTTTCTGTGCCACTATTGTTCTTTTTAATCTTGATAGGTTCTGTGATAGCTGGGATCTCGAGTTTTGGTCCATCAACATCGTGAGTCCCTTCTGACTTTGGAATTTTGATGCCACGAGGATTCTCATCCTCATCATCTGGCTCTACTACGAAGTTGTAGCACTCTACCACATGTTGCAACTCTATAGCCCAATCAGACTGAGCAGACACTGATTGGGTACAGTCATCAAATATCTTAGACTTTATAACGTCCAGGGCCTAATCAATACTTGGATACTCAGATTCAAAAGTGAAAGTGAGTAAAAATATGTCTATCATAAGTGGCCATGTGATGGTTCATCTGCGCAACTTGGTCTCAGTGTACCAATTCCTTGGAACTGTGTCTAAAGTGTGAATGAATAGGTGAACCCATTCATCCTTTGGAAGTTTTGACCAATTCTGTTCACAAATATGAATATGTGACTTGGGGTCACTTTCTCCTGTATATTTCTACTGTAAGGGTTCCTTGTCGTTAGAGAACCTGATCGCCATCAATCTCTTAAATTCATCCCATGATGTGATATGTTCTTTATGTGTATGCCACCATCTTGCAGGTGTGGCTTTTACTGCAAGGTCAATAGTTGTCATCCTCTGCTCCTGAGGAATTTCCTGCTCAAACTGTTGTAAGAAGTCATTGACATCTGCTAAGCCATGAAATGATAGAATATCAATAATGTCTGCGCCAATCCATCGTAGTGACTTAGTCATAAACGCACATCTACGCACTGAGACTTCGTAAAGTCTATCTTGCCAGTTTTCTAGACCAACCTACGAATCTGATGCACATGAGCTGTCGCATCGCCAACTGATGTTTCCTTCTGCGGTCGGATTGATGTAATCACTCTGATTAGCTGTCATCTGATAGAGGCTTTCCATGTTGCGTGCCTCTTCTTCTGCTTGAATAGGTTCAATATACCTGGGACCCTGAAAAGGATCCAATGGTGCGATGACTCGGATCTGACTATCCTTAAAGGTCATTTGTCTTTTCTTTAAATCGATAACAGCCATGTTATCGATTGCCCAATCAATACCTAGTAGAGCTGGATATGGTCTACTATCGCCAATGATCTCTATAACTTCAAAGTATGCAAAGCTATGAACTCCGTCGATATCAACTGGTACCTGTGGTAATCGACCTAGTGGTGATACCCACTGCTGATTGGCTAGTCTCAGATGGATAGGTGATCTGGCTAACTTAGGGCTAGCCATCTGTTCCCATGTCTGCATATTCAGAACATTTACCTCTGATCCTAAGTCTAGGATTACCTCATCCATTTCAAATTCTCCAACTTGTGCTGTGAGTCTCATCTCTCTTCCCGTTCTGGTATGGCCCATAATATTATGAATAGCACGCTGTGCACTGCTCACGGAAGAAGATGGCTGACACTGATCTATGATGCACTGAAGCTCTCCAATAGCTTTCTCATTTCTAACGAGTTTCAAGCAACTCCGCAGGAAGGAATGTACACTTCCTGTCGACTCATCCTCTTCGCATCTTCCCGATGTGGTAGCCTGCGATGTCTGCATAGGACTAATGCCACAATGTGTTTGCTGCTGCGGTATGCCCCTGCACGGCAGTACCTACGATCCTGATGATGTAGGGTCATCAAAGAAAGGTTGAGCTTCTTGGAATGTTTCTTTGTTCTTCTGTAGGTCGAGTGGTGTTAATTTAGTAGTGGCTTTGTGCACCCACTCCGGACCTGTGTTCTTTTCTGCATCCTGTGATGTCGGACTAGTAGAAGCACCACTGCGAGTCACAATGTTGACTCTTGGTTCTGGCTATTTCTGCTCAGCAGCGACAAGCTGGATGTTTTGGTGTACTGCTGGCTTAGGGTCTCTAATCTTGGCTATCAAAGTCAGACACTCTTCTATAGTTTGATCATAGGACTTGCAATAATTACATGTCGTAGTAGGGTTCTGAAAATCCCTAGCATAATGTCCTACAATTCCACAATTGTAACAAGTAATAGGTCCACGGCCACGGCCAAAGCCTCCTCCATGGCCAAAGCCTTCTCCATGACCTCGTCCTCTGAATCCTCCTCCACGGCCATCATGATCAGGTTCATGCTGTGGTCCTGCTACTGGACTAGATGTTTCTAACTGGACTCTGTACAAGTCATGCTTTCTCTCGACCATGAGATCATAAGCTCAGTAATTATGTTCATCATGACCTACTGACTTGCAGAAGTTACAATATAAGTTCTTAGGGTTCTGTACATACTTCTGAAGTAAAGGGCATTCCGGTGGTCAATGTCCTCTTGTTCTGCAGAGTTCACACCACGGCCCTTGAGTCTGTAATAAGGGGTTAGGCGCCCCACTTGCTAAATAATCAACAAATACTGGATAGTTATCCTTAGTATGGCCCTATCCTTTACACTTGGTACACCATAGCTATTGTGCAATCTCTTTCCCTTTCTTAATCTCATGCATCTGTAACGTGAGATTAGCTAACTAGTTTTGCAGGTTTGTCATACCTATACTAGTCTCAGCTAGAGGTGAGGCCTCTAGTTTCATTGCCATTTCTAACGCTTCATCCTGCGTACAGAGTCTCTGTTGCATTAATGGAAGTCTGATGTGATGGAGCAGTGCTGCGATGAACCATTCCTTATGCTTCTCCAGTGCAAACTCAAAGATGACTTGGTCTATGAGGGCTTTGAATTTTTGATCAAAGTCCCATACTGACTCTGTAGGTAGCTGTTTGATTTCTTTAAGCTCTGTAATGCATTGTGACTCAGACTTAGGTTTCTTAAATTCTTTAATCATTGCGGTCTTGACCTGTACAAGTGTTCTCGCCGGTGCTATTGTATACTTCATATACCATATTAAGGCTCTATCTCTAAGTGTAGTGACCAACTGGACAAGTTTAATATGATCATCCTGAATCCCTTTAATGGTCCATACTGCTTCACATAAGAACCAATGTTGTTCCGGTTCTTCTGCCCCTGTACCCTTGAAGGTAGGTAACTTCATGTCATCTCCCATTCTGTTTCTACGTGGTGGATTCTGGTCTGCTGTATTACTACCACTCGGTGGTGTAGGTATAGGTGATGTAGCGGTATTATGTACTGTATGTAAACTACTAGATGTAGTTCCTGCGGGATTATTCTGAGTCCCGGTTGCTTTCTGTGGGGTATAAGGGTGGTAAGGGATACCCTCTACTTTTCTCTCTATATTACTTGGACTCTGTTCTCTAGTAGTGTCTAAACTGTTTTCAAAGAAAGAAGATCTGAAATCTACTTTATATTTCTTACCACTACGTGTACATCCAATTTCATCAAAGACACTCTCAAACTCTTGTGACATTACACTTATTTACTTATTCATCTGAGACTATATCCATTACTCATTTTTCATGTAATAACATCTTAATGGACAAGTTTAAAGAGCTTAGGTACTTACCGCGATATCCTTTGAAGAAGTACCTCTCTGCTTTGCTAAAGCTCTTTCTTTGATCAACTGCAAACTCTATAACGAAGCCTTCCAGCAAACTCGCAAGACAGAAGTCTACCACCCACGAAGTGGGATTATCAATGCTTTTCACGGTCTGAATTAGATCTGGTGTCCAGAAAATGTTTCTTTTCTTCTTGAATATACTCCTATCCGTCAACTTTGATAACCAGTCGTACAACTCATTTCCATAGGTCACAAAAAATATCGTATGTATGTCAGTGAAGATATGTTTTTGTAACCAGTCCTCTATACTCAGTCTAGGACTCTTGTTTTCTTTTTCAGCAAATTATTTCTCTTGAGACTCAACCCAGTGGTTAAGTTCTTCTTTAGTAGGATGCCAACAGAACATTAGCTCGTCAGTTTGTTCAAAACCAACAACAGAACCATTTGTTGGTCTCTATGGGGAGACCCGGGTTTCCTTTAATGTACCAACAAAACCCCTAGCTCACTGGCCCTTTCGGAGACAGACCATAGAACGGTATGAAGTCTCACCTGAAGTGATCTTGGATGGGTTGGCTGAAGACTCAAGTGTCCTCAGTCAGGTTCTGTAGCATCCTGGTGATCGTGCGACTCTTCTCAGTCAGCGGGTTCTCTCTGCGATGGTGACCTTTCTTACTTGCTAGTCCTGGGAGGGAGCGATCTCTTATCGCATCAATGATGCTAGTGCGATGCACAAACTATCTCCTCTGCTCGGCTCTTAACCCGCGATATCTCACACCGCGGTTCCTCTGGCAGTGCGATATCGCCTTTCTATACTGTGATATCCTTCACGGCAAGGCTTCAATATGACTCTCACGGTCCAAAGGATTCTCTCTTAGTATAATAGTTAAGATAAACAACCTCACTTAGACTCCTACAGTCTAATGTACTTAACATCAACTATGCTCAACTTGCTGAACTAATATGCAGAAACCACTTAACACTGTAACTGCAACTATCGCGCATCAAGTACCGAGAACTCGTATATAGAAAACTTAACAGATTCAACTCACAGTTAATATTCCACGCTATTGTAACTAAAGATAGCATACATTTACTCATTCATTAACTAGTAGTAAAGTTCATGTAATAAATAATAGATAACAGATAAATAAAGTACAGTCACATGAATAGTCGCACAACACACTGATTTTACGTGGTTCACCTCTAGGGGGGAAGCTACATCCACAGGAACTGGTTTTTATATTATATCTTGAGAGAGTAAAAACAGTTCCACTGCAACCTGATATGCAGCTTGAGATCTTCTGGGAAACTCTGCACACACTGCCGGAGCCCTTCTCTCTTAGATCTCTTCTCTTATATTGCCTTCTCTTACAGTATACTCTTCTTCTCTCTCTCTCTCTCTCTCTCTCTCTCTCTCTGTCAATCCCTATGGATTGTTCAATCCCTGTGGATTGTTACATACACACTCAAGGAGTCAGCTACTGGTTACAGTTAGATAATACAGATGGAATAACAGAACCAGAGCTCGATTCTTACAATACTGAGACACTAGAGACACTTAGCTATCTAAATGACTCAGAAGGCTAACTATCTAACTGCTTAAACATCTACCCAAATGTCTAACCTTTTACAATACAAAATACATCCTTATATAGGCAGCCCGAAGGTCTCGCCATTACAACACTATGGGCCTGCCCCAACAGTAACCCCAAAAACCCTAACTGTGAAAGTCGGCCTATCTATACTTGAAATGCCACTTTTCGTCACACCACAGCCTTTTGCAATCTTCCACACTTCCCGTCACTGATCATGGGTATGGGGCACCGCTTCCTTGGTCACTCCGCTTCTGTCCTTCATCTTCAATGCCTTGGCCCATTGCTCCTTTTCCTTTATGAGGGTAGCTGAGCCCTCCTGTCTTCGCCGATGCCTTAAGTGCAGTGGTTGAGCTCTCTCTTCTTGGACGCTCAGGTACTGTTCTTCTTTGAATTCCCTGTCCCGATGTAGCAGCTTTTCCTGTAGCTGCAGGACCCTGCTCCAATAGTTTTTGTCCCTCCAACCTAGACTCATGTGGTAAATCCCCCATCTAGTTCAGGTCAGCCCTCAAGGGCACAACCTGTTACTGTTCAGTCTTCTAGTGGTTATGGTTATCAGATACCTGTAGGTAATCATCCATCTAATCCTACAGGAACACCTCATACTAGAATTCCATACCCTAGTAACACTTTTACGCCATGGGGGCAAACCAACTGGTATTACATGCCAGCCATGGGAGGGATACCTATACATACTACGGGAGGTGAAGGAGGATCACCTTATGGAGGTCCTCCCCATGGGGGACCTCATGATCCCAAAGGATCTGGCAAATTTCCTCCTTATGGTCCTGGGGGACCTGGTGGCTTTCGTCCTCATGGCTCTAGAGGGTCTGGTGGCCCTCCACAAACTGGTTCTAGTGGATTTGGAGGTTTTCCACCTCTTGGAGGCTCTGGAGGATCTGGTGGTCCGCCTCCTGGTGGTCCTGGTGGTCCGGGTGGTCCTGGTGGTCCCGGTGGCTCTGGCGGTCCTCCTCCTGGAGGCCCTGGTGGTCCTAGCGGTCCTAATTCTAGAAATAAACCCCCCATGGGCAAATCTTCCTCACAACAACCTGTTTATCAGTATACCTATGGCCCTACTGGTAATTATATGCCATATCAATATTACCAGTATGTGGAACCTAATAGACAGTTATCTTTGCTAGCAACTTTGGACTTGCCTGATCTGTCCAAGTTGATTAATGATCCTGTTCGACACAATCCCTCGTGGCCTCCCATTCCAGTAAAGTTACCATTAGATATTCTGAAATTCGATGGGAAGCAGGGTGAAGATCCATGGAACCATGTTATGAATTTGCATTTGTAGTGTTCTTTGAACTCCCTCATGGATGATTCTGTTCGGTTACGACTCTTTCAGCGAACTTTGACTGGTACGGCCGCAAAGTGGTACATTGAAATCCCACAACATTCATTTGTGGATTTTGGCTCATTGGCAACCGTATTTCTTACACACTTTCAACTCCCTATCCGTTATGAAATGGGCACTGAAATTTTAACTTCTCTATGACAGAACACCTCCACCCACATTTCTGATCATATTCATGAGTGGAGAAGGTGGAGAAGGCTTATTAAGGCCCCTATTCTGGATCAATTGTTAGATGATTGGTTCACTAATTCCTTGTTGCCTCCTATTTCCTAAGATGTGGCCATGGGTGGTTCTGTCACCGAAGTGCAGGCTATTAGTCGGGCTCAGTACCTAGAATTGGTCTATTCCCAGTCCGGGACTCTTTATGACCTGATTCCTCAAGCTCCTCACCCCAGCACTGACCCCTCCCAAGCCACCAGCAGAAGTACCTGTTGATGGGATTGTTGGGTCAATACAGTCCCCATCCACAGTGAAACCTACCAAGTAAACCCAACTTACTACTCCTTCAACTCCCAAGGTTTCTACCGAGGTCAATTCTATTCAAAGTACTCAAACCTCGGGTAATAAAAAGAAAGGTAAAAATCGAAATAAAAAACTTGGAAACCAACCGGAGACCCCACGATCAACCAATAATGACAATGATAAAGGGAAAATGAAGGATAAATATACTTGTCTGTTATGCGGTGGTGACCACTTTTCAAAGGAGTGTCCCCGTCGGGATGAAATCTCCCAATTTTTGAAGTCTAATCCCGCACCTACAGTACTTACGGATCCCTTTCCCTCTCAACAACAACTGGTAAACCACATGTCTAACTAGGGTAACTCTAGCTCATTTGAGGAAATTCGTATGATGTCCTCAGATACCATCCATCTGCAAACTCGAAGCCAGAATTATGATAAACTCGTAGATAAGAAAGAAGATCAATCTTCTTGAGGGAAAGCTCCCTCTACTAGTTCTCTGGAATCCTTGTCTACTGTTCCCTTATCTATCAAGAAGCCTACTCTCGACATGATTTTGCGCCCACCAAAGAGTACTCTTCAGAAGGCTGTATTTAATCCCAATTCCTGAGATGCTCAATTTTATAATGTAGTTGAAGATATCGCTCAGGCACCTTGTGCGATGTCTACCCTAGAAGCACTCCAAAGTTGCCCCACACAGTGCAAGAACTTGTTGATAGCTTTAGGAGCTGTAGACCCAGATAACACTAACTTGATTCACTTCAATGTTGAGAACTATAAACCTAGATTACCGCATAAACTTGCTTTTCAGATCATTACGAAAGTAGTGGGAAAGAAAGTCTTTCGAACGGTACTAGATAAAGGCGCTTTGACCTCGGTGTTATCTCTGACTTGTTGGAAATCTCTTGGCTCTCCCGAGCTTGTTACATCACCTATGACCCTTAAAGCCTTTGATGGATGGGGTTTCCAACCCCATGGTCTCATATCATCCCTCAAGGTTGAGCTGGGGGGAAAAACCATTTCCATCCAAGTAGAAGTGGTAGATGCCCCTTTGGATTATAACCTCATTTTAGGAAGGAATTGGTTCTATGCTATGTCGGCTATTGCTTCAACAATATTTCGAACGGTCCAATTCCCGCATCTTGGGAGAATTGTTACCATTGACCCACTTGATTTCTATATGCTGGATGTTACTACTGCCATGGCTAATAACATCCCCATGTTAGGTTAGTCCCCTCCTCCTTACCAGTCGATTGGGGTAGGTATGCTGAAGGATTCATCCCTTATGGGGATTTTTCCCTCTACTCCTCTTAGCGCGGATACCGCGACAGTACATATGATCGCCTCATTTGATTTTGAGCCCGGGGGCACAAATGTTGTTGAGTCCACCTCGTTGAGCCTACAAGAAGCTATGTATGACACCATTCAAACTTGTTCCGATGATCACACTAATGACCTTCATTTAGTGGCTTTGGATCCTTACCATTTACCGTACTAATTAGATCCTTCTCTCCTGATTCTTGATTATCTCTCCGAGACTTTTCCTTTCGATGAGTCCATTATACATATCATGAATACGGATGAGCCCATTTGGGAGGATCACCATCATAGATCCACGTTCCTCCCCAATACCAGTTCGGGCAGCCATGATATTGCATCCTTGTTTCCTACTGATATTGTCAACTTTCCGCAAAGTCCTATATTGTTGCAAGACACAGATTCTGAAGGAAACCTTTGCAACATTACTTAGATGAACCCAATTGACATATGAACCAAGCCTGATGTTATTGAGCACGTTCATGTTGGGAAAAAATGCTCCACATATGAATCTGAAGCATATAAGGCACTTTTTAAGGAATTCTGTGATATTTTTTCCTGGTCCTACAAAGAGATTCCAGGGATTGACCTTTCCATTGTGGTCCACGAGATTAAGAGTTATCCCACAACTAAACCTGTTAGGCATAAACTTAGGCAAGTCCATCCTAGGAAGGTCACAGTTATTAAAGCTGAGATTGAGAAACTTCTGAAAGATGGTTTTATTTATCTTGTACCTCTGACGGAATGGGTATCGAATGTTGTCCCTGTTAATAAAAATTAGGGCACCATTAGAGTCTGCATCGACTTTAGGGATTTAAATAAAGTTTGTCCGAAGGACAACTTTCCTACCCCAGATATCGATCAGATTATCGAAAACTGTGCTGGAAGTGTCATCTTTTCATTCATGGGTGGCTTCTCCGACTACAATCATATTGATATATTTCCCTCCGATCATCATAAGACGACATTCATTTTCCCATGGGGAACCTTTGCATATAATAAGTTACCTTTCGGCTTGAAAAATGCTGGAGCCACGTTCCAGCATGTGATGTCCTATGCATTTCACAACATTAAACATATTGTTGAACCGTACCTTGAAGACCTCCCTACTCATTCACAGCGATGAGAGGACCATCCTAGTCATCATAGAGACATATTCCTGAGATGTCGTCATTATAATATACAGCTCAATTGGAATAAATGTGTCTTTTGCATTGAGACGAAACGTCTGCTTGGCTTTGTGGTATCCAAATATGGCATCCAGATCGATCCTTTGAATATTGCCACTATCATTAATCTACCAACCCCAACCAACATCCTTGAACTCCAAAGTTTGTAGGGGAAGGAAAACTTTCTCGGTTGTTTCGTGTGCAATTTCACTGAGAAAATGCACGGTTATATGCATCTCCTCAAGAAAAACACTCCATTCTTCTGGGATGACCAAGCCCAACGCGCCTTTGATAATATTAAGTACGCTCTGACTCATTCACCCATGATACACCCACCGGATTATTCAAAGGAATTTCTCTTGTATATTGCTACCTCCGCTACTACCATCACCATGGTTTTAGTGTAAGACAATCTCCATGGTCAGGAGCATGTGATTTACTTCTCCAGTAAGAATCTTATCGATTCTAAAACCCATTATTCACATGTGGAGAAGTTAGCTTTGGCCACGGTCATCGCTGTGCAAAATTTTTGTCACTACATTCTGCTTCGCACTACCACCGTATTGGAAGACCAGAACCTGATGTATTACATTCTGACTCGTCAAGTGCTTGGGGGTAAGTAATCCCATTGAATCGTCATCCTTCAGGAGTTCGATCTTGAGTTTGCGAAGGCTACATCAAAGAAATCCTTGGTTTTTGCTGAGCTTATATGTGACCTTCCCTGTGCTACCACAGAATCTGATCCCGACAATTCATTTCCCGATGAATTCCTATTCCTAATTAGCACTACTGATCCTGGGTATGGATATTTGCTGATTTATCTCCAGACCCAACGTTTTCAGCCGCATCTATCTCGTGATGATCGTCGCCACATCCATCACCACGTGAAGTACTATATTATCTTGCATGATACCTTTTATAGACGTTGGATTGATTCCATTCTCCAGCGATGCCTCACCAATGAGGAGGTTGAACATGTGCTGAATGATTGCCACTCTAGAGCATGTGGCGGTCATTTATCTGGGATGGCTACAGCCTAGAAAATCCTTCGCGTCGGCTATTTCTAGCTTGAACATAAGGATAAAAAATAGTCTAAACAGAGGGACGAATGGTCGGCCATATAAATTTTGAAGGCATAAATTGCATAAAAATGCAGGAAATTATATGTTATAAACAACAAAGTATTACCTACACGAAAACGAACTACTTGATTGCAGAAATGAAATGACTTACAGGAAAACGTAATAGATATATATATAAAAAAATGACTTAGCTACAAACATAAAAAGAAACTGACAAATATACACAAATAGAACCTTTGGTTGTTTAGAGTCCTTTCTCAGCAATCAGGGGTTGTGTTCCTACACTACTGAGTCACCGATCATTAACACAGAAATGAGAATGATCACCAACAGCTGAAATAGAGAGTTTTTATTAAACTAAAGCAAAGTTTACAAAGCGTTTTTTCTCTCCCCCTCTTCAAAACCAAAGATGTATTGATATGATTATTACAATGGAGATTAGGTCGACCAAATCTTGCTAAAAATAAAGTTTTATTAATTCTATAACAACTACCCATCAAAATAGGAATGAATAGAGAAAATGGCCAACCATAATTTCTGGAAATGTTGGTTTCAGAGAACCACGATTTTTGCCCAAATGGATTTGTATTTTGCAAAAAATTCCTCACGTTGATTGAAATGGGCCTATTCTGCACAAAACCCATGTGCCATAATTTTCAATTTCACTTCTGTTTTCTTGCAAGTATAGCTTGTAAATCAAATGTCTATTAAAAACACGTGGTCTACATGGGCATCTGCATGAACGTTCGGATGACCTTTAACTAAAATTTGTTCATAAATCCATATTCTACGTGGATTTTATGCTAGTTTGTTGGCCACATTGATGGTTGAGTTCTAGATTCAGATCGTGGTCGGATCCTATTGCTGCATCACGTGATTCTCCATCCTTTTCATCCTCGTGCTGCATGCCCTCCTCCTCGTGAGTTTCGTGGCCTGCACATAACATTACATAAGCATTAAACCATGGCAAGCAGATTTAAAACATCAAAGGAATCATATTAATATATTAGTTTAAGTGGGAAGTCAACGAAATGGTTATAAAACATAAAAGAAAATCCATATATGTTTTATGTGTTTTAAGCAATCGAAATATATTATGGCTTATTAACATGTAATTGTCATACTTTAACACATTCTCACTTTAAACAATTTTCCCCATGTTTTATTTTATGCGTTTCCACATTTGTTTTATATTAATCTCTTTTTACTTTAGATTTTAAACAAGTTTTATCTTAAAAAGATTAATAATAATCCTTCTTTGATATTCCACTAGGTTTTATTTAAAGTATTTCCATGAAACTTATCATCAGTCCCTAGTTTTAATTTTCATATACGGGATCAACAGGGCCAGCGAGAAAATAGAAGACAAGGGTAAACCAAACCAAGAACCTAATAAAAGAAAACATGTCATCAAATCTAGTGCGGAACTTAGGACCGAAAGAAGGGGCTGAATGGAGTGTAGAACATCTATTATTTGCAAAATACTACATTTAATACATAAAAATAACATATTTGTCTTATTTTACATTTACGAGATTTTAATTGATAAAACAGAGTAAAAGACAACCTTATTGAACATAGATGTATTAAATTATGGTAAATAGGTCGGAAATTAATGTAAATAAGACCATTATAAAAGACAATTTTAGGGCCCAACATACCTCCAGACCAAAGGTATGGCACGTCCTTGTGCCATGAATGAATTGGAAGTGGTCTTTCATTTATTCAAAAACTCTGCTTGATCATAAATAGTTTATAGGCAATTGTTCATCAAAACGAAGCCATCTTTATTACTACATGAAAACTAGAACTTATAAAAAAAAATTATGTTATGAAATGACCAAAAAAACTTCTTATTATTTAAGATTTCTTAATACATATGATTCCCCCACTAGTAGTATTTCATGCTTATGAATACCATATAAATTAATTGAGACTCCCTCCTCCAAACCAAAGGTATGGCATGTCCTCGTGCCATGAATGAATTAAGACCGGATTAAAATAGAAAACATGAGGGTATAGATAGTCTATAAATCCTATAGGAAACTAGTCATCCCTACTACTTCTCAAAGGTTTCTCATCATTCAAGTAATTATGGACATAGTTTGCATTTCAAGTTCATTAGACTCCTAAGTTTATGAGTCCCACTTCTAGGACAGTGACGTCCTAGGTATGGTATGAATTTAGACAACAGGGTCTTAAGTGCAACTTACAAACATTGTCAAATGGAAGATTGATGGAGTTCATTTTAGATCAACCATGCATACCTTCCTCTAGTAGACCCACAACAACATTTATTATCACCGAGTCATTTTCATATATTTTTTTCTCTTTTTTTTAAGACTTTTTTTCTCTCTTTTAACAAGTTGTCCTTCCTAGGAAGATTCCCCTCTTTTTGTTGGGAATTTTCAGCACCCCATCGAGTTTACCTAGTCATACCATAGGCTGGTACCCACTGCTAGTGAGCCTATTCAGTACCCTAGTGGGTTAACCTCTTAAACCAGTTTTCTATCATAGGCTCTTGTCCTAATGTTTCCAGTCCCTATACATATTCAGCAAATGATTTTTCCTATGAAGGAGTGGTGGGGGAGCAGCTTTGGAAACCATGCTATAGGGTGGGATGGTATATGGATTGTAGGATAGCTAGTATTCTCTCTTTTATTATCATGGAAAAATAAAGGCTGCAAGAGGAATTTACTGAATCAAATATACACATGATTCATGGATTTAGTGTAAAGTGGATGCAGCCATAAGATAATGAATGAAAGGTGTCTCTAGTCCCAAATCTCACCTCTTTCATATAGAGTTATAGTAGTGTTCCCCACAAACTAGGAATTTCATTCACCCTTATTCTACCCTGTAGTAAAGATGCTTAAATAACATGCCCTAATAATGAAGCTAGGATGTATGAGTGACCTCTAGGTTTTATGTAGACCTTAATTTATGACAAATCCCCATGATATTTAAAGTTGGTCTTAAGTAACTGGTATAGTAAGAAATATGCATGTATGAAAATGAATAATGATGTAAAATTGTTTTGGTTTAGTCATTAACATGATCTTCTTATTAGTTCTTTTATCTGAAAAAGAAAACAAAAAATGAAGTTGCATTATTCCCTAAACTAAGAATGCAACATTCTATTTATATACACATTTCCCTACCCTAAGAAGAAATAAAATGTGTTTATTCAAGTATATGAGCTTTTCTAATGAAACCAAGTGCGAAGCAAAATGAGAATTGTACCTTTATCCACATATGAAAATATTGTTGCAGTGATTACTTGAATGTGGAAGTTCAACCAACTTACTTTTCTTTAGATCAATAGGTGTTGAATTAAGGAATGGTATTGCGGTCGAGTTACCTCCTGAAACCATCTGTTGATGTAGTCTTTGTACTCACCTTCCTTCGCTATGTCGTATAGATCCTCTTCTTCTAGTTGAGAAATTGTTTGAGCATATGATGGATCTATTAGCTTTCATGTAAAGAACTATTTAATTTCTAGTTTCTCTCCTTCATATGTAATCCCCAATGTATCAGCTTCTTTTGCAATCTCTCAAAGAACATATTTTTGATGTTCTTGGGATTTTGGTTCGTCTATTATTTCGGGAGAGGTTGATAAGCTCTCAGCTTCTGTCAAGATGGTTTTTACATGGTGAGAATCATTCCTAGCTGCTGCTAGGATTTGAGAGAGTTCTCTTAAACTGATGGTCACCTCTGAATCCATGTCTTGGTTGGTAGGTCCTGCTTCACACAAGGATTAGTGGTTGAGGCTCTTACTACACCCAAAATTTTGTTTATACATATATATATATATATATATATATATATATATATATATATATATATCTTTAGAATCTAATTACAAAATGTTGGGTAAAATATGCACTATCTAATTCAACACTTAATTGTCAACTCGGAAAGATAGCTTGTGATATGAAAACACTATATGTGCGGGATTGAAGGCTTGAACTAACCTAAGCTAACTAAAGATGAAAATGTGATAACATGCAACTATATGATTTTAATCTATATGCATGACTTTCATAATTCAAATGCAAGAATTTAGTCTATCTATGAAAACAGGAAATTAACTAAGAACTTAGAAAGTAACTATAATTTCAAATCTAATATAATGTTATATTAATATATTCTATAAAGGGAGGAAAATGATTAATAACTGAGATTCAAACTAGTATAATTCTATGCTAATCTATTATATGGAAGGGAATTATAGATACTAATATAGAAAGCAGTCACTTGCTCACAACGCAATTTAACTAATGAGAGAAAAACTAACTACTTGCATCAAATTATCTGATCTATATTATAAATTGGAGACTATTTCATGTATGCATAACTAAATTCCTATCTAAGAATGTAAGTGCAACTGAGTTATGGAAAGCAATGAACTATTTAGTTGCAAATTCGTAGAAAACAAAACAAGTAACTGCATATTCGTAGAAATCAAAGAAAATATTATTCTAAATACCAAGCGTAAATAAATGCGTTGAAAAACAGTAAACTAATCAAAGCAAACTAAACTTGGAGCTTTATAATCAAATCTGACACTAAGTACAAAACAATAACTGGAAATATATTCAATCTATAAGCAAACCTACAACAGAAAAACAAAATACTTCTACTCTATCTCTTCAACAAACTATACCATAAACTAAGGAATCTTAACCAATCATAAAAATATCATGCAACTGATTTACAACTTGAAAAGTAAGCTTACACTAAACTAGGTTATGTGAAATTTTATCATCAAACTTTAAAATATTGAAAACCAATACATTTTTAAAATCTAAATGAACCTATTAATCTTGAATTTGAAGCTGAGTTCTAATCTTTTACATCTACTAAAATGAAATAACTTGAAGAAATGAAACTAAAAAAGAAAAAGCCTAAGACAACAAAATGATGTGTAATTGAAAATGAAAGACTGGTTATGGACTCAACTGGAAACTGAAAATGGAATGCTGAACCTATTTCAGAAATGAGACAAACTAATATTCAACAAATTATATGACAACATTTAAAAAAATCTTAAGCTAATCTAGATTTTAGGCATGAAAACAAATGAAAGTAACTCATAAACTATCTAAGTCATAAACAAAAATAAAACTATGTTGTTTCTATTCAAACCATAACTATTTTTTACTTTAAGAGTAAACTATATGTTGAATATAAATGGATTTTATCATCATTAAAACTGAGATAATTAATCTATGTGTTAATATAGAACTAAATATGAATTGTTAGAGGTGAATTCGAATCCCAACTAGCTACATAACACAGTGGAATGTTGGAAAATTAACCTCTATCTTAACTAACTATATTCTGCAAAAACAAAATACTGAAAATTCTGAAAATGAAATAAAATTCTATCTAAGTGTG
The DNA here is from genome assembly GCA_001517045.1 of Pseudotsuga menziesii. NCBI lineage: Eukaryota > Viridiplantae > Streptophyta > Pinopsida > Pinales > Pinaceae > Pseudotsuga > Pseudotsuga menziesii. Next base: position 110,317 of record LPNX010848635.1, read on the forward strand.
AATTAAAGGCTGAACGATAGTGTGCATTAAGGTACGAACAAAAGGCTGAAAAACAGTCTAAACAGAGGGACATCTGGCTAGACATATGAATTCTGAAGTCATAAATTGCATAAAAGCACAGGAAGTTATATGTTATAAACAACAAAGTATTCCCTACATGAAAATGAACTACTTGCTTGCAGAAATGAAATGACTTATAGGAAAACATAATAGATATATAAAAAACAAAATTACTTAGCTACAAACATAAAAAGAAACCGATGAATATACACAAATAGAACCTCTGGTTGTTGAGGGTCCCTTCTCAGAAATCAGGGGATGCGTTTCGATGGTACTTAGTCACCGATCATTAACAGAGAAACAAGAATAATCACCAACAACTAAAATATATACTTTTTATTAAACTAAAGCAAAGTTTACAAAACATTTTTTCTCTCCTCCTCTTCAAAACCAAAGAGGTATTTATATGATGATTATAATGGAGATCAGGTCGACCACCTCTTGCTAAAAATACAGGTTCATTACTGCTGTAACAACTACCCATCATAACAGGAATGAATTCAGAAAATGACCAACCACAATTTCTGGAAAAATTGGTTTCAAAGAACCACGATTTTCGCCCAAATGGATTTGTATTTTGAAAAAATTCTCCATGGTTATTGAAATGGGCCTATTCTAAACAAAACCTATTAATCTGTCACAGTAACCTAGGGACTAAAACACAATCTCATAAGAGATTTCGAGCAATTAAGCATGAAATGGCATAATGGTGCTGGAATTGGAGTAGCATCTCTGTATAATAAAATGAAGAATGAATAATACAATACAATGATCATACAATATGCATGAATGCCAAGAGAATTTGAATTCCCAAGGAATTCATTCGAATTGAATGAATGGGTGTAGCTTAACTTACTGTAAGCCACAGTAACACACTTAGTTAACCAACTGATCAAGTGTTGATTGACTCAAATGAGTCCTAACTAAATTCAGAATGCAATGGACGAATGAGTCTAACTGAAAGTAGCTCAGACACATGTCACTACATGAAAACCAACAAGTGGTAGCACATCACTAACTCCAATGAACGCCGATGAGGTTAATTGAAGTCAAACTGGCGATCAGAGGTGGTTGGAGGCGCCCCTATTAACTCCAGTTCATAAATATTAATAAAAAAATCAATATAATGAGTGGAGGTGCCTTCACTAGTTAGCTTAACTGATTGTAACCATCAGTATCAATTAGGTGCATTTATGACACTCAAATCACTCTTGGAGTGCTCCTTGTTTGAAGGAGGAAGCCTAGTTAGCCTCCTCGAATAAAGGAGAAGGCTTAGTTGGCCTCCTTCATTGAAGGTAGGCGTTAGTGTGATCATGATGATGTCATAGTGTGCTCATCTGATGCCGATTAAGTCAATAAAACTTAGGATAGTGGTTTAACAAGGACAAATTGACCAAATTAAGTGTGCATGGTGGGTAAATGTCTCCAACACCCCCCCTTAAGCTATACTCAGGAGAAGTAGAAACATAAAGTACATGAAATTATAGGGCCCCAACAACAAAGGCCATAGGTCACCCTATAAAATAATGTAACTCAAACAATGCTCAAAAATCAATCTAAGTGAGAAAAAGAGTAAGAACCCAATGGGAAAAACCACCCCTCAAGCTGAACACTGAAAGTAGTATGATCACCCTGATGAACTCACCACCAATAGTGAACAGAGGTAACTGAAATTATTTTCTGAAAATCTCTTGATATATATGTTTGCAATCTTCTCATCAGTAGGGCAATATTTCAAAATGATGGTCCTATCGTGCACCAATCCCCTGATATAGTGCATGTTTATATATACATGTTTGGCTCTCTTCCTTGTAACTGGATCTATGGATATCTTAATAGCACTTTGATTTTCACAAAAGAGGACAGTGGACAAATTACTACCAAGATCAAACTCTGAAAGAATTCCTTGCTACCAAACAGCTTCGATGCAAGCATTCACCTCTCCTCGGTACTCGGCCTCTGCTAAAGACAATGCTATCACGACCTGATTTTTGTTAGACCAGAAAATGGGGCCATCACCAAACATGAAAACATATATGGAAGTAAACTTCCAATCAATAGAATCACCCACCTAATTAGAATCTGTGTAACCAACCAGCTCTAGCTCGGAGTCTGCAGCATAGTGAATGCCATAAGTCTTGGTTCCCTGAATATACTGGAGGATCCTCTTGGCTTCCTTCCAATAAATTTCATGGGGTTGATGCATGTATATTGACACAACATTCATGGCATAACATATATCATGTTGATAATGAGTCATGTACAATAAGCTACCAATCATTTGTCGATAAATAGTGTAGTCCATGGGAGGTGTGCTTTTTTCTTCTTCAAAGCTAATCCCTGAAAGGAAAGGGAATGGAGAAGACTTACATTCAGCCATGTTAAACTTGAATAATGGGTCTGATATTTATTTGGACTAAGTGACCATTATCCCATCAAAAAATTTCTCAATTTCAAGCCTCAAAAATTGCTTTAAGAGCCCCAAATCGCTCATTTCAAATACATTGTGGAGAGCAGATTTGATGACTGAAATAGAAGCAACTGTGCTACCTGTGATTAGTAATTCATCAAAATATAAAAAAATAATAATAAAATTACCATCATACTACTTTATATACACATTTGTATCTTTTCTACACTTTTGGAAGTTTTGCGAGAGAAGGAAGGCATCCATCATGGAATACCACTCTCTTGGTGCCTGTTTTAACCTGTATAGTGAATTCTTTAGTTTGAAAACCAAAGATGGATAAAAAATGTAGCCCTCGGTATGCTTCATTTATATCTCCTCATGAATATATACATGCAAAAATGTAGACTTAACATCCATATGATGCACTTCCCAGTGCTTAGATGCAGAAATTGCCAAAACTAGGTGGATGGAGTCATTTTTTGCAATCGGTGCAAAAGTCTCATGGTAGTCCACACCTCGGACCTGGGAGAAAAATTTTGCTACTAGAATTTCCTTATATTTTCAAGTGCTTCCATCATAATAAACCTTAGTCTGAAACACCCACTTGTATTGAACCAATTTCCTCCCTGGAGGAAGAGAAACTAGCTCCCAAGTAGTGTTTTCCTATAGAGAATTCATCTCTTCATCCATGAAAACTTGCCATCTCGGATCCTTCTGAGAATGGTATTAAGACTTAGGGTTTGAAATTATCATCAAATAACAATATTCATATAGCACATAATCATTACAAGAGATCACAATACCTACTCTTTGGAAATCAAACCGGGTTCTCCTTGGATCATCTGGATTTCGAATGTTATCACCTGTGGAGGAGAGTGCCTGTCGGGCCCAAGTTGGAAGATGATTTTGTACTTCAGGTTCTAATTCAGCATATGATGTTTTATGTTCACTAATATTAGAAATAATAGGATCCAAATCAGGGTCATCACCTCCAATTCCATCATCCAAATATTCAGTAGAATAGGAAGGAAATTCAACAGTTTTCTCCTTCACTAGTTCTACCTCCTGAAGAGGCTCATCGAACATGACACTTCTTTCAATGATGATCTGTTTTGTTCTAATATTAAGCATCTTGAAACATTTTGATTCATTATTATATCCAATAAACATACATTCTATGCTTTTTGGTTGCAAAGCCCTCCTTTTATCATGTGGAATTCGGGCCCATGCAGTGGACCCAAATACCCGCATATTCGACACATCCGACTTGCGTCTGAAATATGATTTGAAAGAGGTATTCAATTTCATGAATGAGTGTGGCACTCCATTTTGAATAAATTATACAGCATGCATTTCTTCAGCTTAAAAATTTGCATCCAACTTCTTTGATTCCAACATACAAGTGGTCATCTCCTTGAGAGACTGATTCTTCCTCTCCGCTACACCGTTTTGCTGGGGAGTGTAGGGGACTGAATGCTGGATATGAATACCAATTTGGGAAAATATATGCAGTAAATCATTACTGAGATACTCCCCACCATTATCATATCTTAAAATCTTGATATTTTCTCCAGATGCATTCTCAATCAAGGCCTTTAATTCAGTGAATGTTTCCAAGACTTCCGAGTTTGTTTTGATAAAAAAGACCCATGTGTATATAGAAACGTCATAAATGAAATTAAGAACATACCTTGATGCATTCATGGATGTGATAGGCATGGGACCACTGATATCAGAATTTATTAGTTCCAATATTCATGATTCTTAGGTTGTCTTCCCCCAATCGAACTTATTCTCAGGGTGCTTTGCAACAACACAACCCTTCAAAATTCTAGTGGTAGCTTTGATGACTGGGAGGCCTTCAACCATGGAATTATTCTATAATTGATGCAAGTATTTGAAGTTTATATGGCTGAACCTCTCATGCCATATTATACTAAATTCATTTCCATGAGTCAGCAATGGGGTGGGATTTGCAGCCGCCACAAAATGGGAGAACTCGTAGGATTTTGCATGATGGTTTGCAAGGCCTTTTGCTACAAGTTTTTTGAATGCAAGTTCTATGATATCTGCATAATCTAGTATAAATGAGACTCTCTTGGGATCCCATATGTGTCATTTGATAAACACTTAGTAGGTTTGATTCAAGAGATGGTACATACAGAACATTAGAAAAATAACCATGCTCAAGAGCTACAGTACCTTGTCCTTCGGATATGATTGTGGAGTCATATCCCATGTGGATGGGAATGGATTTGTCAGTTTCCAAAGATGAGAAAGAGTCTCTTTCAGCCATCATGTGATTTGAAGCTCTAGAATCTATCAAGAGTGCTTTGGACTTCGAAGTGCTTTCCATGAGAGCATGACCTCTTTCATGCTTTGGTTCCCGATCTTGTTGATCTCTCCTCCAAAATATTTTAAGAAGATTGATGTGATTTTTCTCAAGAAGAGAAGTAGCTTCATCAAGTTTCATTTTAATGCAAGCATGTTCAGGGTGGAAGTCCTTCCTGCAGTATGAACACTTGACTTTTTCCTTTCCATGATGCCCTTTTCTTTTGTTCTTCTTCGAGCTAGAAGGCTCTTCATGCCACTGGTTTTCAAGTTTAGTCTTAGGAGCTTCAAATTTGGTTTTTGGGTTCTTCTATTGCTTTCCTTTACCCTTCAGATCTTTGGGCCTTGAGACATAGAGGGCTTGATCAGGGGAGGATCTGATGATCCCCATATAGACAAGCTTATCATGTTCAATTGTTAGGGACTCAATGAAGGTATTGAGTGAAGGCATCTTCCATCTAGGGGTTGTGAGATTCCCCACATAGAATGTAGAGACAAACACTGAATAATCAACTCCAAGTTTGGAGAGAATGGCAAGGATGAGCTGACAATCCTCCTTCTCCACCTTACAATGCTTCAACAATAAGACAATATGCTTGAACTTTGTGAAAAAATCATTTAAGGTCTCGAAATTGGAAGGCTAGAGAGACATCAACTCATTTTCAAGTTGGTAAACTCTCAAATAATCCTGTTTTCCATACAGGGTGTCCAATTTGTACCGAATTTCCTTTGGAGTCTTCAATCTTGAGATATGGAAAAGAAGATCCCAGGAAATATGGAGGCACACGAATCCGAATGCTTCATCTTTCTTATTCAAGAATCTGGCTTTGTCTATCGCATGAGTAGGCTCTAATTTAGTGTCCATAGTGACCTAGTAGAGTCCTCCGACACATAGTTGGATCTCCGTGTCTCCTCTCCATGATTGGAAATTGAACGAAGTCAAGAGTTCAATGGAAGAAGCCATCTCAAACTGCTGTAGTGAATGCTTTTCACCTGTTAAAACCTACAAATAAAAACAAAAGGGGCACCGTAAGGTCATACATCCTGCACATTTTAGGCTTTCATCACACCCAGCACAATTGATCAAGCAATCTTGATCAACAATTCCTTTACTTAGGGTATTAAGTGGTAAGCCTTGGCTTCTGATGCAGTGCTGGAATTTTGAGCTTTTGCTCAATTTTTCATGCAAGATCTATCACAAACCATGTTTTTGAGAAATATGAGCTCCTTCCCGTTGTGAGCTCTGATACCATATTAATATGTCATAGTAATATAGGGACTAAAGCACAATCTCATAAGAGATTTCAGACAATTAAGCATGAAAATGGCATAATGGTGCTGCAATTGGAGTAGCGACTCTGTATAATCAAATGAAGAATGAATAATACAATACAATGATCATGTAATATGCATGAATTCCAAGACAATTCAAATTATTAAGGGGGTCATTCAAATTGAATGAATGGGTGTAGCTTAACTGACTGTAAGCCACAGTAACACACTTAGTTAACCAACTGATCAAGTGTCAATTGACTCAATTGAATCCTAACTAAATTCGAAGTGCAATGGATGAATGAGTCTAACTGAAAGTAGCTTAAACACATGTCACTACATGCAAAACAACAATTGGTAGTGCATCATTAACTCCAATGAACCCCAATGAGGTTAACTGAAGTCAAACTAGCCATCAGAGGTGGTTGGAGGCACCCCTGTTGACTCTAGTTCATAAATATTAACAAAAATAATCAATATAATGAGCGGAGGCTCCTTCAACAATTAGATTAATGGATTGTAACCATCAGTTAGCAATTAGGTTCATTTATGACACTCAGATCACTCTCGGAGTGCTCCTTGTTTGAAGGAGGAAGCCCAGTTAGCCTCCCCGAATGAAGGAGAAGGCTTAGTTGGACTCCTTGACTGAAGGTAGGCATGGGTGTGTTCATGCTGATGTCATAGTGTGCTCATATGATGCTGATTAAGTCAATAAAACTTAGGATAGTGGTTTAACAAGGCCAAATTGACCAAATTAAGTGTGCATGGTGGGTAAATGTCTCCAACAAAACCCATGTGCCATAATTTTCAATTTACCCACAAATCTAGCCTGAAAGTCAACTGTCTGTTAAAACATGTGGTCTACATGGGCATCTGGATGAACGTCTAGATGACCTATAACTAATATTTGTTCATAAATATAGATTTTGAGCGGATTTTCTACTATTTTGTTCGCTACGTCGATGGTTGGGTTCTAGATTCAGATCATGGTTGGATTCTATTGTTGCATCACATGATTCTCCATCCTTTTCATCCTCATGTTGCATGCCCTCCTCCTCGTGAGTTTCATGGCCCGCACATATGTTACATAAGCATTAAACTATGGAAATAATATTTAAAACATGAAAGGCCATCATATTAATATATTTGTTTAAGTGGGAAGTCGTCTAAATGGTTATAAAACATAAAAGGAAATCCATATATGTTTTATGTGTTTTAAGCAATCAAAATATATTATAGCTTATTAAAATGTAATTGTCATACTTTAACACATTCCCACTTTAAACCTTTTTCCCCATATTTTATTTTATGTGTTTCCACATTTGTTTTATATTAATTTCTTTTTACTTTAGATTTTAAACAAATTTTATATTAAGAAGATGAATAATAATCCTTCTTTGATATTCCATTAGGTTTTATTTAAAGTATTTCCATGAAAATTATCATTAGTTCCTGGTTTTGATTTTCTTATATAGGATCAACAAGGCCAACAAGAAAATAGAAGACAAGGGTAAACCAAACCAAGAACCTAATAAAAGAAAACATGTCATCAAACCTAGTGCGGAACTTAGGACCAAAAGAAGGGGATGAATGGAGTGCAAAATGTCTATTATTTGCAAAATACTACATGTAATACATAAAAATAACATATTTGTCTTATTTTACATTTACGAGATCTTAATTGATAAAAAAGAGTAAAAGACAACCTTATTGAACATAGATGTATCAAATTACGGTAAATAGGTTGGAAATTAATGTAAATAAGACCATTATAAAAGACAATTTCAGGGCCCAATAGGGTTGATAGCTTGGGCTTGCTAAATCTAGTGCTCATGCTGCACTTTCAACACATCGCCCAGGTAACCACATATGTGAAAAATCTCCTCATCTATTTCCACAGAGGATGTTTATGGCTCGATCAACTCTACCCGTCGATTTTGAGCTTATCTCATCGATAACAAGTTTTTCGAAGACAGAAGGAGACCCTTCGCCATACCTGTGGCCAAGCGAAGATATGACCAAAATGAAACAGAAGTATAAGCTTCAATACACGGGTAGGGGATTCCTCATTGCCACCATAGAGGAAAATACGGGAAGGTTTGCAGCAAGTATCTTATCTTGCAAGATGTTGTGCAATATGAGACCTGCTGAGTGCACCGTCGACGCGATATAAATCACAAAACAATGTGTAGCAAGAGTAATCTTCAATTGGTCACAGTTCCTGTTGAACAAACTCATAGAGGATGCAGAGCAAGCACAAGAGGAGCCTAAAGATAAGTCCCACTATGCCTCGCTACTCATTCTGATTTCCCTTGTTCTTTGGTCCAACCGACTCGAATACCAGCCAATGGATGTCCCAGTGCTTTAACTTGGATGAAAGTATCAAAACCTTTGGGAGAACAAGGAGGACAAGATTTGCTAGACTGATAATAACATTGAGTTCTTCCTGCATGGCGAGACACTGCGCGGTGTAGTGAGGCAGTCTCACAGAGTAAGGGTTGGGAAATTGCAGAGATATGTGGCATTTATAAACTTCCAAGCTGGTGTCCACAATGTTATACTAGATCCCAGTAAGGACCCAGAAAAGAAATCACATCAGGTGAGGTTTATGATCTCTAACGATGATGTGGATGTAGTTGTCCAGGACTGGCCGATAGAATGGCACGTCCTAGTTAACAAATAGGTGGACCAAGGAGAAAACCAGGGACGAGATGGCCAAGGAGAGGGCCAAGGTGAGGGCCAAGTAAATGGTCAGGTTTGTGACCAATATGATAGGAAAGGAAATGATGGGAGTGATGGGCAAGATGATAACTCATCAAACCCCAACAATAATGATAGTGAGTAGAGAAAATATGAGGATGGTGATAAGGATGATGACTCTGAGGGCACACCTACTGATGAGGATGTGAAGAAGGCTTGAGAAGAGGTGCATCAGCCATAGCACAAGAAGAGGAAAGTGAACAAATCGGCTAACACGGTCAACTTAGCCGGCGAAGATATAAGCTTGTTGTCTAATGCCGTTGCATAGTTTGCAAAGTCCAGCTTGAAAGGAATACATAAGAAATAGCTGTGACTGACCAACAAGCTCGCTGAGCATATCAACCAATTGACAGAGGCCATAAACAAAGTTAAATACAATGTCGAGGCTGAAACTTATGATGTAGACCCCAATACCCTAGTAGTAACACCAGAGCTGGTGTCACCGATAAATTTAGAAATCCAAGCGTGAGTAATGGATATGGGGATGCCTGAGTTTGACACTGTTGTCCATGGGTTTGAGCTGTTTTCTATGGACTTATCTAAACTCATGTTGGTTGAATTCTATGTTGTGCAACAAGCAGATGCAACCAAGGTACGCCTCAAATAAAATGTGGTGTCATATTAGGCGACCAAGCATAAAAGAAAGATGACAGCACACAAGAACCTCCTTAGAGAAAAGGAGCAGGAAATTGAGGCCAGAGAATAGAATAGTCTTACACTCGCTGAAGCCACCAAAATCATGGTCATGGACTTCCCACTAGAAGCAGATCAAGAAGATCAAGACTCAGTCGCCAAGGTTGGCTGCCCCTCCAAGATCATGGTGGAACTCAAGAATCAAGTAGAAGAGCTTCAAGCAAAGCAGTTACCAAGAACACCTCTTGAGGTGCTTGAAGAGTGTAAAAAAGCAGTGTCTGAGGCTGTTGCAAGGATAACTAAAGGAGAAAAACTCTGGATTGAGGAAGTGGAATCCATATTCATGATGTGGGAAGCGCATTTGGAGGATGATATTGTGGATAATATCAAGGCAGATGCACATAAATATGATGAGAAAATCATCGTGGTAAAGGTGGAGATGAAGAAGCTACCTCTTAAGTAGAATATTACAAAGATTGCTGAGATGAAGCAGCTCCAGCAGTAATTCCAAGCTCTGTGCAACCAAGAGAGGACTCGAAACGAGGAAGTAGCAACACAAGTTATAGGGCTTATTCAGCTTGTACAATAGAAGCTTAAGCACATCACACATTCATTAGAAGCAATATCATTGGAAAATATCAGTTTCAACCGGGTGGAATAGTTGGCCAAGAAGGTAGAGGAAGTGACAGAGGAAGCTACCAAGGTGAAACAAATTTTGAAGGAATTTTAGGACAAGGTTGGTCCTGTGGTGTAGCCTGATCTAGAGGCTTGAGTTTTGCACAACACTAAATTTTGTTGCGGAATCATTTTTTCTTAGTGGCTCTGGACGATCCACATGTGATTGTTGGGGGCATGTTTATCAAGGAAAAGTGCACAAGGAATAATCCATCACACAAGCGCAAGAGGAAAAACGGGTGCACGGCAGAGGAAAAGAAAGTAAAGAAGGAAGCTGCGAAAAGGATCGGTGCGACAAGGAAAATCACATCCAGAGTCGGTGGAAGAGGCAGGTAGAAGAGTTAAAGTGGAACAAGTGCAAGTCAAGGAATACTACAGAAGCACAAACCGATAGAAGGCTAAAGGAAAATTTTGTGGCTAGTTATGACCAGTACAGATAGGATGAAATATGTTTTCGCAACTAGTTAAGGTTGTCGTTAATGTAAGAGAGGAATTTTGTGGCCAGTTTGGCCTATCATCAATGTAGTCGCAAATATTTTGTAGCTACTTCTATCTATAATAACTGAGTTGTACTCAGTCGACCCTATGTGGTCTTTTAAATAATATAGGTAGGAGGAACCCGTTCTATATAAGGGTTAGCTTGGGGAGGTAGCTTCAAGAAGTAGATTTAGTTAGATTCATTAAGATTCTAGTAGAAGTAGAAGGTTATTAAGCCACAGATTTATAGCAGAGTGTGCATTATGTTAGTAGAAGTAATCTATAGATGAGTGCAGAGTCGATCCAGGCTGTTATCACTCCAGGAAACTCCTCTAGGTTGTAGCTCGAGAATTCCTGGTAACTTAAAATGTTTTTAGTGTTTTCTGATATGGATCAAGTCAAGTGATGTATATAACCTTCCACTCTCAATACATGCATGAAAATCACTCAATTACAAGTCTTTTAGTTACAACTGTTCAAAAGTTGACAATAAGGTGCAAGGATGGAGAACTCATCAAGCTGGAAGATTTGCATACAAAACAGATGCATATAAATGGATAAATCATGATAAGGATGGTACTTATAAATAAAATCACATTAACACATCAATAGGATGATAGCTATTATTTATTAATCAACTTGAAAGTAACCTAAATACATATTCATGCATAAGTACAGTAAAGATCTCTAGAGATGAAGGCTGAACAAATCATAACAAAAGAGCTTATATTCAAGAATGAGCAAAATGAGAAGCTGACAATAGTATAGGTTTATAAATCCACAAATTCGAACCCTTTCAATAAGCCTTAGGCTTTATATCCTTTACAAAAATACTCAGATCCTGAAAAATTGGATCTGATTTAATAAAAATAGACAAAATAATAGTTTTTTGCATAATTAGGTCCAAAAACCCTAATTTAACTAGTAGTCTAACTAGATGTAGAATTCGTTCAATGTTTGAACCTTCTGATAACTAAAGTAAGCACTAGAACTAACTGCCACTAGTCCTCTGCTCTTGCCCAGGTGCTGGTGAAGTAAACTCTTCATTTTTCTGCTGTAGCCTTCCCTGTTAGGTCAACTTTTTCCCTAAAAATTTGGCCAAACTGCTGAAAACTGGGGCTCAGAGATGCATTTGGTTCTTCAACTCTGTGACACCTATGTATAAAATGAAAGAGGTTTTTGTATATTGGTTTGTTGTGAGCAACAAATCTCTCAATTTTTTGAAATTTGTTTTCATCTTACCTAGATCTGTATTTCAAAAACATGTGTAAAACAAGGAAATTCTGAGATCCGAAAATTAGGGCTCAAAGATGGATTTGATTCTCCCAATATGAAATACCTATATGAAAACTGAGAGAGGTTCTTGTTATTTGACATGTTGGGAACAAAAAACACTAATAATTTTGCAAACTGATTCTCCAGTCGCTCATAATACCCATTTTAAAATGATGCCTTTTCATAGAAAAATGCCCCTTTCGGTGGCTTAGCAAAATTGAAGCACACCTTCCCTGTTTATTTCTTCAGTGTCTTTTAGGTTTATATATTGTCCCTGAGCCATCCATGTTCACCTAAAACTGGTACTACATGTCAAAACTTAATAGTCTGCCTCTGTCTGCTTTTGATGGTTAAGAGGCTAAAACATTAGAACCGTTAGCTGCCGAAGCGAAGCTTTCAGTGGCTAATGAACTACAGCTGCGTTCTCCTAAGCCAGTGAAAGCTATTTTTTCAATATAATTGTATTTATCCTTTAAATAATACTTTTACACTTTAATCCTATCCTTCTTGTACTTTCTCAACCTGCATTAGGTTTGGAATATCAGCAATATCATGGGCTACCTCCAGATTCTGAAGGCTAATAGCTGCCTCTGCTAGCGTGCAAGGTGTGTTCTAGGGCTTGAATATTTATTCTGCAGCCTTGAACTTCTTATCATCCTATATAACCTAGAGTTATCCTTCATCAATCTTAGATTTCTTCAACCTGTATAACAACAGCATCATGTTTTAGGGTTAGAGTTTGGATTTTCCTTCTAAGACCTCTAGTTCATGTATTTGCCCTAATAGCTAGTTGATTCTTTGGGACCTAGGTTTGATATTTGAAATATTCCACATATGCATAAAATCTTCATGCACTGATAGATGAGGTCAAAAATGCCACCTGGAGGATTGACAGGTCATCTTTTTCCCTAAAACTGTGGCCAAACTGCTGAAAACTGGGGCTCAAAGATGGATTTGGACCTTCAAATATGTGACACTGGTGTATAAACAAAAAGAGGTTTTTGTATATTGTTTTGTTGTGAGATAAAAAATCTCTCATTTTTTTGTAATTTGTTTTAATTTTCCCGATATCGGGATTTCAAAAACATGTGTTAAACAGGAAATTCTAAGATCCGAAAATTAGGTTTCAGAGATGAATTCGATTCTCCAAATATGCAACACCTGTAAAAAAAATGAGAGAGGCTATTGTTATCTGACCTATTAGGAACAAAAAACTTCAATTATTTTCCAAAATTATTCTTGAGTCGCGCAAAATCATTGTTTAAAAAAATGACATTTCATAGTAAAACACCCCTTTTGGTGGCTTAGAGCGTCCTGAAATTTCGGTCTTAGTTGCCGAAAGTCTTCTTTTGGTGGCTTAGAGACCATTTTGAAACCACGCTTAGCCACTGAAACCTTGTTTCTGAGTTTTTTAGTGGGATTTCCCCCCAACACCTTTTTTCTTGCTTTCGGTGGTTAACGCCCTTCTTGCACTGTTCACTAAGCTATCGAAAGCAACACTTTTCAGTGGCTAATGAGTTGTTTGAAGTCTCACATAAGCCATTGAAAGTGATTTTACCATTTAATCGCTTGGACCCACTTTCGGTGGTTGTCTTTAATCCTACGTTAAACTATTAGCTGCCAAAACAAAGCCTTTCGGTGGCTAATGAGCTATTAAGAACCCCGCCTAAGCCACCGAAAGCTAGAACTTCCAATTTTTTCAACAGTAGAAAAAATAGAAACCTTCAATTTGTTAGTCATCTTTAAATATTTTATGACATGACTCAAATTCTTCATACTATCAAAATAAATTTATTTTGGGAGATAACATATGGCTCCTTCTTGGGGATCAGAACCTCCCTATGAGGTCCCAAGAACCCCAGACCAAAATGCCTTTCCTGAAAAAGAATAATTAAATATAGCTTCTAGTGTTCCATTGAGCATTGATTCATTTGTATTTTATAACTGATCCCCTACAATCTTCCTGTAACCCGCTTTGCTTATTCACAAAAACAACTAAAAATGACCCAGCTGCTCATATTAAGAGCTTATTTTCTTATCTATTCCTACTCCTAATTCTAGTCAGTAAAGTCTTCTTATCAAGTGACATCATGCTTCCAATGAAGCCATGTCAGAAACTGATCTACTGAACTTATCCTTGATCTTGACCCCAAAAATAAATGAAACCCTAGCATGCAGCAATGTAGTTTCAAAGGGTGACAGAACCAGCTATCATCTGACAAAAATATTTTGATATCTATGCTGCTCATAAGTTCCAGATAGTCAGCAACAGGTTCATAAAAGACAATAGGAAATACCTTTTCATGTTGCTGATATTTTCCTTCATTGATGTCAATGTTGAATGTGGACTGCTCAACCTTTGTCGGATCAAAATGCAAGCTCAACAACTGATCTGAACCTTCTTGTTCTTTTATGATCAGATCTTGATCATAAATAATTAAAATTACCTTTTGAAAATAGTTCTCACAATCAAATGATAAAATAGGGTTTGCATCATATGAATAAAAATCAATTGAAAACATATAATTTCCTATGCAATCATCAGTTATCATAGGCTCATCCTGGTTTGAAAACAAATCATAAAATCCAGATTCATACCTGTCTTGAGAGTACTTTTCAAACACTAAAGAATCTGATTCTAAATCTGAAAGGAGCTCACATTCTTGCTGCTTTTCTGAATCTACTTCAAACTCATAATCTTCCTGTTCAAAATATGAATCATACTGATGTTTATTTGGCTCAGGTAGATGATGGTTTTCAAAATAAAACTACTCTGGGATTCTCCTTGAAGCACAAATGTTTTCCTCCAACTCTAAAGCATATTCAAACAGAATTCTTAATGATGAAGATTTCCTTTCTAGCAGAAGAAGGGCAAGTTTTGAATGTAGTCCAATCACATAATATATCATGGCAGCTATCTCTGTGGGTCGGATCTCCAAAGGCATACCATGATAAGTGTTGTAGAATCTTCGATTGAAGACATGCAAAGTTTCATCTTCCTCTCTCTTCAAATCATAGAAATTAGCGAGATACAAATCAAGAGATTTGTTCTCACTTCAATGCTTCAAAAAGGCATCAGTGAATTCTATCCAAGAGCCAATGGAGTCAACTCTTAAACTCTTGAACCATATAGCAGCACCTCTAATAAACGATTTAGAGAAAAATCTCATGATTACATCCTCATGAACAATCTGAAAACGATCAATAAAATCTTCAAAAGATTCCAAGTTCCTTTTAGCTGAAGCTTGATTCTCTCCAGAAAACCAAGAGAGATATTCATAACAGTCAAGAGGATAAGTATGAAGACAAGAGGGCATTTTTAATGGCTTAAACATATTCATCCTGATGTTGATTTGAAAGGTTGTGGTCTGATCATGAGGGATAACAATCTGCTGACAAGGTTCAAAGGTTATGGCAACAAGCGTTGAGCTCTGCATAGGTTTTTAATTAGTTTTGGTTTCTTCAAGGTTACATGGATGATCAGATTTAGAAGGAATTTGGATACAGAGGTGATTTTTATAAATGAGTTGTGGCACAAAGATTGATTCACCTTCTACAGTACAAGAATGCTGCAAATATTCTTGTACGGATGGATTTATAAAAGATGGAAAATAATCTTTAGAATATATAAAACATAGGATAATTATTTTAACATGTGAAGGGAAAAGTATAAAGGAGCTGATAAAAAATAACAGCAGTTCATAAAGTAAACTGATGAACTGGTACCTGGATTTTGAATTCATCCTCTTCATCTTTTATCAACTGGGTCCTCCCCAGTGGAGATTTATTAAATTCATTTGGATCATGGAAATAGAAGTCTATGTAAATCTTCCCTAGCAGCAGGGCTAGGTTTTCTTCTCCCTCTACCAACAAATCTGATGTAGATGTCCTTGCTGCTATGGAAGTTTGCCTTTGTATATATCTTCCTCTTCTGATGATCTTCTCTGGGTCTGCAACAGGTGTTGCTGGTGGCCTCTCTTGATTTTATATGGTATGATCCCTTGTCAGAGCCACAATTATTCAATGGAGTCTCCAGGGATGAGATATTCACAAGAGGCAGTGCTTGAAGATTCCTCAACCCTAAAATTTTCTGATTTACTTATAAACTTCTGAGAACTAGATGCTTCAGCATAAGAAGATTGAAATCGAGGTCTATTTGATATAAGAACATAAATACCTTTGGAAATACCTTTTGTAGCTCCCCTTGCAACTCTGGAGGTCTTCCTTAGTGAAACCCTAGCTCTTCTTAGAATCTCTTATGGATCTGAAACAGGTGTTACTAGTGGACCCTTTAGGGTTTTCTTTGGTACTTGGTCTTCTTGAAGCAACCTTATTTCAATGGAGTTGCTAGATAGATGATTACAACCAGAATAGTGTCCAGACTTTATCTATCAACAAATTGGGATCTATTTCATCTCCCAGGGAAGCTGAGCTTCAGTCTCTTCTCCCCGGCAATGACGCCAATTTGTTATCACTCCAGGAAACTCCTTGAGGTTGTAGCTTGAGGATGCCTGGAAACTTAAAATGTTTTTAGGGTTTTCTGATATGGATCAAGTCAGGTGACCTATATAACTTTCCACTCTCAAGACATACATGAAACTCACTCAATTACAAGTATTTTAGTTACATCTGTTCAAAAGTTGACAATAAGGTGCAAGGATGGAGAACTCATCAAGCTGGCATATTTACATACAAAATAGATGCATATAAATGGCTAAATCATGATAAGGATGGTACTTATAAATCAAATAACATTAACACACCAATAGGATGACAGCTATTAGTTATTAATCAACTTGAAAGTAACCTAAATACACATTCAGGCATAAGCACAGTAAAGACAGAGATGAATGTTGAACAAATCATAACAAAAGAGCTTATATTCAAGAATGAACAAAATGAGAAGCTGAAAATAGTATAGGTTTAAAAATCCCTGAAGTAAAACCCTTTCAATAAGTCTTAGGATTTATAGCCTTTACAAAAATACTCAGATCCTAAAAAATTGGATCTAATTTAATAAAAATAGACAAAATAATAGTTTTTTGCATAATTAAGTAAAAAAACTCTAATTTAACTACTAGTCTAACTAGATGTAGAAATCGTTCATTGTTTGAACCTTCTGATAACTAAAGTAAGCACTGGAACTAACTTCCATTGTTCCTCTACTCTTTCCCAGGTGTTGGTGAAGTAAACTCTTCATTTTTCTGCTGTAACCTACGTTGTTAGGTCAACTTTTGCCCTAAAACTTTGGCCAAACTGCTGAAAACTGGGACTCAAAGATGCATTTGGTTATTCAACTCTCTGATAGCTATGTAAAAATGGAAAGAGATTTTTGTATATTGTTTTGTTTTGAGAAAAAACCTCTCTCAGTTTTTGGAAATTCATTTTCATATTCTTGATATCTATATTTCAAAAACATGTGTAAAACAGGGAAATTCCAAGATCCGAAAATTAGGGATCATAGATGGATTTGATTCTCCCAATATGCAATACCTATAGGAAAAATAAGAGAGGTTATTGTTCTTTGACATTTTGGGAACAAAAAAATTTGATAATTTTGTAAACTAATTCTTTAGTCACTCATAATCGCCATTTTAAAATGATCCCTTTTCATAGTAAAAGGCCCCTTTTAGTGGCTTACAAAAACTGAAGCACACCTTCCCTGTTTATTTCTTCAATGTCTTTTAGGTTTATATTTTGTCCCTAAACCATCCATGTTCACCAAAGAAAAGTGTTTCATGTCAAAACTTAATATTCTTCCTCTGTTTTCTTTCGGTGGTTAAGATTCTAAAACATTAGAACCGTTAGCTACTGAAAGCGGGGATTTCGGTGGCTAATGAACTGTTGTTGCATTTTCCTAAGCCATCGAAAGCTCTATTTTCTGGAGAATTTTATTTATCCTTTAAATCATACTTTTACACTTTACTCCTATCCTTCTGGTACTTTCTCAACCTCCATAAGATTTGGAATATCAGCAATATCATGGGCTACCTCCAGATTCTGAAGGCCAATAGTTGCCTCTGCTAGGGTTTCTAGTGCAAGGTGTGTTCTAGGGCTTGAATATTTCTTCTACATCCTTGAACTTATTATCATCCTATAGATCTTGGAATTATCCTTCATAAATCTCAGATTTCTTCAACCTGTACAACAACAGCATCATGTTTTAGGGTTAGGGTTTGGATTTTCCTTCTAAGACCTCTAGTTCATGTATTTTCCCTAATAGTCGGTTGATTCTATGGGACCTAAGTTTTATCTTTTAACTATTCAACATCTGTAGAAAATATTCATGCATTGATAGATGAGGTCTAAAATTCCACCTAGAGGACTGACAGGTCATCTTTTGCCCTAAAACTTTGGCCAAGCTGATGAAAACTGGGGCTCAAATATGGATTTGGAACTTCAAATATGTGACACCTATATATAAACCAAAATATAATTTTTTATATTTGTTTGTTGTGATAAAACACCTCTCTCAATTTTTTGGAATTCATTTTAATTTGCCCGGGATTTGGATTTGAAAAACATGTGTTAAACAGGAAATTCTGAGATCCAAACATTAGGTCTCAGAGATGAATTTGATTCTCCCAATATGAAATACCTATACAAAAACTGACATACATTATTGTTCTCTAACCTGTTAGGAACAAAAAACTTTGAGCATTTTGCAAAATGATTCTCTAGGTGCTCAGAATCATTGTTTAAAAAAATGACTTTTCACAGTAAAACGCCCCTTTCGGTGGCTTAGAGCATCCTAAAATTTTGGTCTTAGCTACCAAAATTCTACTTTCAGTGGCTTAGAGACCATTTTGCAACCACGCTTAGCCACCAAAACCTGTATTTTGAGTTTTTTGAGCAGGCTTTTTTCCCCAACACCTTTCTTCCTACTTTCGGTGGTTAACACCCTTCTTGCACTGTTCATTAAGCTGCCTAAAGAAACACTTTTCCATGGCTAATGAGTTGTTTGAAGTCTCTCCTAAGCCACCAAAAGTGCTTTCACCATTTACTCACTTGGACCCTATTTCAGTGGTTATCTTTCATCCTGTGTTAAATTGTTAGCTGCCGAAACAAAGCCTTTCGGTGGCTAATGAGCTATTAAGAACCCCACCTAAGCCACCGAAAGCTAAAACGTCCAATTTTTTCAACCATAGCACAAACAAAAACCTTCAATTTTTTATTCATCTTTAAATCTTTTATGACATGACTCGAATTCTTCATACTATCAAAATAAATTTATTTTGGGAGATAACACAGGTTGTGTGCGGATTAATAGGAGTAGCTAGAAGAAATAAACCAAAGAGCATGAGAGCAAGAAGAGTCTGAGCCCATTAGATATATCTCAGAACAGTCTACATCTCATATATTTCAAGGTGCTATACACATTTCTCATGCTATATGAAGAGCACCTTGGTGGTTTTTCCCAGATGGGTTTCCACGTTATTTCTTGTGTTAAATGGGTGATTGTTGTTGAGTGTTGAATATTTATATGAATTTTTTATTTCTTTACATTATTATAGTTACTGTTGAATGTATGTCGCAATATTAGCAATCATTGTATGAATTAATGAATGTTAAAGCACTTTCGACATGTTATATATGAATTCATGATTCGGCTACTAAGTAACAATATAAGTCGCACATTGTCAAATAGAAGTAAGGAATCAGCTGCGTCACACACTTGCACCAGTTGTTGAGTTTGAAGAACAAAGTGGTGTCACACATGGATTACGACACACAGTTTCACCTCTATCACATAGTAATAGACTCCATACCCCTATTTCTATCGAATGCCTTGGCCTCATGGGTGTTTCCAACTGAGCTTGCTCTGTCGGGTTGATGTCTTTTGGTGTCTTGTTGGTATTGTGTTGTTGATGAACCTTGGGTAACATAAGTAAGGAGATATAGGCCAACAACATTTATGTTCTAGTTCAACCTCAAGGAATTATTACATCTGAATAACCTACATCCAGGATATTTTTCGTTTAGATAACCTTTGGGGCGTATTAAATTCGAGTAACCTGCATACCACGCCAAGTCTCTTTTTACACATTGACAACCCAAAAGACTTATTACATTTGAGTAACCTGCATACCACACAAAGGTTCATATTTACACTCAAATAGCCTATCTCATGACTGATTACGTCCAAGGATAACCCGTAGGATTCTCCAAGATTGATTACATCCAAAGGACAACTTACAGGAATGATTATGTCCGAACAACCTGCTCCACCAGGATTTTTCCCGCTTAGACAACCTGTCTGATTTCCCATGTGATATATCATGCATCTGTGTATTTTGGTCTCTCGTTATTTCTCACACACAATCATATCAGGATTGATTATGTCTAAGGATGACCTATGAGCTTCGCCAGGAATTATTAAATCCAAGGAAAATCTACATGTCTGGTTATGTTTGAGCATCCTATGATATTCACCAGGATTTTATGCTCAGAAAACCTGTCTCTCGAACTATGCTAGAACACATCACTCCCTATTTTGAGGGGTCTCATTCTGGATTACACCAAGTATTTATCTAAAGTACTTGAACTTCACTCTACATAGAGGCTTTGTCAACACAATGGCTATTTTCTCATCTGTTGCTACGTACTGGAGCTTCACTGATCCTCTCTGCACCATATCCCTGATATAATGGAACTTGATCTCAATGTTCTTCAACTTGTCATGGAATAGAGGTTTTTATGACAACTTCATGCAACTCTTATTATCGCAAAAGATACAATTCAAATCCAATTGGATATAAAATAAGTCAAATAGTATCTTTCATATTCATGTTTCCTTGCAACTAGCCGAGCAAGCGAAGACATA
The DNA here is from genome assembly GCA_001517045.1 of Pseudotsuga menziesii. Lineage (NCBI taxonomy): Eukaryota > Viridiplantae > Streptophyta > Pinopsida > Pinales > Pinaceae > Pseudotsuga > Pseudotsuga menziesii. The sequence continues at coordinate 131,034 of LPNX010848635.1, forward strand.
TTTTGCGTCAAATGTACATAGCACCACACATGATTGTTTCCTACTGAGCAAGGAGATCATTCCAGATCACAAACTAAAGTAGAAACCCAAAGTGCTCTTCCTTTTAGTGGCACTACCTTAAAAATCCAAATCAACATAACCATGTAGGTTAATCTTCTAATTCACATCATATTTGAGCCCATAATCCATTGCACCTTTTAGGTACGTCAATAAATTATTTGCAGCTATCAAGTGAACATGTATAAAATCCATCAAGAACTAGCTCAGGTTGTTCACCGCAAATCATATGTATTTCCTTGCATTCATTAGGTACATCAATGACCCAATCATCTGATGATACATCGTGGCATAAACCGACTCTGATGAATCATCACTCAGAAGATTCAAGTTAGATGCCATAGGTGTAGTTATTTCTTGCATTCTAACACTCTGAATCTCTTCAAAATATCCATTTCATTGAACAAGGAAGATCCCATCTGCACTCTGCCACACCTCCATTCTTGAGAAGTAGTGCATCATACCTAGGTATTTCATCTCGAACTCTGTATCAAGTCTCCTCCTTGTATATTTAATGAGTTATTATTCTCTCATTAGGTACAGGTCATCAACATATAGAAGGAGCATCACTGGTCTTTTGTCTTTAACCTTGAAGTAAATGTTGGAATCTTCTTTACTCTTGGTAAAGCATTGACTCATAAAGAATATGTCCATCATGTCATACCATTTCTTTGGTGCTTGTTTCAATCTATAAAAGGCCTTCTTCAATTTCCACACATGGGTCTACCTGTCATGTGTCTCGAATCCCAGTGGTTGTTCCATGTACACTTCCTCCTCGACTAAACCATTCAAGAAAGTTGTCTTGACATCCATTTGGTGTATTTTCGATTTCATAACTGCTGCCAATGCAAGTATGGTCCCGATGGAAGTGTACCTTTCCATGGGTGCAAATTTCTCTTTGTAGTCTATGCCTTCTTTCTATGATAAGATTCATGCTATGAACCTTGCATTGTATTTTTCGATACTTCCATCTGTAGCATGCTTGATCTTGTAGATCCACTTCGAATTCACGAAAGACTTATTTTCTAGTCTCAGAACTATCTCCCAGACATCATTTTTCATGATCAATTGATATTCCTATATCATATCATCCTTCCATTCTTTATTTTTTGTAGCCTCTTCATAGGTGGAAGGTTCTCTATCAGCGACGTCACAGAACAGGGCCACATAGCTATTGTAGGGATTTTCTTTTTTTCTTTCTCTATGTATTCCTTCTAGAGAACCATACCTTTTTGCTTCTCATTTGAACTCTCGTGACCATGTTGGTTTCCTCTTGTGGGAGTCCTTCTCAAGGAGTGTCTCTACCAGATCTTATAGTTCTTCTATGTCATGATCTTCATAATCTTCTGGAATCGCTTCTCCAATTTGCATACCTCAGGCTCTTGTCTCTTCAAGTTCCTCGTCCTCTTGAATAGGTGTCCTCCTGGATCTAAAGTATGTTGAGTCTTCATCAAAGGTTACATCTATACCGATGTCGATCTTCTTGAATCCTGGGAAGTATATTTGGTAGGCCTTTGATGTATCATTGTATCCTATGAATATACCCTTCCTCCTAGAAGCATCGATCTTGGTCCTTTCCTCCTTTGGGATATGTATGTACACCAGGAAACTAAATATTCTCAAATGGATAACTTCTGGTTTATCTCTTGAAAAACTCCTCTTTCAGATTCTTGTTTTCAAGTACTCGATGAGGAGTATGGTTTTGTACATACACAGTTGTCCTTGCTTCCTCCACGTAAAAGTACATAGGAATATCCTAGTCATGTAGAATTGATTTTCTTGCTTTTATGATGGTTCGGTTCTTTCGTTCTGCAACCCCATTCTACTGAAGATTGTATGGAGTTCTCAACTCTCTCTTAATACTAGATTCTTTGCAAATTTCCTTGAATTATTCCAAGATGCATTCTTTTCCATTATCTAACTGTAAAGTATTCATATTCCTATCAGTTTGGTTCTCTACCAAGGCTCTATATTCCTTGAACTTACTGAAAACTTCATTTTTCCCTTTCAAGAAATATATGCAGGTCTTACGTGAGAAAAAATCTATAAAGGAAACATAGTATACATACCCGCTTAATGAGCTAGAAGACATGTATCTACAGACATTCAAGTGTACTATCTCCAATAATCCTTTAGCCTTGCTCTAACTGCTGGGAAATGTATTCTTCACATTCTTTCGTTGTGATAATACTTTGCAAATTCCTTCATGATTTTCCTGGATATCTAGTATTCTAGATACTAATTTTGTTTCATCAGTAGTGCTTTGTACTGCACATTTGAAATCCTTTAGTGCCACAGTTCCCTTGGTTCAATTGAATCATGAACCAATGCTTGTTCAGGTTTCCCTTTGATCTTGTAAAAGCCTCCTTCTTCTTCTCCAATCACTGTTGCATCAATTATTGTCTTCCCTTTAGGTCACATTAGAACTTGCTAATCGACAAATGCAACTCTTATTCCCTTTGCATCTAGTGCAAAGATGGAAAGAATATTCTTCTTCAAATCTGGAACATATGGCACATCCTTCATCTTTAAATATTTCACTGAGTCTAGCTTGTATGAAGATTCTCCACCCCCTTTTATGGGGTATTGGTAATCATCCCCAAGTTTCACATTGTGAGGTGAATCATGTTGAGACATATTAACAAACGATTCCTTGTAACCCATGATGTTATTAGAAGCTCCACTATCCATAATCCAATCATTGCTTATGTGTGATATAGTTCTAGTTAGTGATGAGATTGGCACGTACTCTTCATCTGAATCATCCTTCTGTCTTTTGAGTTTTTTGTTTGTTGGTTCATTTTCTTCGGTAATATGAGCATGGTGTCTCTTTTTTCTAATGTGACAGTCTCTTGAAAAATGTACCTTTTAATCACAAGTATAACATCAAACATTGGAAGGATATCTCAGTATTATTTTTTTTCTTGTCCTTCTTCTTGTTGTGATGAAAGTTCTCCTTCTCATTCTTCTTGTAGTTCTTCCTAATGTGAACTATGAGAGCTTCATCTTCGATTTCTCCCATATTCTCTTCTCTTATCTCGAGTTGAGCTTCTTCTTGTTCAGATTCTTCTCAGATTACGCTGAAAGATATCAGCCTCCTTATTGCACATATTCCTTGAATGAATGACCCCCATGATCTAGGGAGACCATTCAAGGTAGTCATTACAATTTATCGTTCTTTAGAATTCTCTTCAACTTCTTCAATTTCTTATTTGATTTGATCAACCCTTGTGAAGTAATACAGTATAGTCTCAGAGTTCTGTGTCTTCACATTCTTCAACCGGTTGTTCAAGGTCATATTTTGGTTGATGTTCTTTCTTTCAAACATCTTTGTCAAAGCATCATATACTTCCTTCAGTGTCTTGAATGAAGACACATGGGGGATGAGGTGATCCTTAATAGAATCTACAATTATTCTCTTACCCTTATCTAAGTTCCTCTTATGAGCAGAATCAGCCTCATCTCCCTCCGGTTCTGGAACCTCTTCAATGATTTACTGATCCAAATTATTTTCTTCAAGGATCAGGGAGATTATTGCAGGGCTCAATCCTGACACTCTCTTGAAGAAGAAGGAAACTAATATGATAGAATACCCAAATTTCTTCCTCCTTCATCTATTGCAGTCAAAGAGTTGTTTTCTTAAATTTGGGACAACTCCCAAACACCAATCATATAAATCCCCCTACATGCAGTCCACTGCCAACCTCATTTGGTTCCGTGTAGCGAGATGAAGAGAAGATGATCCCGGAACCCTCACTATGGTACTTGTCAGTACCTGTAGGGGAATATCACGTATATGTGTAATAGGGATGCAACTCTCTCTCTTTTGGGTCCCCGGTGCGCAGTATACATCAATGTAGTTTTGGACACTTAGAGGATTACCGCCTCTATCGGTGCCCTCCAAGTTGACTGGATACCCTCGTCGTGACACACCGGCAATGAAGTAGATATCCTCTGAAGTAATCTCCAAAGATTCACCTTGAAGGTCAAACATGCCCAAATCATGGTCCTAGTAGTTTATCATGAACTCTAGCAGGTGGACATTGGCCTGCATAAGTGATGTGCAAAAGAATTTCAACAACCCACTTAAATGTAAAACATTCACAGTGGGGGAATCCTGGAGTGCTTTTTGATCCATATCCTCATGCTCACACTCCCTCCATTCAAGCACCATCTTCACACCTAGCAAAAAAATCACTATGAACCTTTAGTGTCATATAAAAATTCAAAATTTTGACTTTATATCTTTTTTCCCCTTCACACAGCATACGTGACTGTCTAGTTAGACATGTCACGTACTGTACGCGACTGTCCTTCAGGGAAAATTGCATACAGAATGCGTGTATGTGAGTTTCAATATAGTGAACCTGTGTACACAGCATGCCTTGCTTTAGGGTGCTCAAAAATATAAAATTTAGACTCAATTTTGAAATTTGCTAGGATCAAATTGAAGAGCTCGGGGTGTAGTCTTACCTGACACTTGCAGAATTGGATTTCATCCACCGGATTGTCCACACTGATTGAATGAAGGTAGAGGTAAAAAATTGCTTCTTATGGCTAAAATTCAAAATGGTGAGTTTTATTTAGTTTTTTGAACTATTTATAGAAATTATATTTCTTAAGTGGGTTTTTTGCCTATAGTTCATATTTTATCAAACTAATCCCATCTCTTTTTTCCTTGTAACGGGTTTTTCATCGTTCTAAAGTGTTTTTTGCTCATATAGGATGGTTTTATGTCATTCCACATGCATTTTTGCATCTATACTGATTCCATTTGAAAATTGGCAATCAACATTTTAACCATGGACTATGGTATTTTAAACCATTAGATCCTTGTCTTTACCATCGTTCTTCCGTGGATAGGGCCTTCTTCTCATGAGTATCCTAATTTAGAACCTATGATGTCTTTCGATACTCATGTCGTAGTTATGTTTGGTATAGGGTTTTATCTATTTTTCACACCAAATGGAGCCTCATTTTGGTCTCTTTTTACAAGCTATCCCTTTATAGGACTCCCCACCCTTATGGAGTTTCTTTAGGCCCAGGTCTAACTCCTTAAAATAGACTTGAATGCTGAGTTAACTTGTCTGTTCAATCTCGTTAAGAATATGTGAATGGGAATCTGCATTGGTGGTAGTTTATCTCTTTCTCAGACCATGTGGATTAGCACGAGAAAGGATCATTCTCTTTTTTATGGAATTGAGAAGAGTATTCTCAAGCATAGGTTTATCACTTTTCCGGACCTGAGGGACTAAATTTATGGAAAAGGAACTCCCGGTATGAGCTTAGTTTTCTCTTTTTCGTGCTTTCAACCTAAACATGAAAAAGATTCCGAGTGTACTTTATGTATTTGTCATGCTCGTTAAACACTAAAGAACAAATCATCGATTGTATTGTTGTAAGCCCCATTTCTCATACTCAAATGGATCTTTCCAAGTTATCTTGCTTTCCTTCACACTCGTAAAACTCAAGATACTTGTTGTTCTCAAAGGAGCATTGGGTAGGTGGTAATTTAACCTTTTTTGGACCTTCCTGACTAAGTATGAAAAAGGTTCACCTTTTCTACTACGAAAGTTAAGAGAGTTCTTCTGTGGTATGTTTTATACTTTTTCGGCCTCAAGAGACTAAATTGGATGAAAAAGGACCCCCCTGGGGTCTTCTTTGGAGTTTTCAGACTCTTTAAATGTGAAAACACCAACTGAGCATGTACTACTTCAGGCTCATTAAATCCATGAATCAGTGACACTATCAAGCAGTATTCCCTCTTCTCTTCAAGATTGTTAAAAAATGAAGAGAGATTCGATTTGACTTTCTTGGACTCGTTAAAATTTAACAGGGAAGGTAAGGAAGAAGTTTTCTCTTGTTTTTTATTTAGTGGCAGCATGTAATCCTTGAACATAGCACTCTCTATCTTTTCTGATACCCATGTCTCAGTGTTCACTTTCATTTCAACTATTAATTCGAGTTTATTACTCCTCCTCTTATCAGTTCTACCTAGGGAACCTGATCATGTCTCCTACATGACAGATAATTCTAGTTGTTCTACATTAAAGTTATAAGCTGCCTTGGTTCATCTATGTGTCATGATCACTGTTCAACGAATTAACTCAATGTCTAATTTATATCCTGGTCCAATCATTGTTGTATCTATTATCACTTGTGTCTCTCTTCCTTTACCCAGTTCCTAGCCACTCTTGTGATCCGTTGGAGGATATATTTCCTTCCTTATCATAGTATGGTTTTGCATCAGTACTTCCTGACGACGAAGACCTAGAGTTTAGACGATCGTGCCTCAGGATTCACTTTCATCATTGGTGAATTCCTTTGCTTCAGTTGTCGATTATCACCTATTGATTGACAATTTGTTGAATCTGCTCCATGTTCGACTTCAACCTACATTTATTCACATGGCTTGGATTGTACTAGTTTATTGGGATTGTTTATGAAGACCTTAGTTCCCTCATTATGGACTAAGTTACACAAGATTTTTTTCTACTTATGTACATAGCTTCCAGATATTTGAAGACTCATCATTATTGTATATTGTGGCTTCGATCCACCTTTGTAATATACGTGGTCTTGTACCCATACTATATGATGTAATCAAACATTTGTAAAGGAGCTAGTGTTCCAGTATATTGAACATAGTATCCTCAGATATGAATTTGTATATGACATTATTATGTATTTGTTTCAGGTACTACCTCTGCTCCATTGGATTTCTGAGTTCTCCAAAGGTAAAGATTATAATGTATTTTGGCCATCGCTTCCCTCTGACCTCACACATTAGGGGGCATCTGTTATCAACCCAAATGGCACTTCTCTGTCCGAGTGCCGACACTACATTTGTTGGCACACAAAAGGACACTTATGGATTGAAGGTTACCTAAAACACTATAGATGGGCATGACATGAGATGCATTCACTATCCACCTAGCTTGCCATTTTTATCTTTTTACATGTTTATTGTTGTATGCAACTCTTTCCACAGCAACTCGTGTACATACATGACTATCTCCATAGCATACCATGTACTATATGCGATTATTGTCGTTGCAACCCGCGTACAGATCTATACGCAGGTTTCCCTTATAGCAACTCGCATGTCATACGCAGGTTGCCAATATCAATACTAGCGTATTCCTCCATTCGACATTAAAAATAATAAAACATGATTAATGGAGATTTGTTAAGCCTTAAACATTAACTATCTTAACTGTCTCAACCTCCTCAACCTTTGAAACTGCTCTATTTTCCTAAGTATAAACAGAGGCCTTGGGGAGGGCATTAATCAATCGTACTTGGAGAGCAAAGTTATGCTGGTGGTATATCTTCAGAAGTCTTTGGAGCAGCAGAACTCAGAATCCTTTGGTTGCAGAGGAGTCCTTGTTCCAGGCGTTGGGTTGTATACTTATCTCATTCACTATTGTTAATAAAGAGAATCCTTCTTCCAACTTTGTGTTGACTCTCTTTCATGTATCATGGTTTGATGAATATTTATGATTAAGCACTCTATATATTGTTTATCTAACTTGTCATATATGCATGTATAATATTGTATTTGGAGGATTTTCTCTTTGCAGGTGAAGGAGGTGCATCCCTAAAAGCTTTGGAGAGGAGCAGAGCGGGAGAAGACAAAGCTTGGATCAACCATCGTTTATCGGGTGAGTCCATTATATCTTCCTATTTCCTTTCTGTACTTTAAATCTGATTGTATGCAAGTTTTAAGAGTACGTTGGTAACCCGAGACCCTCAGTTATAAGGGTTTTTATTCCTGAACAACAGAACTGGCGACTCCGCTGGGGAGCCCAAACTACTGTGGGTTATTTTTGTTTACCGTTGCCCAGTCTTTGCTTTGAGTTTGTGTGTGGTATCCTGTCTTGGTTCATGACTAGGATAGTGTTTGAAGACCTTGAGAAATTTTCTTTTTATTAGAAAATTTTGTACTTGTACGTGGGTTTCTCTTGCGTACAGTCGTGTACAGAGGCCTACATTACATGGGTTTCCCTTATACACAGTTGTGTACAAGCCTTAGCATTTGAATTTTTGGGTTAGGGTTTTCTTGTCCCTATCCCTTTATAAAATTTGTTTGCTGGTTGGTATTCCTTATAAGCATTATACTGTCAGTTTGATGACCTTGTTGGCCAGACCTTGTGCTTTCTTGTAAATCCCTTGAGTTCCTTTTGTTTGGATTGTCTTTTGTTTGCAATTTGAAGTGGATTTGTCTGTTTTGGGTTATAGGTTTAAGTGTTGGTTGTCCGAATCAGTGACTAAGGTTCTGGACACTGTTTTTCCCATTCTATCTTTGGATAGTGATTGGCTTGCCACTTACCTTTGTGTGATCTCAGTGATTTCTTGTCATTGTTCCCACCCAAGCTAGGGTTCCAATTCTTCCCTTGTTGGTTGATATTTGGTCTTATTAATCTATTTTAATTCGCTTTGCTTGCTTTATAAAGTTGATTGAATTCAGCATACTCAAGTTTTGTGCATTTAGGTGCATAGTAGTCTTTGAGCATTTTAAAAAGTGAAAAGAAAATATTTTGAAGCTTTTGCATGTGATTTTGCATAGAGTAGTTTTACTTTCAGTTTTTGAAATATAATCTAAAAAAACTACAAAAATATAGTCTTAGTTTTCATTTTATCATCGCATTTTCGTCAATTTATATTTACAAAAAGAAAAAAAGAAGTTTGTTTTAGTAGTGATAATTTGCTTTGAAAAAATACACCTTTTCTTTTTACATTTCTTATCGAGTCAAAAACATCATAGTCCTTCACTCCACTTCCTTCTAAGTAAAGAAATAACCCTTAAAATGAAGGCAATAATAAGGAAACTACCCCCTGTTTTACCGAAGTAAGGAAACTAAGTTCAACTCAATATAACCAATGCTCAGGTGGACATCCGCATGAGAGATCTACTGTATGGGAAAGGTAACAAATATGAAAGCTCGAAATCACCAAAGGTACCTCAAAAACCCCAGATACGAATAATATCTTGGAAATATATATGGAACTACAAAAAGAGTGGCAAGGGGATATCTCCACTACAAACGTGTACGCTGCCTCGTTCTTAACTCCTGTATAAGAGGAACCTCTTGAGAACATGTATACCGAGGATTTCTCTTTATCACCTAGACATATACCTAAATGTTTTGTTTTGTAGTCTTGGAAAAATTTACTCACGTGATCCTATTCCAAGACTCTACAACCTAATCTTCTTGGTGCACCTCTATAAAATAAAAACTTGTAATAAATTTTAAATTAAGCATTCATTTGAAATACTGTGATTACTCAATGGAAATTATCGCGCAACTAGTGATGTTATGACTCAGTAGTGAATTAAATATGCACATCTAACAAATGATTCCAAGTACAATTTGTCTTGAATGAAAAAAGGGTATTCCACTACATGAGACGCATAAATTCCTTTTAAAATTCCATTGCATCCATTCCTATATGAAAGCCTAATTACTATTCAACTAAGAAGAACTAATGCAAGTACTACTACCATGAAAATGCACTATGCACAAACATGCCAAAGATACAATATTTTTGTATTTTTATAATGAATGATATGTAAATACAATAAAAAGACTCTACAACTCTAAGAACATGTAGCAAGTATCAAACACAATACAAGGAAGACATTGAGATAAAAAGGTCTAATGCACTAATATCAAAACAAAAAAGGAGAAGCATGATGAGAACAATATTTAATTAAAAAGCAAAGAAAAAAGGTCTTTGGTAAAAAATAGAAGTAGTAAACAGACATCAAAGGCAACTAGGAATACTCAACAACACTCATAACCCACCTAGTATCTCTCAAAAATCAAAAATCACTCAAAAGAGAGGCATAGTGACTGTTCACATAAACCCTGTGTGTATACGCAATTGTAAGTACAAAAAACAACATGTATACGCAACTGATACTTCTATGACCTACGTATAACAAGAGGAAGGTGGTAAAAATGTAGGCTAAGATCCTAATTGCTTCAACATGACAGCAATGGGCTAACACACTTTTGAACCCGACACAAAAACACAGAGAAATAGAGAGAAATTCAAGCACATCATGCACCCATACCCCCAAAAACAAGGAAGGTTTCCCAGTTGAGTCACCAATTATGTTACGAAGAAAAATTCCTATGGATTCGGGTAGACCATAATAGAATGTATGAAACCCAAAATAAACCCATTTCCATATGAAATAGAGATAATCAAAGATAACAGTAAGGGATAGAACGCGTACCTTATTCTGGAAGGTTGTAGTATATCCCCATTGATATTTTAATCGTGCTTGTAGCTATATTCCATCCTCAACAACAATGAAATAGAAAAGTATGATATATGTTAAGTATTACGCCTACTCTAGCATATATAAAACCAATATGTATAAATTGAAGTAACTCCATCCATGGATAAAGATCATTCATAGTTACACACATACAATGGACAAGAAATGGATATTTCTATTAATAAAACATAGATACAAGTGACAAACTCTGTTGGCACCTTGTCAAAATTGAGAAACCGAGTCCTCCACCTAGGCCTCCACCACTTCAATCCTCCATCTCAATGGAAATCTCACAAGACAATGGCAAGCTTGGGAATAGAATCAATGGCTTCTCAATAGGACAAAGGGATGCAAACTCAAGCGTGTAATGAATGGGGCACAATTCCACTATAGTATCCTTGCTCTCATAGATTCTCCTCCTCTAATGCATCCAATAGTATCAATATATAGCCCTTCAATAGGAAATGAAGGGTCGATTCGGAGCATTTCCAGGAATATGGAAGGCCAAAGGTTATGTTATTCATGACTCATTGAGGAAAAATATGAAATATTTAATTTTTGGCACATTTCCCTATGTACATGGGTCACAGTGGGACAAGCTGCATGTATGTGTGGGAGGTAAGGTTGTTACCCAAATATAGCAATAATTAGGTATTTTTAACGGTTTTCTTGGAACATCAAAATATATTTTGAGAAAAGGGGGTCCATAGAGTGTGCATAGGTACAGCAGAGGCGATAAAAATGTGATCTACCAAGTGTGGTAAATTCATCTATAATATGGGGTCTTGGAAGATATTGGGGGGTGGGGGGTAGGTGTAGGTTAATGAGTAGGGGAGTGAGAGAGAGTGAGGGAGGGGTTTAATAAGAGAGATAGAGAGAGAGAGAGAGAGAGAGAGAGAGAGAGAGAGAGAGGTAAAGGGAGAGGCATTATGGGATGGTAACGGGTTAGAGGTAGATATANAGGAGTTATAGGTAGAGATAGATGGGGGTGTTAGGATATTGGAGGTGACTAGAGTATGAGAGAAAAAAAGTGAGAGAATTCATTATTAAGGGTTTGGAAGAGGAGGGGAGAGAGAAAGAGAGATGGGGATTAGGTGTAGGTAGAGGAATAAGGGAGTGATGGACAATGGGAGAAGAGAGATATCGAGAGAGAGTCATGGGTGTGATTGTCAGGTAGGGGAAGGATGGGTTTATATGTAGAGAGATAGAGGGGGAGTTCTTTTGTACATGAATGCAGGAAATAGAGAGTAGTGGGGTGTATGAATAGGGGTTGGAGGATAATCACATTGTGTTGATTTGCAAGTGGATGATAATGACTTTGATGAAGATGAAGCTTCCAATGTAAAAACATGTGTTGGTAAATATTCCAATGAAGGAGTCAAAGGTTCACTACATCCAACAAAGATTTTTCATGAAGATGAAGATGAAAATGTGCATGAATTAGAATGTGAATATGGATATGCAGAGATTAAGAAGGATGATATCTATGAAGTAGATGTTGAATCATTTGAAAGTACATTTGATGAAGACCACTTATCTCATCAATATATCTTGCAAATTATGAATGAAAAAATGAATGATAATTTTTTGTTTGGAATGGTAAGCTTGATTGGTATTGAAAACCAAGTGGATGATGAACTATTTGTTATTGTGTAATGTACCAACATTTTAAATTTATCCCTTGGTGAAAATAAGTAAATCCAGCCAAAATTTATTTGGAAATTTATTAATTTCGGTGGCTTAAATAATTAATTAATAATATATGAGGCCAAATATTAGTTATTAATGCAATATTAAATTAATTTGGTCGAGAAGGGTGTATAAGAGTCTAGTAGGGATTTCTCCCTTACTACAGGGCAGAAATGGCTACCTTCCATCTATAGGATGGAAGGATAGGGTTCTTGGTGGTGGATGCGAAGAAAACAGATAGGAAAAGAAAGCAAACAGAAATCAAAGTAGAAATAAACAAAACCCCTCTACACACAAGGTTATGGGTTATGCTCCAAGACACTGCATACAACTATTACGAAAGCAATAAACCTTGCAAGTAAACAATGGCAACCTGCAAGAAGATGTTAAGGAATGAACCTGCAAACAAATACTGTTAGAAAAAAAACTACAAACTACCAAAGCAAAGACATAAAACACCACAAGTATACCTTCTGGTTAGAATGGGCCACCATGCCCTAGCTGGGAGAGCACCTCTCTTAGAAGGGGGAGCTATGGCTAAATGGAAGGATGGAGGAGAGGGAGAGTGAATGTCTTGAGAGGAAAATGGTCTTAAGGCACTCACTTCGGCATCATAAAAATATGGAAAGAATGAATGATTTAAGAGTGACCCCCACCCCTCTATTTATACTTTTTCTCAAGACTTTTAGGGTTTTAAGCCCCTGGTTGGGGCTTTAGGCCTTTTTTGGGGATTTTAGCCCCTTTTGCTCAATTTTTAGCTCTTTTGGGGGTCTTAAGCTCCTTTGAGGGGTTTTAGCCCATTTTTGGATGTTTTAGCCCCTATGTGAGATATTTTGGCTCTTTTTAGGGGTTTTTAAGCCCTTTTGCACATTTTTAATCCTTTTTTAGGGTTTGGGGGTCAAATGGGGTCAAATAGGGGTCATGTGTGGGTGTCCTTGGGTGGTGTAGGCCATGTAGAGCTGAGTGAGGGATTTTTTTTGGTTAATAGATTTCCCCCTAATGTGTGAGGATAGCAGCTCATCGTATGGCCAACATACATCATAGGATTTTCTTGGGGAGAGGTGGTGCTTCCTGGGCTAGGGAATGGTGGATTTTTTGTTTTTGTATTAATATGGTTCCCATCAATGGGTGGGATACAAATAATGTGTGAGATGTATATGGACAAGGCGGGCATCCCTATGCTCGTAACAATGTCAAAAGAATAATGTGATCTATGCTCTATAATACAAGAGCCGATCATGTACAACTAATGATACATAGTGGTTACCTCACCGAGAGGCTGAATACAATACTGATATGAAGAACTACTACATTGGATCCATGGAATTCTGATGGAATGCTATATCTTCATGACTAATAGCCTACTGGATCTGGAATGGTACGCAACTGTATGGACTTACTGATGGAGATTCAAAGTCTCTGTGGTACAAGTATGTTGTATTAATCATAAATCTATATAGAAGCTCTACTGGGGCTTCTGAACACTGTCTCCAACGCAACGCAGAAATCATAAGGGACATGAACCTATTGGGGTCCCTCAAATAGACTCATCAATGTGCTAGAGTTAGGTGACATCTAGAATCTTCAACCAAATACTACATGGACCAATACCCTGTATGAATCTCAATGGTACAATGAGGTAGCTGGAGTCAAGCACATGAGAAAAAACCATCCCGAGAGGCATTAAGGACTCCTCTCAAGTGGTCCAAGGAACTCATCAATGAGGTTAATGAAACCAAGATATAGGGACCTCTGGGTCTATCCTATAGAATATGTGTGTTGTCGTCAACAGAGGGAGACCTACCCTTGGTCAAGGAAATGGTGTTTCCTTGACTGGAAGCATGAGGGAGATAGCCGAAAGATGTGAGATAATCTGCGGACTGACTCACTGAATTGGTGGGGGGAGGGGAGGAGTTGAACAGGGGCAGAGGGAGTGTAGTAGACTCAAAATTTTCTTTTTTCAAAGTATGACAGCAAGGTGGACTAGGCAGCAAATGAAACTGACTCATAGGAAAGGGATCATAGTTGTAATATCAGGAATTTCACTGCAGATGGGAAATACTTAGGGGAGGTAGATACTTTTGTTATTGATAGGATCCAAGGAAGACACATTCTAGAGTACTCTGAACAAAGGAAACCCAAAGTGGGAATGCTACCAAACTGTTATCTATGGGGTGGTGTCTAGAGACACCATTGTAGTATGATCTCTTGGATTTTTGGTGAGCCCGAGGAAGTAAATGCTCGTGGTGCTTTCAATTTTAGAGAGTTTGAAAGCATGAAGAAGACTCGAGTGGGGGATCTTTTCATTGGTAGTCTCCTGTTCTTGAAAGAGGATAAAAGTATACATAGGAGAGCTTGCCCATCCTGCAGGGGATAAGAGACTTCTTTACCGTTGGTAGTCCAATCAGGCCAGAAAACATTAAACCTATACTGACTGGACGGTCATTCAGATACTTTTACGAGCATGAACGAAACCAAGTTTGTTCGGCAATATTTTCTTGATGAGAAGGTTGGAAAAGAGCTTAACGATAACCCATGGTGAGCTTTTTCGTAAAGTTCATCCACTCTGCCCTAGAAAGCCTAAAAGTATGCAGAGGGGAATGGTCTTGGCTTGAATATGCCAAGATGGTCCTTTTCATTTGATGGTCTACATGGTCCACAAAAGGAGATAAATGAGACAATGTAGATGCCCTTTCCTATACTTTAATGAGAAGGAAAGGAAGTAGCTCCGCTCGGCCATCTTTTCATTCTTTTAGGAGTCAGAAAATAGCTTTAAAAAAACTCTAGTATGGTCAACCAATTACAGTGGCATAGGTGGTGCCCCATGTCAGGACAATGGACAGTGGTCCAAAGGTCATCTGTGCAGTATGGATGGAGCAGGTGGCTTTTAGACATACAAATACATGCGTGGGATAGATCATGCAAGAGGCACGCAAGTCAGTGCCATAGAGGCATGCAAACCAAGGTGGCTCCTGGACAAAGGTCAGGAGAGTTGTGTGTTAGTTGTGGTGGATGAAATTGACTACATGTGGTGTGAGTGTAAGTCCGAAGGCAATTATATGCCAAATGCATGCAAAAGAAATGTTCCACCATCTGGATGATGGTCTGGAGATCCGCATAAGGTGCAGTGGACAGATTAGACAACTATATGCTTAAAATAAAAATGATGTGCCTTACGGTCTATGGCACAGGGACCCACATGATTGGCGATAGGCAAGTGTAATGCAAGTATAGGTTTGGAGACACTTACATCACAATGATGTGGCTCGTAAATCGAGGTAACTTTTGGGAAGTGTTTCTGAAAATTACTTGTTAAACATGAGATGATGGTCTCATTAGAAGATAGAAATTTGAGCCCAGTGGTGTGAGGGATGTTTCGAACAGGCTCCAAGTGAATCTGAACCAGCAGCTAATGGTGCTTCCCCTAAATGGGGGGTTTCTAATTTGTGGTAAAAACGTTGTAAAACAAAATGGGACAAGACTATATTACAAGATGAACTGTACGTCACATAAATAGGTGACGTTAGAGGGAAAGTGGTTTGGATTTCTAAGGGATCAATGGTCATTCCTTTGTGTGATGCGATGAACCCTAGGAAATGACCCATTGGGACATAGAAAACACACTTGAAAGGGTTCAAGCGGATTTTGTACTTGCGACATCATAGAAAGGATTTCCACAAGTCGTCTATGTGTTGTGCTTGTTTTTGTGACCACGCAATGAGGTTGTCAAGATAGACCAACATGATCTGGATGAGGTCACAGAAATAGTTTATCATGGCACGCTGGAAGGTGGCTATAGTGTTATTCAGACCAAAGGGCATTACTCAATAGGAGAATGTGCCCCACAGGGTTGTGAATGCAGTCTTGTAATGATCTTCTTTCCGGATCTAGATTTGGTTATATCCGGAAAACCCATCCATGAAGGAAAATACCTCATGTCCGGTGCATGTATCGATAATCTGATCGATGAAGGGTGTTAGGAGGTTGTCTTTGGGACACGCCCAATTTAGATCATGGAAGTATGTGCAAACCCAGATGGTACCCTATTTTTTATTCATGGAAATAGGATTTGAAACCCAAGTGGTGTATGCAATGGGTTAAATGAAGTCGGTTGTGCGCAACTTCTCTATTTCATCTTTGACTGCAACTGCTTTGGAAGGATGGATCGGTTGTTTCTTTTGGCACATGGGGGCCACATCAGGCCATGTGTCGATGTGGTTTTCCAGGATGAATGGATCCAACCTGGGAATTTCTGTGAAGACTAGGAAAATATGTCATGGAATTCTTAGAAGAGAGCTTTGTAGGAAGTGACTTCCTCCAAGGAGCAGGAATGACCCACCATGATTTCTTCAACAACCTAGGGATTGGTTGACATGTTGATTTTGATGGTTGGTGAGATGTTGACCATGTTCCCTTCTTTGAAGGTGTTTGGTGCCGGAATGGGGTTTTTGATCCAGTTGAATTTCACATGAATGAAATATTTGGTTTTCACAGAAAACTGGTCAGACTGTGACATAAGTTCTTCGGGGAGGAAGAACAAGCGATGGTGCATGTTGTCCCATGGGTATTCTAGGGTGGATAATGCTTTAAGTATCTCCTTATCATTGTGGAAGAAACGAAGAGACAGTTTTGATGGACCATCATTGTTGGTGGAGACAAGAGGGTTGGTAGAACTAGACATCATGTAAATGGACATGGTGTCTGAAGAAGGAAGTGGGGGATGAACTTCTTCGATCAGGGTGATCTCAGATTCAAGGGAATGTTGATGAAGGTTGGATAAATCTGATCGGAACTCGGACAAGTCTTGGTAGTGGTGAGAATAGTGTCTATACAAACCACAGAGGGCGCAAGCATGGTTTGTTCTCAATGAATTGTTTCTCACTATTGGCCTGCTTGGAAGTTCAACCATGGGGAGGTTTTCCGTTGTATCCATGGCATCCAAATGCATGCATATTATGGGAATATCAGGGCATTTTTGAGTTGGATGGCCCTATTCTTCGCAGACAACGAAAGGTGGGATCTATCGAGGTTCAGCAGTAGCTTTCGTGTTTTTTCCCCTGGCCCTTTTTGGGTGGGGTGGTGCGGGTGTGGGTGCAGGTGTAGTGGCTGGTTTTTGTGGACCGGGTGGATGATGAGATTCAACCGCAATGGGTTGCATGGGGGTTAAGAATACCTAGGGCATTGGCGGTTGAGCCGTGGATCAAGATACCACATAAGAATTCCCAATGTAAAGTTGGGTAAGTTTAAGGTGGCCATTATTGGCTTGCTCATGACACCAGGCGGTGGAAAGAGGAAGGGAATTATGTGGACTGGGGAGGCAACCAAATAACTCCCTGATGGTTGAATGTGGGGGTGAGGTTGTGGTGGTGGCTGCGCATAATGTTGTGGCTGCAGATGATGTTGCGGCTATGGATGATGTTGTGGTTGCTGATGATGTTGCGGCTGCGATGGTGTTACGGCTGTGGATGGTGTTGTGGTTGCGGTTGGGGTTATAGCTGTGATTGTTGTTTGGGTGAAACAGTGCTAGATGAGAGCATGCACAAATCAGTAGTCTCATTTAGTGTCGATGATGGTGACACTAAGGGGAAAGAATCCATCATGGTGGTATCGAAAAACAACCCAGGGCCCACATTCAACAATGGGGAGGCTGGTATGTTACCAACCATGGTGTTGACCACAGGGATAACATTGGTGGGTGCTGTTAGCCCTTACAGATCAATGGTGTTGATCATAGGGATAATGTTGGCAGGTGTCGTTATCCCTTACGGATTGTGATAAGTTAGTTGATCAACCGTCATGATTTTCCCTTCATGGGGGAACATCATGAGATGGAAAATAGTTGATGCCATGGCTCTCATGGCATACAAATAAATTATTTTGAGGAGAAGGTTATAGTCCAATTGAGAATGGAAAACCTCTATGTCAATCAGTACTATTTTCCTGGCTAATGTGATGGAGACATGGGGGAGGATTCCTTGGGATTTAGTGGGATGGCCATCATAAGCCCACAGAGTAGTAGAGGATGGTTGCATAATTGGGGATCCAAGCTTCTGCCAGACTAGGGTAGACATAATGCACATGGATGCCCCCTCATCCATGATGCACCGGTGCACGACCAAATTCCAGATAGAAACCAGGATTTGGAAGGCAATGGTTGATGGCATTTGCAGCTCTCCATTCTCTGTGTTGAATGTGATCAACTTGGATTCAGAGAGGTCCACGACACCAAGGGTGAATAGTAAGGATTTTTGTTGCATTGGGAAAGCTTTGAGTACCTCAAGAGTGGAAATGGCGGTAGGTTTTTGGGCCAAATTGGCCACGATGTTGTAGCTGATAGCAGCTCTAGCTATGGCATTGTTGGAAACCCAGTGTATGGGGGGGTGCAGGAAAGGGGGTAACTGAAGAGGTGCATTGGTTTTCTTAGATGTAGCTGTTGCTGATGTGTCAGTGGGTTTGATTTTGGTTCCGTACTGATTTTGTCTAGTTTGTAAATTTACCTCTTAAGTTGTCATAGCTAGTAGGTGGTGGACACCTGTTTCTACCGTGGGAGGTGCCCCCAGAGCGTTGGGATTGGGTTGGGAAGGGGGTGTAGTTGCCACCAGTCCTTGGACTGGTAATGGGTTTTGGAGCATCATAGAAGGAGGTCCTAGTGGTGTCAGATTGGGTTGGGCTTGGTCTGTTGTATTGGTGGCATGTTGAACCTCATTCCTAATAGCTTGCTTAGCGTGATCCATAAAGGGACACTCAAATGTGTAGTTCCCGTAGACCTCGTATAATGTGCACGATTGGTTTGTATGCAATGGAGCATTGTGTCTTGGTGCATTTGGTAATTAAGGATTTTGGGAGGATTTGGTTGTTGACCACATCCCTGTAGTTTATTATTTCCTTGGTTCCAGGGTCAATTATCCCTGGCTTTCCCTTATTGGTTATTGTAGGCTGGTTGGTTGGGACGGTTTTGTTGTGAAAAAACCTATCCCAATGGAGTAGGTGGAGCTGGGGCGGGGGCTTGGACAGCTTGCATCGATGGTGCATAGTAAACTTGGGTGGGTGCTGGTGCCATAAATGTTGAAATTTGTCCTACGTATTATTTTGTCGACCAAGCTAATGCATGGGCCTACTGTGGTGGCGCATGTTGTGCATAAGAAGTTGTGGTTCTGGATTGGGACATCATTCTTGCATAGTCCGGAGTTTGGTTTTGGTAGGAAACAATAGGGGTGTTGCTTGGTTGTGGTGGTATTATAGGTGGTGTCGGATGGTGCTGTGGTTGGTGAGAGACAAAACCTATGATGCCATCTGCAGCATGGGATGCCCCCAGTGCATCTCAGTAAGAGGTGCCTACGCGGGGAGCATCTGGAATGATAGTGTAAAGGTATCCAGATTGTGCATAGATAAGATCAAACAATTGGGCTTTCAAGATGGCCTCCTCTTCGGATTGGGGACATTCAAATGCGACATCCTTTGCTATAGGTGGTAACCAGGAATTTAGGAACCAATCCATGAATATATTGTCATCAAGTTGAATCTTGCGCAAACTACGGCATCGCCGCCACTCATGGATGTGGTTGGTTATGTGGGCCGTAGTATTCTGGTAGCAAGATAACAAGATCTCCAACCGTTTGTCGTATCTAATGGGGAGTTGGAAATATTGTAGGAACATGAAAGCCAAGGAGTTGAAATATGGGTACTTGAATTGTGGTAGCTCAATGTACCACTTGGTTGTATCACCTGTGAGGGTGCATTGGAACAGTCAGAGTCTGATCAAATCATCTACGATATTGATTGATGAGCACCATAGATGAAGCGTCATGATTTGGTTTTGGGGGCACTCCTCTGCCTTCCCTTCAAACTTGGTAATGTTTGAGGGAAGTTTGGTTGGTATGGGAGGCCAATATGTTTGATGGTGGATAGGGTCATTTGTTAACTGAGCCAATTCAGGCAGCTTGAGACGTGCCATGAAAGGAAGGTTTGACCCAAGGTTGATATGAGATGGGGAAGCAACGGTGATGGGATTTGTAGGGACATGATGCACGTGCATAACTGGGAGTACTTGTGGCACCATTGTGGATGGGACACTACCCCCAGGTGTGGTAAACAGATTGTGTGAGTGGAAGGGTCACTACCCCCAGGAATGCCAAGTGTGATAGTGTGATTGGAAGGCACAGTGCCCGCATGTGTTACCAGTGGGACAACTTGACTGGTCAGTATGGGTGGTGGTATCTAGCTTATGGCAATTTGAATGAATGTGCTGGGGCCACTAGCAGAGGTGTTGGTGTTGGTGTGGGGTGTGGACATGGGTCCACTGCTAATCACTAAGATGAAAAATGGATCCAGGTTTGCACCAGCCATGGGGCTAGACAGTGCAGTATGCAAGTCTGGCTCATATTGGTATGATTCTGAGTCTGTATTAGAGGTCGTGTGGCCTTCTGATGGTGTAGAAGATTGTTAAGAATGGTCTTGACGATGTTGGTTTAATGACCCGAACTATGGTGGTTCGCCTCTTAGGCGTGAGGAATAACGTGGGGGATCAATTGTGTCTGATTTGTATGTTAAAAATGTTGAAATATGGTGATGATTTTTGGATCCCAGTTTTAATGGATTCCTATTGGCTTCAGGTGGTCACTCGGCCACCAAGACTGCCAGGAGACAACGCTTGGGTTTTTCCACATGGGAGTGCTAGTCAATCGGTGGGGGTCATTTCCTGTTTCGCTTGGAAATTCCTCTCAGCGACCAGCTACTTTTGGGTTCCCGTAGTACTCCTCATAGTGAGTTTCTGGGCTGATCCCAAGTACTTCTCATGGTTAAGGCATTCAAGGACTTATGTCCTCAAAGAGTGCATATGTTTGACTTAGTGTAAATTGTAAATTTTAATGGCTCACTCAGTGTCATGAACTGAGTTGGGTTGGTTTATATGGTATGGTTTGTGTGTATGTATTTTGTCTTTCTTTTATTCTTAGTGGCTGCTTAAATGGTTTATGAATATTCTGTAGAGTTCAGAACATTGTCAATGCAAGCAATAAATGATAATAAAAAATTTACACATGTACCTTTTGTGAACCTGAACTATGATAGCCTGACTAGGTGACTACCTTGCACCTATATTTCTCTTCAACTAGGAAAGGGTGTTGGGATCTCAACACAATGGGATTAATCCCATCCGTAGATCCACAAGTCACCCCTCGGATGCAAGGTCAGTCAACAGGGAGGACGATGAGCATTGTGAGAATCCCTCCTTCTCTACCCCCTCTATCTTCCAAGTCACCCATTTTTAGTTTCTTTGAAAAATGATAGGTGAAGTGCTGATTACTATACGAGATTCACCCTTTTTATTATCCCAGAATACCCTGAAAGGTGATGACTAGGTAGAGGAGGAAGGCCTAGGCAAGATGCTGATTTTAATTACAGTAATTTTTAATCAATCTTTGATCATGTTCATTAATCCATTAACCATTTAATTTATAATTTCTTTACACAAGCTGCAACTAAAATGAACAAATACTAAATAGAAATAAACATATATTGATGGACAGAGGTGGCTGAGCCGCACTGACAGCCCCAATTGAAGCAAATAGTCAAGCCCAAAAATGGGTCACGCACCTGTAAAGGTCCTGTTTTTGAGAAGTGGATTGTGAACCCATCGTGAGTAATTACCTCAAACGGTTGAAAACCCACTTTGAAAATAGGAACTTTTACCTATAATTGTAGGACAATTCACAAATAGATCAATTTTTTGGGCATAACCTAATCCTGAACAAAGGTGAATCTTCAAAAATTCGGTTCAGTCATTTTTGCACAGTTGAGCGATTTGCAAATCACAGAATGACCAACAGTAACTGGCACTGTGGCCAAGACAATAACAAAAATGAAATAAAAATATCAATCAACCTAAATACAAAACGTATAATAAACAAAATCCAGGGATCTAGTGGGATCGACCCGGTATGGTCGCCAGTTCTGTAGTAGGGATTTCTCCCTTACTACAGGGTAGGAATGGCTACCTTCCGTCTATAGGATGGAAGGATAGGGTTCCTGGTGGTGGATGCAAAGAAAACATATAGGGAAATAAGGAAAATAGAAATCAAAGTAGAGATAAACAAAACTCCTATGTACACAAGGTTATGGGTTACTCTCCAAGACCCTGCATACAACTATTAGGAAAGCAATAAAAACTGCAAGTAAACAATGGCAACTTGCAAGAAGATGTTAATCAATGAACCTACAAACAAATACCGTTAGAAAAAAAAATACAAACTACCAAATCAAAGACATAAAAAAACACATCTATACCTTCTGGTTGGAATGGGCCACCATGCCCTAGCTGGGAGAGCACCTCTCTTGGAAGGGGGAGCTATGACTCAATGGAATGATAGAGGAGAGGGAGAGTGAATGGCTTGAGAGGAAAATGGTCTCAAGGCACTCACTTCGGTAGCATAACAATATGTAAAGAAGGAATGATTTGAGAGTGACCCCCACCACTCTATTCATACTTTTTCTTAAGTCTTTTAGGGTTTTAAGCCCCTTTTTCGGGATTTTAGCCCCTTTTGCTCAAATTTTAGCTCTTTTGGGGGTATTAAGCTCCTTTGAGGGGTTTTAGCCCCTATGAGAGCTATTTTGGCTCTTTTTAGGGGTTTTTAAGCCCTTTTGCACATTTTTAAGCCTTTTTGAGGGTGTGGGGGTCAAATGGGGTCAAATAAGGGTCGTGTGTGGGTGTTCTTGGGTGGTGTAGGCCATGTAGAGTTGAGTGAGGGATTTTTTGGGTTAACAAGGAGGATGATTGGAACCCATGTGAAGTGAGTTACTCAAGAAATTTAGAAACAACATATCAAAGAAGGAAAGGAATCCTAAAACTAGGAACTTGGAAAAAGTAGCTAAAAGTAGAAAACAAAACACAGAGTAGAAAGGGAGAAGATTCCTGATTTTTAGACTCAATAAGGAATAAAAATAGTAACAAAATATACATGAGCCAAATTTATCCAGTGAGGTTTTATTTCATGGGGAATGTGGGTCCAAATGCAAAAGGAACTTGCCAAAGAAGCCTCCACTCAACACTCATTTGAATTTCAAGAAGGAAGGCTTGGAGAAAGGCTGAAAGCCACCCCATGGTTATAAAAGGAGTATGTGGGTCTCCTTAGGAATATTTTAGCATTCTTAATTTGTGATGTTTACGCTCTTAAATAGATCTGATCTTTTTAGAGGCTTGGGTGATGTTCCCCTTTCCAGCATTGGGTGGTGTGCCCATTTGCAATCAGTTAGCTATATGGGATATTATGATATCTTCTAGCTAGGGATTGAGAAAGAGAGCACCTAGTTATCTTCATGGATGTTTAATGCATCCATTAAAGTATTTTTTCAGGTTTGGTTTGAGTTCAAATTTGGTGTGGTAGATCTCTAATAGAAACAAAGTTCAATTTGTTGTGTGTTTTGAGAACTAGTTAATGTTTTGAGTGTTATGGGTTGAAGAGGACGCTCCTATTGGTGTTGGTAGCTATTGTTGGTAATCTATTTAGTTGCATAATATGTATTTCAAGTGTAAGGAACACCACTGGCTATATTTTTTAAGTTTGTGGTCTAATTTCTTCCTGGGTGTTAAAACAAAAAATTGTTCACATAGCTCTCCATGGTCTAAACCATAGTCATACATCACATTCTCACCATTATTTTCTCCATTTTTACCTTCACAACTAAAATTCCACCAAATATGGTCCAAAAAATTATTATTCCTTCCCCATAAATGAAGGGAAGTTGAGCATTTATTGTGATTTATCCCCACTCTCTCCAAAAAAACCAAAAACCCCTAAAAACTAGAATGGGTAAAAAATCGATAGATAAATACCATGGAAAATAAAATACATATGAAAATTGAGTCACAGTAATATGACGACCAAGGAACAACTTACAGAATATTCAAGGATCAATTATAGAGAAAAATGACATGAAAACATGGCAATTAGGAGTTACAGCTGTGTAATTGTTATCCTTAATGAAAAGTTGTGATACAATGTGTTACACTGGTATGAATAGACAACCAATTCAAATTAGAAGGAGGTAATTCGAATTGCATAAGTGAGAGTGGCTTAGCTATCATCTAACCACACTAGACACATCTGTTAACCACTAATCACAACCATGCATTGACTCTAACTAAATCATAGGAAGTTTAGACTGAGTGTAACTAAATAGAAATCAACTGCATGTCAATCAGTAGGAGATGGCGCATGTCTGACTTCAGTTAGATGATATCAACTGAACTCAACTGACATGAGTTACCAGAAGTTGTTGGAGGCATCTTAAATCACTCTAGTTCACTAGAAATTACCAAAAAATAGGAAAAATAATGATGGAGGCTCCCTTACAGTTGTAGTTTAACTGAAAGGTAGTGGAATAACAATCAATTAACTCATTTGGGGCTCTTAAGTCAATTAGATAAAGCAATATTTTCTCCTTTATTTAAGGATAAATCTCAATTAGTCTCCTTGTGATCCGGTGGATTATTCCTCTTTGAAGATCCAATATGGTACATGGTTCAGAAACGACGGTTGAAGAAAATCGGACGGCAAAAATACAAAACATCGGAGGTCGGAAGAGATCTCCCTCCGTAACGGCGGGCGGCCAAACTCCTAGTCTGTCCGCGGGGATAACCGGATGCAAAAAAAATGAGGATCAGCGGTCAAAATCTTTTCCTTTTCCCCAACAGTGGGGCTCGGAAGCCTTTTCTCTTCCGCAACGGCGAGGCTCAGAAGCCTTTTCTCTTTGGCAACGGCGGGGATCGGAAGCTTTTCCTATTCCACAACGGTGGGGCTCGGAAGCCTTTTCTCTTCCACAATGTCGGGGCCTGGAAGCCTTTCCTCTTCCACAATGGTGGGGCTCACAAATACTTCTCCCTTCCGCAATGGCAGAAGCTTAACGGACGTTCGGACGGATCGGAAGTCGGAACGATTCGGCAGCCGCAACGACCGAAGCTTAAGACTTACAAGTTGAGAAGTCAAATCGGGAGACTTTAACAACTGATAGTCCACAATGGCGAAAACTAAAATGACTAAAGCCTTTGACTCAAAAACTAGCCGACAGCTGATTGAGACCGTCGAAGCCCGTTGCTTATCCTCCTCCGCAACGGCAAAGCACGGTTGACTAAAACTTCCAGCAGTTCAGTTACGTATGGTTCTGGAGGTCAGATCCTTGGCATGGCAGGATATTCACAGCTTATTCATAATAGTTGGCAACCTTTTCTTGGAAGTTATGCCACAGCTGGAATAACGACGAAAGGCATATGAACAACCTTGATGCCGCATTTCCTGGAATGTGAACAGTCGCATTTTTTTGAGTGTTTTGGCTGATTGGTAACGGCAAAGATGAGTAATAAAGGAGTCTCTGTCCATTGGAGAGGGGGCAACTATTTTTCTTGGTGATGAGAAACTTGGTGAGATGCATTATGATGTTCCTTTTTGAAGTTGACGATTCTCAGTTATACTTGGATTCTTTTGACTGTTGAAGTCCAGTTTTGTAACTTTCAGAGAGGAGGTCTTGAAGACTTTACTGTTAATATCTAGTTCCTATGATTGTAAAGAGTCGACTGTCTTCTCTGTTTTATTTGGCTTCTCCTTGCTTTTGAAATCCAATTTGTATTATTCCAGAGAAGAGGTCTTGCAGAATTTTGTACATACTGTTGAAATTGATTTGCAGTGTCCAGATCCATTTGTACCATTTTAAAGCCATTAATTGGATTGGTTCCCATTGGAGAGGGACCTGGATACGTAGCCCAGTGGAGGGGTGAACTCCGTTATCAACTTCTGTTTATGACTCTCTGTTTCTGTGTTTTCTTCTTGGCATCTGTTTATCAGTGTTGTGGTTTTCATTCCTGTTCTGAGCATTTAATTTCTACTAATAATGTCCATTAATTAACCTATTGCACGCATTCTTTTACAACAAACTTTCAATGCACTAAAGCTGAGGTCCTACGGATCATATTTGGTATCAGAGCTGGTTGACTGTTGTGCAAGTTTGTGAATGCTTACCAGGTCCAGGTTAAAGCTTGTGAAGGAGAATTAGTTGAAGGAGATCCTGAGATTGGCTCCAGGAGAACATTCTCAAGAACCATGTCTTCTCCACGAAGGGAAGAAGAAGGACACACCGAACGGGAAAAACCTGTTATGTCTGAAACTGAGTTTCTGGAGGCTTTTATGAGCATGAAAGCCATGATGGAACTTCTACTTGAAGAGCGAGCAGAAAGGAAAAATAAAGAAGAAGTATCTTCATCCAGAGATGCAGAAGTGAAGCCGGAAGAAAAGGGTAAAGGAGTCGGAGGTGATGGTGATCCTCCTGATACTAAACAGACTTTTTCTTCTTCTCATACTTCTCATAATGCAAGTCCTAATATGCCTTATTTCAAATTGGATGTAAAATTTGAATTACCTATTTATAATGGAGATGTAGATGCTGAAAAATTAGACAATTGGACCAAGCAGCTTGAAGTATATTGTAGGGTGCAGGGTATTAATGATGACCCTTCCAGAATCCAATTGGCCACTTTGAGAATGAGTGGTGTTAGCACTCCAGGAAACTACCTAGGGTTATAGGCTAGGTATGCCTGGTAACTTGAGAAATCAATGTTTTTGGTGTTTTATGGAGATGGATCAATGGGATGACTAAATTAGAGTACAGCATTCAGACATTCAGCATGTAAACAGATGAAACAGTGCTCTCAAGAATCGATTGATCAGCATATAATATCAAAGGTGGGTGAAGAACAAATGTAACCAAACCAGTACATAGTAGGGCTCGAGAGACATTAAAGAAACTAATACCAAGCTGCGAGCTAGACAATGGAAAGTAAACATTCACATTCGAAGCTAGGCAACACTGATACAGTGAAAGAGAAAATGGAAACTAACATCGAAGCTGAGAGAAGCCTGTGATCTATATTAGCATGAAAAAGCTGAGTACCATAGCAAAAATTGCATCCAAAATCGAACCCTTCAATAGTCTTGGTTCTCAGGCTTTATAGCCTTTACACAACAGTCTACATATCCTAAAAACGTGGATCTGTTTTAGTTAACTGAAACTAACTAGAACAACAATGCAAAAAGATAGAGATTAATCCCTAAAATGAAGGAGATTCTGATATGGAAATCTTCTTCAACAGCTCGATGGTTGGTGAAGTGAAGCAGCCTTCCAAGGCTCGGTGGACAGAGTTGGGCGCACCATCGATCTGATTTTCATGATGTGGTAGTTTGACTGATAGAGATGCTCCTTGAAATAAGGTTTGAACTTAGTCAAAAGTGTCCATTGATCCAAAATTCGCCCCAATCCTCTGAGACGTAGATAATATGCTTTATAATCCATTCATTTCTGCCAGTTTCGCGAATCAAGACTGAGTTTGGGAGAAATTAGAGAATCTTTGCCAAAACAGGCTTTTGGTAGCTAACCATCATGCTGATTTCGTGCCTTAGCTGCCGAAAACCAGTCCTTTTGGCAGCTAATGAGCTCTGTGGGCTCGCCTAAGCTGCCAAAAGTTGAAAAACAGTTCCAAAATTAAAACCCCAAATGATGCTAGTCGCCAAAAGTCAGTCCTTTTGGCAGCTAATGAGCTCTGTGGCGCTCTCCTAAGCTGCCAAAAGCTGAAAGCTTGTGATTAGTCGCTAAGACTTCTTTGCAGCTGCTCCCTTCCTTCTAGTCACTCATTTAGTCTACCTTTGCTGAGCTTCCACAGGCTGTTCTTGCTGAGCTCCCACAGGTGTTACCTCTTCAGGGATCGTGGCCACCTCAGCCAATGTGTCTAGACCTGATGGTTGCGCTTCTGTGACTTTTGGCTGTACCTCTGTCCCCTCCAATTCCTTCAATTTTAACCTGAGCATCCTGAGAGTGCGGTAGAGCTTAGCATTTTCTTTTATCAGCATCGCGTTTCTCTCGGTGGTTTTCTTGAGTTTTTCAATGATTTCCTGGCTTCTGTCATGCAGTGCCATATTCCTTCCAATCAGCTCTGTGTTGTGCAACTTGACCTGCTTCTCATTATGCCTTGCCTGGGAAAGTTCCTGTAGCAGCTTATTGAATTTGTTGGTCTCTGGTGTGGAAGGTTTGGGACCTAATACATCAGTTAAGGGAGGGTCTTTACCTTTGTCTCCTTCCATGGGCTGCTCTGCTCCTTGATTTCCTTCGTCTCCAGATTCAGATCCTGAGTAGGGAAGATTTAGTGGATTTTTACCTTGAGGAGTTCCTTCAGCTTGTTCAAACACTAGCTTCCTCTTTGCCCTTCTCTTTTTGCTGGATGAGGAAGGGGATTCAGTTTGGGCTTGAGGAGAGATGGCTCTCCTCTTTCTCTTGCTGGTTTTGGGAGTGCTGCTCTTCTCGCCCTTACCCTGCTCAACTGCTTCTTCACTGGCCAGCTCTGTGGGAAACTCATGCCAAAACAAAAAATAGTTCCAGTCTATACCTATCTTCTTCAACAGCTCTTTGATTATCAATGTTATGAGACCCTGGTGAGAGATCCTGCTTGCTATCTTGCTGGGTCTAGCCTGGACTTGCTTTGCCATCTTAGTTAGGGTCTTATGGAAGAAGTATGGCATATTTATACTTACCCTTCCTGTGAAATGATTCAATAACTTGAAATGGTAGTGCAGCACCCTGTGATATCGGCCTTCACAGGTTATGTAAACGAAAATAGCCTTTAAAAGAGTCTGCCATTGAGGTTCAAGAAAGGTGATGGGAAAATCTCTTCTTTGAATGGTTTCCTTATGGGCTGGTAGAAGATATGACCTGAATTCAATATCTGAGGCCTTAGTGGTCTTAAACCAACTCTGCCCTGTCCTGGGGAGACCTGTACACTCGGCTATGGCTGCCTCATCCACATGAAACTCTTCTCTGCCAAATTTCACTGTTCTCCCATTGTAGCTCTGAGCGAAAGCTTCAGCGAGTGGCTGGTTAAAAATGGTGAGCTTTTCACAATAATCAAACACCTGTGCGGTCTTGAAGAACTCAGCTACTTGTGGGTGGGACTCGAGGTACCAGATTCTATCTAGCTCTGTCCTGAGTGGCAGATTTGTTTTTGCCATGAGCTGAACCCTCGTTTCGTAGTAAACAATAAAGAGACACTGCACTGAAAAATAGTCTTGATGAGAACACTCCTGGATCGATGCCCTGTTTTGATAAAAGAAAACCTCTGGATTGAAGTGGAACTTCAACTGCGCGATGACATAACCGGGGACCTCGGGTCTGCTCGCAATGCTTGAGAAATAAGATACCCATTTGAATGAACCCAGCGGGTGATCACCTATGATATCGCCCAGCTCGTGTGAAATCATGAATCGATCAGCTTCGAATGATCTTTAGATATGCCTTACATTATGAGCTCCTGCGTAAATGATGAATCGATCAGCTTCGAATGATCCTCAGAGATGCATTACATTATGAGCTCCCCCTGCGTAATCCTGTGTAAATAATGATATGGTGCTTCATGAATTGCTTTCGGCAGTATACCGACATTAAACTTCATGATGGTCATATGAGATGTGTTCTGATCTTCTCTTTGGCGACAAAACATACAGGCTCGCTTGATGTGAAGTCAAGTACGGACACGTGCTCTCCTTTTTTAATTTTTAAATGAGATCGTTTTTGGCAGCTAACATAAACTTAGCCTAATCTTTCCAGCTGCCGAGACTGGACTCTTGTGGCAGCTAATTTGGCCTTGAACTTAGCTTAATCCTTCCAACTGCTGAAACTGAGCTCTTTTGGCAGCTAATGTGGTCTCTACAAAACAGAGTTAGCTACCACAACCTGTCTTTCCCAACATTTGAAACCAAGACTCAAAATTAGAATTTTGACTCAGTATTGAGAACGAGGACCTCCTTATTGACTCTAAAAAATTTAAAAATATTTTTTTTTTTTTTTGGACTCAACCTATCACCTAAAATAGTGAAAAACCGACTGGTTATTTTAGGAGATAACAAGTGGAATGGATCTTACTTGGTGGGAGAGAAATATTCAGCAAGATCTTCAAAAGAATGGTAAAATTATTTCAGTTTGGAATGAATTCATTGAAGTATTGAGGAAGCAATTTTATCCTTTAGGTCACATGCAGCAATTAACCATGAATTGGAAAATGTTTAGACGAGCTAAAGGACAAAGCATGCAAGATTATACTCATGAATTCAGAAAGAGGGCTATTGCATTGAATGTTTCATTAGATACATAGGAAACTATTTTTAAGTACATTGGTGGCATGCATTCTTATTTGAAGCATACTTTGTTGATGTTTAATCCCAGTAATTTAGACGATGTATGTGTTCAAGCTACCCATTTAGAAGCCAGGGGTAAGCATGCTAATGATACTTTAGTGAAGAAGTCATTTAAATTTGACAGCAAATCAAAAGGTAAAGATAAGGGGAAAAATAAAATGGCTACTGTTAAGAAAGAAGGTGAAAAGCCTTCGTGTTCGCATTGTCATAAGGGACATGATGTCTCTAAGTGTTGGAAACTTCATCCGGAGTTAAGGCCAAAGAAGTACGGAGGAAACAAACATAAAGGAAAAGCAAAAGCTACTGCAACCGTTATTCAAGACTTGGGATCCAACTCAGGCGATGAAACAAAGGTTACAGCTGTCGGAATCCAAGGTAAGGATAAAAGTATCTCACTTCACATTGATGCACCATCAAGTTTTAGTGCAAGTACAAGTCTTCCATCTACTTCTAAGCAAAATGATAAAGATAGAAGTGCACTGTTTCATGTTCGTGTCATTACAAATCATACAAAGATTGATACATTGTTTGATAGTGGTTTGCAAGTAAATCTAATATCAGAAGAAGTGGTTAAGAAATTGCATTTAGTCATTGTGCCTCATGAAAAGACCTATCCTCTAGGTTGGGTTACTAATGATACACGATTGCAAGTTACAAGGAAATGTGTATTAAAATTTGCAATTACTGAAAAGTTT
>LPNX010848635.1:162172-212585 GCA_001517045.1 Pseudotsuga menziesii
CCTAGCACTTCTCCTTACAGC
This sequence comes from Pseudotsuga menziesii, assembly GCA_001517045.1. Lineage (NCBI taxonomy): Eukaryota > Viridiplantae > Streptophyta > Pinopsida > Pinales > Pinaceae > Pseudotsuga > Pseudotsuga menziesii. Next base: position 162,194 of record LPNX010848635.1, read on the forward strand.
TCTCCTATAGTCTTGGTTCCAAATAAGGATGGGTCGTGGAGGATGTGTATCGACTACAGGGCCCTTAACAAAATCACCATTAAAAATAGGTATCCTCTTCCTTGTATTGATGATTTGCTTGATCAATTGAAACATGCAACTTACTTTACAAAATTGGATCTGCGTAGTGGGTATCATCAAATTTGTGTTGCTGAGCATGATGCTTGGAAAACAGCTTTTAGGACGAAACAAGGTTTGTATGAATGGCTTGTGATGCCTTTTGGGCTGTGTAACGCACCTGCTACTTTCATGCGGGTCATGAATGATGTCTTTCATTCATTCATTGATGATTTTGTAATTGTATATCTAGATGATATCCTTGTGTTTAGCAAAACTTGGGAAGAGCATGTTGTACATGTGAAAAAAAATTTAGATGTACTGAGAAAGGAAAAGCTTTATGTAAAAATGTCTAAATGTGAATTTGCTAAAACTTATTTAGTATATCTAGGCCATATTATTGGTGGAGGCCACCTGTGAGTGGACCCAGCCAAGGTTGCTGTCATTGTAAACTGGCCACGGCCTAACACCATTACTGAAATCAGAAGTTTTCTAGGTGCGGTTCAGTATTGGAGGAAATTGATTTCTGAGTTTTCTTCCATTGCTGCTCCATTACATGCGTTGACAAGCATTAAATAAATTTTCCAGTGGGGAGGCAAGCATCAGAAAGCCTTCGAAACTTTGAAGGAAAAGATTAGCACAGCACCAGTTCTGACATTGCCATATTTGCAGCAGCCATTTGAGATTGAAACCGATGCCAGTGGGTTTTCCATGGGAGCAGTTTTGATGCAAGGAAGGAAGCCAGTCTGTTACCATTCAGAAACATTCTCTACTGAGGTAAGTAACTATCCGACCTATGACAAATAATTGTATGCTTTAGTATAGAGTGTGAAGAAGTGGAAACATTATATCATGGGAAAAGAGACAGTCATACATACTGATCATCAGCCACTTCAATATTTACAATCTCAAACTAAAATACAACAAAGTAGGCATTTAAGATGGATGGGGTTCTTACAACAGTTTCATCTCGTCATTAAGTACAAAAATGGAATTCATAATAAAGTAGCAGACATGTTATCAAGGCCACTTATGAATGCTTCAATCATTCTTCAGAACAGTTCATTAACACATGAAAGTTATATTGAACAGTATGCAGAAGATAAATATTTTAAGAAAGTATATGCATCACTAATACATGGTAAAGAGGAAGAGAACTATTTTTTGCATGAACAGCTCTTGTATCATCTTGGTAAACTCTGTATTCCAGAGAAAGAAAGAGTGCATGTGATCCGAGAGGCACATAGCTCATTGATTGCAGGACATTTTGGTGTAAGCAAAACATTGTCTGTATTGCAGAATCATTGTTATTGGCCTCAAATGCAAGAAACTGTAGCTAAATATATAAGGGGTTGTGTTATGTGTGCAACAAGTAATCCTAGCAATAGGAAATTGGGTTTGTACACTCCTCTTCCAGTTTCTTCTCATCCTTGGGAAATCATTTCTATGGAATTTGTAGGAGGACTACCTATGTCTAGAAAAGGGCATGATTACCTATATGTGGTTTTGGATAGATTCAGAAAATGTGTATCTTAATGCCATGTAACAAACAGATCATTGCTGAACAAACAACTGTTTTATTCTTTCAAAATGTTTGGGTACATTTCGGGCTACCCACGTCTATTGTATCTGATCGGGATTCCCGGTTCTTGGGAAATTTCTGGTCAACTTTATGGGAGCTTATGGACACTAAACTGAAGAAAAGTACAACTTTTCATCCACAAACTAATGGGAAAATAGAGGTAGTGAACAGAACAGTGGTTCATCTGCTCAGAGGACATTGTAGTAAGCATCCTAAAATTTGGGATGAGCAGTTGCAGTATATACATCATGCTTACAATCATGTAGTTCATTCTTCCACGGAAAGATCTCCTTTTGAAACTTGTTTTGGTTATCTGCCAAAAGAACCACTGGGCTTCTCTTTTGGCAAAGATGCAGTGGATGGAGATCATGATGCAGATAAAGCTTTAAAGTTCATTCAGAGAATCCAAGTAGTGCAGCAGGCAGTTCAAGAACAGTTGGAGAAGATCCAGGAAAAGCACAAGGCCAGGCATGATAATCATCGAATTGATCATCAATTTTAGGTAGGTGACAGAGTTTGGTTACACATCACCAAAGAAAGGATGAAAGGTGAAGGTAAAAAGATTAAGCCTATCAGGTATGGTCCTTTTGAGATCTTGGAAAAGATCGGTACTAATGCCTTTCGCTTGAATTTACCTCCATACATGTAAATTTATTCAGTTATCAATGTTGAGAATCTTAAACTGTATGAGCCTCCTATGATCACGGATGAGGAAATTAACATACAGATTCCTTCAATAGATGATTTGGCACCTGAATATATGAGAGAGTTGCAAGATGATGCTATTCTTGACAGAAATGTAAGGACTTCACGAAGGGGGAATGCTGAGTACCTTCGAGTGGGGCTGAAAGGGATGCATCCTAGCAATCCAAGATGGATGGAGACTGGGAAAGTGAGGGAGCTGTACCCTCACTTACTTGTAGAATAATTCACTCCAATGGGGAGGATTGATCCGGCAGATTATTCCTCTTTGAAGATCCAATATGGTACATGGTTTAGAAATGGCGGTTGAAGAAAATCGGATGGCAAAAATATAAAGCATCGGAGGTTGAAAGAGATCTCCCTCTGCAACGGCGGGTAGCCAAATTCCTACTCTGTCCGCAGGGATAACCGAATGCAAAAAAATATGAGGATTGGTGGTCTGAAGCTTTTCCTCTTCCACAATGACGGGGCTCGGAATCCTTTTCTCTTCCGCAACGGCGGGGCTCGAAATCCTTTTCTCTTCCGCAACGGAGGGGCTCGGAAGCTTTTCCTCTTCCAAAACGGCGAGGCTTGGAAGCCTTTTATCTTCCGCAACGTCAGGGCCCGGAAGCCTTTCCTCTTACACAATGAAGGGGCTCACAAAGACTTCTCCCTTCCGCAACGGCATAAGCTTAATGGACATTCGGACGGATCAAAAGTCGAAACGATTCGGCAGCCACAACGGTGGAAGATTAAGACTTACGGGTTGAGAAGTCAAATTGGTAGACTTTAACAACTGATAGTCCACAACGGCAGAAACCAAAATGACTAAAGCCTCCGACTTGCAAAACTAGCCGACAGCCGATTGAGACCATCGGAGCCCGTTGCTTATCCTCTTCCACAACAGTGAAGCACGGTTGACTAAAATTTCTGGCAGTTCAGTTACGTATGGTTCTAGAGGTCAAATCCTTGGCATGGAAAGATATTCACAGCTTATTCGTAACAGTTGGAAATATTTTCTTGGCAGTTATGCCACAGCTGGAATAACGACGAAAGGCATATGAACAGCCTTGATGTCGTGTTTCCTGGAATGTGAACAGTCGCATTTATTTGAGTGTTTTAGCTCATTGGTAACGACAAAGATGAGTAATAAAGGAGACTCCGCCCATTGGAAAGGGGGCAACTGTTTTTCTCGGTGATGAGAAACTTGGTGAGATGCATTATGCTGTTCCATTTTGAAGTCGACCATTCTCAGTTATACTTGTCTTCTTTTGACTGTTGAAGTCCAGTTTTGTAACTTTCAGAGAGGAGGTCTTGAAGACTTTACTGTTAATATCCAGTTCCCATGATTGTAAAGAGTCGACTGTCTTCTCTGTTTTATTTGGCTTCTCCTTGCTTTTGAAAGCCAATTTGTATTATTCCAGAGAAGAGGTCTTGCAAACTTTTTTACATACTGCTGAAATTGATTTGCAGTGTCCAGAACCATTTGTACCATTTTAAAGCCATTAATTGGATCGGTTCCCATTGGAGAGGGACCCGGAGACGTAGCCCAGTGGAGGGGGTGAACTCTGTTATCAACGTCTGTTTATGACTCTCTGTTTCTGTGTTTTCTTCTTGGCATCTCTTTATCAGTGTTGTGGTTTTCATTCCTGTTATGAGCATTTAATTTCTACTAATACTGTCCATTAATTAACATGTTGCATGCATTCTTTTACAACAAACTTTTAATGCACTAAAGTTGAGGTCCTACGGATCACCTTGATTGAAGGAGGATGATCCAGTTGATTATGATGTCACAAATTAAAGTCAATAACTTATGATAAGTGGCAAATTAGGCCAATTAGGCCAAAATATGATGTGAGGGTTGGATAATGACTCCAACACCCCCCCCCCCTATTAATCTATACTCATGTGGAGGAGTAAAAAAAATGAAGGGACTCAAAAACGAAGGAAATAGGTAACCCTTTACAAAAACAATAACTCTAAAATGCTCAAATATGCTACGTGAGGAAAAGAGGAAAAACCTATGGGAACAAAAAAACCCCTTAAACTGAACAAAACAGAAGAATCAATTTGGATTCACCATGGAACTCACCCCCAGTAGGGAACGGAGGTAAGTGAAATTTTTCTCAGTAAATCTCTTAGTGAAAATATTTGCAATTTGCTCATCTGTGGAGCAATATTGCAGAACAACTATCCTTTCATGCACAAGTTCTCTGATGTATTGCATGTGGATATCAATGTGTTTGGTTTTCTTCCTCTGAACCAAATCTATTGAGATCTTGATAGCACTTTTGTTATCACAAAAAATGACAGTAGATGAACCACTACTAAGATCAAACTTGGAAAAAATACATTGCAGCCAAACTACCTAAATGAATGCATCGACTGCCCCCTTGTACCCTACCTCTATTGAAGAAAGGGAAACAACAACCTGATTTTTTCTTCACCACTAAGTAGGCCCACCACCAAAAATAAAAACATAGCTTGAAGTGGAATTCTGATCTATGGAATCTCCTTCCTAATTAGAATCTGTAAATGCTACCAAGTCTAGTTCGGAATCAACAGCATGGTGAATGCCATACGATCTAGTACCATGGATGTACTGTTGAATCCTATTGGATTCCCTCCAATGAATATCATGAGGCTTCCACATTTAACTTGATACTTAATTCATGGAATAAAAAATTTCAGTCCTTGAATGTGTCAAGTAGAGAAGGCTTCATGTCAACTGACTATAAAGAGTAGAATCCACCTATGGAGTAGTTTTTCCCTCTTCAAGAGTGATTTCTAAGAGGAATGGGAAATATGTTTCCATGGAATCAGCCATATTAAACTTAATTCACAAGTATGCAGAATATTTGGATTATGTCACCGTAATCCCATCAAAATATTGAGTTATTTCTATCCCAAGAAACTACCTCAGTAGGCCTAGATCACTCATCTCAAAAGCATCATGTAAATCATTTTTTATAAAGGATATCGAAGAAAGTGTGCTTAGGCTATGATTAAAATATCATCAAAATACAGAACAATGATCATAAAATTACCTTCATACTAATGCAGGTACACATTTGTATCATAGTTACATCTTTCAAAGTTCTCTAAGAGCAAGAAAGAATCCATTTTGGCATACAAAGATCGTGGGGCCTGTTTTAAGCCATATAAGGATTTTCGAAACTTACAAACCAATGATGGATATGATGTATATCCTTTAGTATGATTTAGGTATATCTCTTCTTCTAGGTATCCATGAAGAAATGCACTTTTTACATCCATATAGTGCACCTCCTAGTGCTTGGATGCAGCAATGGCCAAAACTAGCCTAATAGAATCCATTTTTACCACCGGCGCAAAGGTCTCATGGTAGTCCACTCCTTCAACTTGCGAGAATCCTTTTATACTTAGCATAGTGATAGGGAAGGCAATAAAAATGTGATCTACCAAGTGTAGTAAAGTCATCTATAACATGGGGTCTTGGAAGATATTGGGGGGTGGGGATTAGGTGTAGGTGGATGAGTAGGGGAGTGAGAGAGAGTGAGAGAGGGGTTTAATAAGAGTTAGAGAGAGAGAGAGAGAGAGAGAGAGAGAGAGAGAGAGGTAAAGGGAGAGACATTAGGGGATGGTAACAGGTTATAGGTAGAGATAGAAGGGGGTGTTAAGGGGTTATAGGTAGAGACAGATGGGGGTGTTAGGATATTGGACGTAAGTGGAGCATGAGAGAAAAATAGCGAGAGAATTCATTAGTAAGGGTTTGGTAGATGAGGGGAGAGAGAGAGATGGCCGTTAGGTGTAGGTAGAGGAGTAGGGGACTGAGGGACAATGGGAGAAGAGAGATATCGAGAGAGAGTCATGGGTGTGATTGTGGGGTAGGGGAAGGATGGGTTTATGTGTAGAGAGAGAAAGGGGGAGTTATTTTCTACATGAATGGATGAAATAGAGAGTAGTGGGGTGTATGAATAGGGGTTGGAGGATAATCGCATTGTGTTGATTTGCAAGCGGATGATAATGACTTTGATGAAGATGAAGCTTCCAATGTAAAAACATGTGATGGTAAATATTTCAATGAAGGAGTCAAAGGTTCACTACATCCAACAAATATTGTTCATGAATATCTGTAGCAACCTTTGTTTGATATACCCACTTGCATTGAACAAGTTTCCTCCCAGGTGGAAGGGAAACTAGCTCCCAAGTTGCATTTTTTTAGAGAGAGTTGAACTCTTCATGGATTGCAGATTTCCAGCTACGATCATTATGAGAATGATAATATAACTTAGGATCATATACAATCATCATATATCAGGTCTCAAACAAGAACGAATCATCGCAAGAAAGAGTAATACCTGCTCTTTGAAAATATGACCGAGTTCTCCTTGGATTAGTACGATTTCCAGCATCTAACATGGTAGAAGAGAGAGTATTTTTACCCATTTTGGGAGATGAGTGGATGCATTAGGATATTATTTAGGACATAATATATCATTCTCACTAATATTAGACATCATATGTGAAATAATAGATCTCACACTTCCATTTTCATCATGTCGGGTCAAGGAAAGTGCACAAGGAATAAGCGTGCACAAGCAATGAAGGGAAAATCAGGCTAAGAAGGAATCGACATAGAAAAGATGAAAACATGCACACGAGGAAGAAAGAATAGGAGGAAAGTTGTGACCGGATAGCTGTGACAAGGAAGGCAGATCCGAGTCGGTGGAAGAGGCAGGTGGAGAAGTTAAAGCTGGAAGGAGGAAGTCAAGGAAGATTGTAAAAGTATGAGCCAACAGAAGAAGGAAGGACAATTTTGTGGCTATTTATGACTGGTATAGATGAGCGAAAAGATGTTTTTGTGGCTAGTTAAAGTTGTGGTTAATGTCTTCTAGGACTTTCATGGCTAGGTATGGGTCGACATTTATGTAACAAAAGATATTTTGTAAGTTGTTGAGTCTGTAATAACTAATTTGTACTCAGTCACCCCTACATGGTTTTGTAGATATTATATATAGGAGGATCTCGCTCTATATAAGGGTTAGAGAGTCAGAGAGAGTTAGTTAGATTCAACTATATTAGGTAAGATTTAGTAGAAGTAGAAGAATGTTGAGTTGTGGATCTTGCAACTATGTGCAGATACCGCTAGTAGTAGAGTAATCTCCAGCTGAGCGTGCAGATAGTAAGATAGAAGAGTTGATCTAGGATATGTGCATATCAATAGGTGTAGATAGGAAGAAAATCAGAGAGCATGAGAGAAATAATATTGATTCAAAGACATATCTTAAGAACAATCTGCAAGTCGCAAAATGCAAGGTGCTATATCTAATTCTCATGCTAGATGAAGAGAACCTTGGTGGTTTTTCCTAGACGGGTTTCGATGTTATTCCTTCTATATATGAATGAATGTTGTTGAATGGTGAATGTTTACATGAATATTTTCTTACTATCTGTTATTATAGTTACTAATGAATGTATGTCACAGTCTGGTTTATCTATGAATGAATGGTTAAGTGTTGGTTGGAATGGTATGTACAAGTTGTGGTTAAGCTGCTAAGTAGAAGACTAGTAACGCATTGTTTGATTGGGTATGAGGAATTAGTTACATCGCACTGTCACACTAGCTGCTAGGTTGTAAGATGAGGTTGCATTTTGTGCAAGTCGTGATGCCTCTCTACGCTATTGTCGTGCAGTATTAAGATTCCATCCTGTTGATTTTGTCGAGCTCCTTGGCCTCACACCAAGGGAATATAAGTCCCTCACCAATTGCAGAAACATGGTTCTCGAAGTTACCCATTAGATATCTCGAGTGAGATTGCGCCTGCCTTGGGGGTGTTGTTGAATGAGCTTGCTTTGTCAGGACGATGTCTTCTCGTGTCATGTTGGTATTGTGTTGTTGTTGAACCACGGGTCAAGACAGGAATTATAAAGAGGAAAACAAATGGTTCCCTTGTTGGGACTACATCATTTGAGTTGAGGGAAATGTTGTGGAATTTGATAAAGAATGAGATAGAGGACTGGATGGAGTCTAAAATGCTGGCATTTACGTAAGAAGAGGGCATAGGATATCAACTGAGAATAGAAAATAGGGTGGATGAGTATATATATTCTGATATTCACGGTATCTTCTTTACATAGTTTCCCATCATGCTACACAAGTGGTTGTCAATATTCGCAAGAAGACAGACAAATTTCCAGAGGAGAAACAATCAAGTGGAATGATCAGTTGGTTTGCGAGGTAAGCAATGTAAGTAACACCATCTCTAGAGCTGTTGATTTTTGGGTTGATAGTAAATTGCAATGATATATTACTGAGTTTGCAGTAAGGCTATAACCTCATATAGTGAGGCAGAAAGAATTTTTTTCCAAGGACGACGAAGAAGGTATTTGTTATCTATCAGCACATGGGTTAAGATGGAATTTTATGAGAAGGGTATCCTGCAGTTGAGTAGTTAAGTCATTACTACAGAGGAAGGCTATGTTGCAGACAACCTATCAAGAGAATGGGAAACTGTGAGTTGAGATGTTCCTAGGAAGTACAAAAACTGAACTAGAGACTGGATTCCTAAGGAGTGGAAGGAGATTCAGATCTAGGAAGAGGTGAAAGTCATAGGAAGGTCAAGGAACTCCTAGTTTGTTTGAGGAAATAGGAAATGAACTTTATTTTTAGATATATGAAGGCTCCTGTGATGAAGAGGAGGAATTTAGCTCGATTTCAGAAGGACCAAAAGACTCTGAAGAGTCTATTGAGTCTCTAAGGTTAGGACGTAACTACATCACACCTGGAGTATCCCAAGAGGTAAGGTATAGAGTCTCATCTACTTAAAGAGATATTAATACTAATAGTGATAGTACTGTGACTAACATTCAAGAAGGAACACCTCCATTAAATCCTTCATAAAAAATTCTTGATTCCAACTCAATGGTCGGGCATGATATTTAGTTACCTACCTTCAATGGCAATGGATCAGAGGATCCAGAGAAAAATTGGTTCATCTGTGAAGCTGTGTGGATGGTTCAATTAGTTCAGAATGTAGACTTAAATAAAGCATAGATGATCACAAATATAAGGGGTCGTGTGATGGACTGGTTTATGAAGTACTGCATAGTACCATTAGGAGCACCGCAGAAGACCCTTGAGGAGATAAGGGCTGTGATGATCTCTAAGTTTAGAAAACCTAAATCTAAGTCGTAGTGTATCACTGAGATCAAGGAGATAAAATGGGCATTGGTAGAGACAGTATGGGACTTTGACCAAATATTTAAAAATTTGATGGCCAAAGTAAGTTTCCATATGTCGAATGTTCAGCATAAAGAGTGGTTCATTGCTGCGTTGTTACCACACATCCGAGGTTGTTGATGCAACAAAAGATAGAGTATAAGAGTGAAGCATTGGAATTAGCAACGAATCTGGAGGCCTCGTCAAGTCGGTGATGGTGCCGCAGGGATGGTGTAAATCCAGTCACAGTTGGATAATCTAAACATACAACTTTAGGATATCAAAAAGGAAAAGGAAGCAAAGGCATATTTGTGGTGCACTAAATGCAGAACGGATGGACACACCAAGGATAATTATCCGACCTTCAAGAATTATATCTCATCTGGTGCATCGAACCCATTAAATGGCCAGGGGATACCTTGGTGTCTCATATGCCAGTCTAGAGGGCATCTCTACGAGGAGTGTTTGTATTTGCAAAATTTAGTAAGTAACCTAGAAAACATCTTTTGTAAATTCTATAAGTCAGTAGGACATGCAGAGAAATATTGTAGAGCATACGAGCTCTTGAAGGAAAATACGGTAGACACATACTTGATGAAGAATGAGGGGCAGGCTCAGGCTGAACCCACACAAACATCGTATTAACCTGCGCAGTTCCCACCTACACAGTATTAGAACCAGTATCAGCCTTAGTCTGCACCACATAAACCATTTGGGCAACAAAATCATTATCAGCTGCATTACCAGCAGAATCAGTACCCCCCAAGGCAACCACACCCTCAGGGAAGGGGCGGCAGAAAATTCAAAGGAAGAGGAAGTGGAGGAGGATTTGGTAGAGGGAGAGGTGAGGTTACCTACTATAACTGTGGACAACCAGGTCACTATGCTAGAGATTTCCTAGAACCTGTGAAGACATGTTCATACTATAAGGGACAGGATCATAATGTGGAGCAATGTCCACAGTTAATTGCAAAGTGGCAGGCGAAGACCATCGCAGGTCCTACTCCTACGTAGAATCCAAATCTGAATCCTAACTTAAATGTCTAGATGATTTTCGTTGAACCAAGGGATCTTAATATTGTTGTCGTAACATGAGGAGGTGTTGTGACCAGAGCCGATCAGGAAGCTTCAAAAGAACAAATCCAGTTGTAGGTATGACCCACAACATAAAAGAAGGTGTCTTTCAATGTCCAAAAACTGAAGCAAGTATTCATGGAGGTGTGACTAGAGTTTGTGGATCTAGAAGAATCGTCAACATCATAAGAAGTCAGGGAGATTCCTGAAGGATTCTAGAACATCTTCTAGAAGAAGGCCCCACAAAACGTTAGTAAAATTAAAACCTTTCTGTCAAGTTTCTTAGTGCTAATACAAGATAAAGACACCATCACAAATGTACAAGCACTAATAGAAGAAACACTGGAAGAGCCATAAGCTGAGAAAAGAGTTAACCAAGTCGGAAAGAAATTCAAACCTGGGCACGAGTTAAGAATGATTGTGCATATAGGAGATTATGATATGTATTATATCATTTTAGACCTAGGTTTTGATGCGACAAACTTGGGAAAGTATGGGTAAGCCACGCTTGGACTAAGTTCTTGTCTAGTTGCGACTTGCCAACCAGGCGAAGGTCCTCCCAATTGGTATTTTGAGTCAAGTCCTGTTGGAGCAGGATCCCGCAGCTACAGAAGAAGCTGCTAATTTTGGCAGAAAGAGATAAGTTTTGGCGGAAAAAGGACAGGGCAGAGCTACGACGGCGTAGCACATTTCCAGCCAGAGAGCAGAGCTGGAAACCATGACTTTCGGGATAGAAAAGTCAAGAAGGAAACGGTACCTGAGCGGCCGAAGGAAGAAATCTCAACCACTGCATTGAAGGTAGCGGCGGAAGACAGGAGGGCTCAGCGACCCTCATAAAGAAGAAGGAGCAACGAGGCTCAAGCATTTAAGGTGAAGGACATGAAGAGAAGCGGTGCATAGTACCCATGGTCAGTGCCGGGAAGCATGGAATACTGTAGAGAGCTACAGTGTGATGGGAACCGGCTACCTCAAGGACAGAGAGGACCGACTGTCACTATTTAGGGTATGGGGTTACTGTTGGGACAGACCCACAGTGTTGTAAAGGCACAACCTTCGGGCTGCCTATAAAAGCTTGCATTTTTGTATTGTAAAGGGTTAGCTAATCGGTCAGTTAGATTGTTGGTCAGTTAGTAGTTTGTAGATTCAGGAATCAGTCAGACAGACTGCGTTGTAAAGATCCAAACACCTAGTGTCTGTGAGTCATTTGAGTCTGTATGTAACCATTCATAGAGAAAACAGAGAGGGAAGAATATATTGATAGAAAGGCAACATAGAGATAGACCAGAGGTCTAGAAGAGACCTTGCGCTGCATACGTAGTGCAACAAACTGTGCTAACTTCCCTCAAGATATATAATAGAAGCATAGTTTGGTGCACGTAGCTCCCATCCCGGGGGTGAACCACGTTAAATCTGCGTGTTATGTGTTGTATGAATGTAACTGTATTTGCTTAAGTGTTACTGGTTATTATGCATGTAATGTTAGTTGCTGTGGATGAATGTATGTATTGTTCCGCTCATGATAATGCAAGAGGATAAAGATAAGTTGAAGCATTTTAGTAGGTTGTTTAAAGACTCCTTTACGTCTGTCTCTAATGACCAGTTACTCACAATATACTTCTGAGAAGTAGAGTTTCGCACATCGGCACAGTCGACGTTAAGAGCGCAAAGTCGTAGTGGTGAGATATCGCAGAGAAGCGGTATCGCATTGGCAGAGGAGCTGCGGTGCGCGATACTACGAGCTGAGGGCTTAGCGTTGAGGAAAGGATGGGCGTTCCGCAGTGCGCAGAGATGAGGTAAGGTTGGGAATATTGTGAGTAAGTGGAAGTTGTGCGACGCGAGGGGAAATAACGCGACTTGCGCAGGGTTAAGCATCGCACGGGTAAAAGTGTTGTGAGTAGACGGGAAGTGCGATGCGCAGAGCTAGTTGATCTAGAGGCGCGCAGGAGTAGGAGAAAAGAAGTAGGATGTGAAGAACCTGGTCCAAGACACTTGAGTCTTGGCCAACCCATTAGATTCACTTCGGGTGAGACTTCAGATCGCTTCGCGGTCTGTCGCCGAAAGGGCCAGTGAGTTTTGGGTGTTGTTGATTAATTATAGTAAACCCGGGTCTGCCCTTGCAATCAACAAATGGTTCCGTTGCCGGTTTAAACGACTGGGAGTCAATGTTCTGTTGGCATCCTACGAGAGAAGAGTTTCACCAGTGGCTGGATTTAGACTTAAGGGAGTTTGCCAAGCAAGAGAATAGGAGTCTGAGACTAGGCACAGAGGCCTGGCTAGAGAAGCATATCGCTTCAGACATACACGCTATATTTTTTGTAACCTACGGAAATGAGCTTTTCGATTGGTTATCCAAGTTGACAGATAGCAACACATTCAAGAAGAAACGAAACATCGTCTGGACACCGGAGCTGATTCAGACCGTACAGAAACTTGACAATCCGATTACGAGAGCAGTGGACTTCTGGCTCACTAGTGTGCTAGAAGGATACGTTACAGAGTTTGCAGTTGACCAGAGAAAGAGCTTCAGTGCAGCTGAATGATACTTCTTCAAAGGATATCGCGGTAAGTACCTAAGATCTCTAAACTTGTCCCTTAAGATGTTGTTATATGAAAAAGGAACAATGGATCTAGTCTCAGATGAATAAGTAAAGCTAGTAATGTCACAAGAGTTTGAAAGTGATTTTGATGACATTGGACGAACACGGAGTGGAAAGAAGTATAAGGTAGCATCTAGTTCCCCTATATTTGAAGACAGTTCAAACAGTATTAGACAACAGAACCCTAGCACCACCGAAGAACCAGAGGGGGGTATCCCTTACCACCCCTATACTCCACAAAAGCAGACAGGGACTCAGAATAATCCCATAGGCACTCCATCTAGTAGCTCACAGTCAGTACCTACTCCCGTTACAGCACCTTCACCTACACCGCTGAGTGGTAGTACTCCAGTTAGTCAGAACCCACCACAGAGAAATAGAATGGGAGACGACATGAAGCTACCTATATTTAAAGGTACAGGAGCTGAAGATCCGGAACAACATTGGTTCCTATGCGAAGCTATGTGGACCATTAAAACAATTAACGATGATAACCTTAAACTTGTACAGTTGGTTACCACACTCAGAGACAGAGCCTTGACATGGTACATAAAGTATACTACATTACCCAAGACACTCGCCCAGGTCAAGAACGCCATGATTAAAGAGTTCAAGAAACCTAAATCTGAGTCTCAGTGCATTACAGAGCTTAAGGATATTAAACAGATACCATCAGAGTCAGTATGGGATTTTGACCAGAAATTCAAAGCTCTTATTGACCAAGTAAGTTTTGACTTTGCGTCGGAGCAGCATAAAGAATGGTTTATTGCAGCACTGCTCCCTCATATCAGAATGCCCCTCATGCAACAGAAACTCACTACTCAAGATGAGGCGCTGGAAATGGAAATGAAACTAGAGGCTTCACCTTTAGCAGAAACCAGTACAGGGATGACAACTCTACAGACCCAGTTGGCCAACCTCACCTTATAGATACACGAACTTAAAAAAGGGAAAGAGGCTATGCAAGACATATGGTGCATAAAGTGCAGAGAACAGGGCCACAGTAAAGACAATTGTCCAGTCTTTGCAGAATATTTAGCGTCAGGGGCTCCTAACCCTTTACCACGAACACGAGGACCATGGTGTGAAATATGTAGAACTCCATGACATCCACCTCAGCAATGCCCTTTGCTTCAAAAGTATGTACAGACACCTAAAAATATCTATTGTATCTTCTGTAAATCCGTCGGGTATGATCCACAAGATTGCCGAGCTTATGATCTCCTGTCAGAAAGAACATAGGATGTGTACAGAGTCCAAGCAGACACACAGGGTCCAGCAATAGGAACACAGCCGGCTCAGTCGTATGGAGGCCGAGGAGGAGGATTTAGAGGATGAGGCCGTGGAGGAGGCTTCGCAAGAGAATGAGGTTTTGGTCAAGGTCGTGGACCAGTCACTTGTTATAATTGTGGAATTGTCGGACACTATGCTAGGGACTGCCAGAACGCCACTACTACTTGTAATTACTGCAAATCTTACGATCATACCATAGAAGAGTGTCCCATCTTGATAGCTAATATCAGAGACCCTAAGCCAGTTGCACACCAGAACATCCAGCTTATTGCTGCTGAACCTAAGGAACCAGAACCAGCAATTAACATTGTGACTCGGAGCGGTGCTTTCACCAGTGGCACACCGCAGGAGACCGGACAGAACACAAGTCAAGGGTGGGTGCGCAGAGCTCCTACTAAAGCAACTGCACTCAACCTACAGAAGAACAAGGAGACCTTTCACGAAGCTAAGGCTTCCTTTGATGAACCTACACTAGCAGAACCGCAGGTACCACCGTCTAGGGGCGTACCGCAGCAAGCAGCTTGTAGCAATAACTCTGAGCAGGCACAGCAGGCTACCACATCCGAAAAATGTGACGAAGATGAATCGACAGGAAGTATACAAGCCTTCCTGCACAGCTGCTTGAAACTCCTGAGAAATGATACAGCTGTCGGTGAGCTACAGTGTATGATAGATCAGTGTCAGCAACCCTCTCTCTCGGACAGTGCACACCGCACCGTCCATAATATTACAAGACATGCAAGGACAGGAAGAGAGATGAAATTCACAGCCCAGATCGGTGAATTCGAAATGGATGAGGTTGTATTAGACCTGGGATCAGAGGTGAACGTTCTAACCAAGCAGACATGGGAACAGATGGGTAGTCCTCAGTTAGCCCTATCACCTATCCACCTGAGATTAGCTAATCAGCAGCGAGTATCGCCATTAGGTCGATTATCGCAGGTGCCAGTTGATATTGACGGAGTTTGTACTTTTGTGGACTTCGAGGTTATAGAAATCATTGGTGACAGTCGACCATATCTAGCACTACTGAGTATTGACTGGGAAATTGGCAGCAAAGCTGTCATTGACCTAAAGAAAAGACAAATGACCTTTGAGGATGCACAGATCCGGGTCATCGCACCGCTGGACCCTTACCAAGGACCTAGATATATCGAACCTATCCGAGCAGAGGAAGAGGCACATAATATGGAGAGTCTCTACCAGATGACAGCAAACCAAAATGACTATATCAATCCCACTGCAGAAGGGCATATTAGTTGGCAATGCGACAGCTCATGCGCATCGGATTCGGATGTTGGTCTAGAAAACTGGTAGAACAGACTGTACAAAGTATCATCGCGCAGATGTGCGTTTATAAGTAAGTCACTACGATGGATTGGTGCCGATATCGCTGAGACTCCATCATATCATGGTCTGACAGACATCCAAGCTTTTCTCGAACAATTTGAGCAACAAACTCCCCCTGAACAGAGGATCGCAGCTATGGACCTTGCAGTTAGAGCCACACCTGCAAGATGGTGGTATGCGCATAAAGAAAATATCGCATCATGGGATAACATCAAAAGACTGATGGCGATCAGATTTTCTGACGACAGAAGGTATGCTCAGCACAAGTACACAGGAGAAACTGACCCCAGGGTACACATTCAGAGATGTGAACAGAACTGGTCGGACATTCCAGAGGATGAATGGGTTCACAGATTCATTCACACATTGGACACAATTCCAAGGAATTGGTACACAGAGACCGAGATGCGCAAGGGAAAAACCACATGGCCGCTGATGACAGACAGCTTCCTACTCACCTTTGCATTTGAATCAGAACATCCAAGTGTTGCCCAGGCCCTAGATATCATCAAGACTAAGCTTTTTAAAGATCACACTATCTTAGTACCAGTCCAACCTGCGTGGACTATTTAGCTAGAAGAGGCGTTGGAATGCTATAATTTCACATCAGAATTAGAGGAAGCGGACGAGGATCCTCGCAATACCAACATTCCAGAATTAGAAGGCACTCGCGAAGTGCAGGGACCACAGCTAGAGATTCCAGCGATCACCGAGCCCATAAAGATTAAAAAAATCAATATTGGCACCAACGAGGAACCTAAGTTTGCCTCTATTGGAGACTACTAGAATGATGAAACAGTTGGACAGATTACAGATCTGCTACATGATTATCAAGACCTATTTCCCACCAAGTTCACAGAGATGAAGGGAATAGTTGGAGACTTGGGAGTCATGAGGATACCATTAAAGGAGGATGCTAGACTAGTTAAGCAACGTCCATACAGATTGAATCCGCGATACAAAGAAAAGGTAAAGGATGAAATTGATAAAATGCTAACAGCAGGCATCATTGAACCAGTAGAGGAAAGCGAATGGGTTAGCCCTATGGTAGTGCAAGAGAAGAAAACAAAAGGGGACATAAGGATCTGTGTTGATCTGCGAAAACTCAACGATGCATCACTTCATGATCCATTTCCAACACCGTTCACTGATGAGGTATTAGACAACGTGGGAGGATAAGAGGTCTACTCCTTTACTGACGGGTTTTCAGGTTACCACCAGATCAGAATACACCCAGAAGATCGATCCAAGACCACATTTGCAATAGAGTGGGGCTCGTTCCAGTATACGGTAATGCCCTTTGGTCTTAAGAATGCACCAGCTATATTTTCTAGAGTAGTAGTTGTTGTATTTAAAGAATACATTCATAAATTCTTGGAAGTATATTTTGATGATTGGACTGTATTTGGGTTAATCAATAAGCACATAGGCGATCTAAGACTGATGTTAGAAAAATGTAGGCAGTACCAGATTTCTCTAAACTTAAAAAAATGTATATTCTGTGCACCATTTGGTATCTTGTTGGGTCAAATTGTCTGCAGACAAGGCTTGATGGTAGACCCTGCCAAGATCGCTATCATTGTAAACCTTCCAGCACCCACTTCAGTCAAGCAACTACGGACAGTACTTGGTCATACCGGGTACTACAGAAAGTTCATCAAGGGCTACGCAAAGATTACAGCGCCGATGGAGAAATTGCTAAAAAAAGATGTAAAATTCCTATGGAACGAGGAATGCCAGCAGAGCCTAAACATACTTAAGAAGAAAATGGTTACAGAACCCATCCTAGTATTTCTGGATTGGACTAAGCCTTTCCATGTACATGTGGATGCATCTGGCATCGCATTAGGAGTCGTCTTAACCCAGCCAGAAGAAGGGGATCTTGACCATCCCATCGCATACTCCAGCAGAAAGTTATCAACAACAGAAAAGAACTACACCACAACAGAAAGGGAGGGTTTAGCTATGGTATATGCGTTGAATAAGTTCAGGCACTATCTATTGGGTGCCTCATTCAAAATGTTTACTGATCATTCCGCATTGAAGTACCTAGTCAATAAACCAGTGTTAGGGGGGAGAATCTGCAGATGGTTACTCCTCTTCCAGGAGTATGATTTTGAGATCATTGTGAAACCAGGCAGACTGAATGCAGGACCAGATCACCTGTCGCGGCTAGACTCAGGAGAAGAGCCCAGTAACCTGGAAGACAATCTGCCAGATGCCCCATTATTTTCCATATAGATTGCAGATGAGTACTATGCCGACATTATTCAATTCCTCACTACAGGAGTAGCACCTGACGACCTTACTAAACAGCAAAAGAAACAGTTGGTTGTTAAGGCAGCAGACTTCACCCTCATTGCAGGATGTCTATACAAGTTAGGTCCGGATGAAGTTCTACGCAGATGTGTGATGCCACACGAGAAAGACACCATTATCAAAGAGGCTCATTCAGGAACCGCAGGAGGACATTTCGCAGGAAAACTGACCGCGCAGAAAATTCTAGATGCAGGCTTGTGGTGGCCTACACTGCATAAAGACACAAAGCACTTCTGCAGATGCTGCGATATCTGCCAAAGGGTAGGAAAACCCTCATGCCGTGATGAAATGCCGCTGCGACCGCAGGTCACGCTGCGCGCATTCGACAAATGGGCTATCGATTTTGTGGTTCCAATCAACCCACCCGGGAAGCGCACTGGTGCGAGATACATCATCACTGGAACAGAGTACCTCACCAGATGGGCAGAGGCCAAGGCAGTAAGAAATTGTGATGCTGCTACAGCTACACACTTCCTTTTTGAAAACATCATCAGCAGGTTTGGATGCCCAGTAATTTTGATGAGCGATCAAGGCACACACTTCCTGAACAGCACTATTGAGGCACTGACAGAAGAATTCCGGATTCAGCATTACAAGAGCACTCCCTACCACCCACAAGCTAATGGTACGGTCGAAGCCTTCAATAAAATTTTAGAAAATGCTCTCACCAAGATCTGTAATAGCCATAGGAACGATTGGGACCTTCGAGTTAATGCTGTCTTATGGGCATACAGAACCACATGCAAAAAACTTACGGGACATACACCTTTCAGCTTGGTATATGGACAGGAGGCTGTTATGCCTATGGAGTATATTCTTCCTAGCTTAAGAGTTGCTCAGATTACGGGGATGACTGATATAGCCATGGTAGAGGAACGGTTAGCACAGCTGCTTACCTTGGAAGAAGACAGATTCATCGCGGGATTCCATCAGATAGTGCAGAAAGCACGAGAAAAAGCCTGGCATGATAGACACATTAAGAATAAGACCTTCCAGATCGGAGACTTAGTGCTCCTGTATGACAGCAAATTCCTGAAATTCCCAGGGAAGTTCAAAACACATTGGCTGGGGCCCTATCAAATACAGCAAGTCACATAAGGAGGTGCTGTTCAACTCAGTCAGTTGAACGGGGAGCTTCTTCCCACATGGATTAATGGCAGTAGGCTTAAGCTCTACAGTGACACCCCCCCCACCTCTCCGTCCTAGCATGAACATTATATAGAGGTGCAGATGCCCAGTGTAGTTGAAAGGAGGCATCGCACCGGGAACTAGTCTACACCGGCAGATAGCCTAGTCAGGAGGAATCGCACCAGCGCGATTCAAAAAAAAATAAAAAATAAAAATTGGTTGCGCAAGTGACAAGGAGGCTACATCGCAGCAATTCCACGTGTCACCGTGCCACGTGTCCAGTTTGGAAACTTACAGTGGACCGTCAAGTCACGGTCTGACAGGAAGTTAATGAGGAAATGACCGGTATCCCTTCCCGTAGATTTGGCGGCAGGTCTCATTAAGTTTCTAGATTTGACAAAATCTTCGACGAGACTGGCACCGGTACACACACTTCGAGGGAAATTTGACCGGATTTTTGCATTTATTAAGGATCGGGTGACCGGTGTGGTCTTGCCTATGCAATCAACAAATGGTTCCGTTGATGAACCAATTACAGCAGGAAGCCCAACAGTTAAGAACAAAGGAGCTGCACATCACCGACCTGCTTCAACCCTTCCAGGAGCAAATCACTGATTTAGTCGACGCAGTGGAGCAGAAGGTGAAGGAGTTCACTACCGTCCGTGAGCAAGCTGATCAAACAGAGGACTCCCATATCAACCAAACCTTCGGCACAAGACCGTGCCGAGGTAATGAAGAATGAAGTTGCAGAACTTCGGGGTAAGTTACAGAAAACTTCGCAGGAGGCGAAGGAGAAGCTACAACAGGAGACACTTACTGGTAGTGGCTCGGGGCGAGCCACAAGTAAGTGTTAGGGGACTTTTGGAGCAGGATCCCGCAGCTACAGAAGAAGCTGCTAATTTTGGCGGAAAGAGAGAATTTTTGACGGAAAAAGGACAGGGCAGAGCTACGACGGCGTAGCACGTTTCCAGCCGGAGAGCAGAGCCGGAAACCATGACTTTCGGGATAGAAAAGTCAATAAGGCAACGGTACCTGAGCGGCCGAGAGAAGAAATCTCAACCACTGCATTGAAGGCAGCGGCGGAAGACAGGAGGGCTTAGCGACCCTCATAAAGAAGAAGGAGCAACAAGGCTCAAGCATTTAAGGTGAAGGACAGGAAGAGAAGCGGTGCATAGTACCCATGGTCAGTGCCGGGAAGCATGGAAGACTGCAGAGAGCTCCAGTGTGACGGGAAGCGGCTACCTCAAGGACAGAGAGGACCGACTGTCACTATTTAGGGTATGGGGTTACTGTTGGGATAGGCCCACAGTGTTGTAAAGGCACGACCTTCGGGCTGCCTATAAAATCTTGCATTTTTGTATTGTAAAGGGTTAGCTAATCGGTCAGTTAGATTGTTGGTCAGTTAGTAGTTTGTAGATTCAGGAATCAGTCAGACAGACTGCGTTGTAAAGATCCAGACACCTAGTGTCTGTGAGTCATTTGAGTCTGTATGTAACCATTCACAGAGAAAAAAGAGAGGGAAGAATATATTGATAGAAAGGCAACATAGAGATAGACCAGAGGTCTAGAAGAGACCTTGCGCTGCATACGTAGTGCAACAAACTGTGCTAACTTCCCTCAAGATATATAATAGAAGCACAGTTTGGTGGACGTAGCTCCCATCCCGAGGGTGAACCACGTTAAATCTGTGTGTTATGTGTTGTATGAATGTAACTGTATTTGCTTAAGTGTTACTGGTTATTATGCATGTAATGTTAGTTGCTATGGATGAATGTATGTATTGTTCCGCTCATGATAATGCAAGAGGATAAAGATAAGTTGAAGCATTTTAGTAGGTTGTTTAAAGACTCCTTTACGTCTGTCTCTAATGACCAGTTACTCACAATATACTTCTGAGAAGTAGAGTTTCGCACATCGGCACAGTCGACGTTAAGAGCGCAAAGTCGTAGTGGTGAGATATCGCAGAGAGGCGGTATCGCATTGGCAGAGGAGCTGCGGTGCGCGATACTACGAGCTGAGGGCTTAGCGTTGAGGAAAGGATGGGCGTTCCGCGGTGCGCAAAGATGCGGTAAGGTTGGGAATATTGTGAGTAAGTGGAAGCTGTGCGACGCGAGGGGAAATAACGCGACTTGCGCGGGGTTAAGCATCACACGGGTAAAAGTGCTGCGAGTAGACGGGAAGTGCGATGCGCAGAGCTAGTTGATCTAGAGGCGCGCAGGAGTAGGAGAAAAGAAGTAGGATGTGCAGAACCTGGTCCAAGACACTTGAGTCTTGGCCAACCCATTAGATTCACTTCGGGTGAGACTTCATATCGCTTCGCGGTCTGTCGCCGAAAGGGCCAGTGAGTTTTGGGTGTTGTTGATTAATTATAGTAAACCCGGGTCTGCCCATGCAATCAACAAGTCCCTAATGACATTGAAGGATTATGCACATTTGTATTTTTTGAGGTCATTAACATTGTTGATTACACAAATCCATATCTCATGCTGCTAGGAAAATATTAGGCCATAGACAATCAGACCATTATCAATTTAAAAAAAAGGATACTCCCATTCGAGGACAATGAAATGTGAGTCGTGTCACCCATTGATCCTTTGGAAGGACAAAGATATGTTGAACCTGTCTATAATGAGGGACAGGGTGACTATATCGATAAAATATACAATGTCACAGCTATGCAAGAAGATTATTTCAATACAAAAGTAGATGGAAACCTAAGCTGGAAGAGTACTAGTTCCTACACATCTAACTCAGGGGAAGCCTTGGAAAATTGGAAAGCCGGTTACATGAGGCCTATATGAGGAGGTGTGTGAGGATTACAAGGTTTGTGCAATGGGTGGAAAATTAAGTAAGATATTTTCCTACCTGTGAGGGTTTACCTAACCTTGGGACATTCCTCACTGAGTTTGAAGGACTTGTCATAGAGTCGCAGCTCTTATCCGCACTAGATCATGTATTGAATGTTACTCCTACTAGATGGTGGGGTACGCACAAGAAATTCATAACAGAATGGCCACAATGTAGAATATTGATGGAAGCTATATTTCATGAAGAAGTCACCACAATCAGTCACAAGTACACAAGATTGTCGAGTGTCATTGAGCACATAAATTAGTGTCACACTATATTTATAGCATACTCATGCCAGGAATGGGTCCATCATTTCATTCATACATTAGAAATGCCACCTAGAAGATGGTACACATCTATGGATTTGGAACAAGGTACTCAGGATTGGGATGATGTAGTCGAACAGTTCGTACACACATTTGAGTTCATTGATGATCAACCTACAGCCGATGCTACGCTTGAGATAATTAAAGAATAGATGTTTGCTCAAATCCCTGTCGAGAAGAAAAATTCCCACTAGAGAAGTGCGACCATCCAGTAATGGATGACCTGTTACAACCTAACAGGAGATCCAGATGATGATCCTACTAACATAAACATACCAGAATCAGGAGGTACATGTGCAGTAGAAGGAAGTGTCATTTTGAGTGACCAGTTCATGAAGCCGCTGGAAACCAGGAAAGTAAACATTGGGTCTCTTGAGAACCCAAATTTTGCCAATATAGGAGAGTATTGGGATGAAGAGATAGTCGCAAAGATCATGAACTTGTTGCATGAATACCAAGACCTATTCCATACCAAATTTTCATAGATGAAGGGAATAGTAGGAGGTTTGGGGGAAATGAAAATACCCCTGTGACTAGATGCTAAACCCAGTCGGCAGTGACCTTATAGGTTGAACCCATGGTATAAGGAAAAGGTAAAAATAGAATTGGATTGCATGCTCGAAGTAGGAATCATTGAACCTTTCAAAGAATCAGATTGGATCAGCCGTATAGTGATCGAGGATAACAAAACAACAGGTGAAGTGAGGATCTGTGTCGACTTGAGGAAGTTGAAAGATGCATGCTTGTAGGATCCATTCCCAACACAATTTACGTATGAATTACTTGAAAGATTTGGCGGACAAGAGATGTATTCATTCACTGATAGCTTCCTTAGTTATCATCAAGTCAATATTGCGTAAGACGATTGCCAGAAAACAACCTTTGTCACCGAATGGGGATGGTATCAGTATATGGTGATGCCCTTTGGACTCAAGAATGCACCTGCTATTTTTTCTAGAATAGTAGTCTCTGCTTTTAAATATTTTATTCATAAATGTATTGAAGTCTACTTTGATGATTCGACCGTGTTTGGTCTAGTAAGAGACCATATTAAGAGTCTATGCATGATGCTGGACTGATGTCACCAGTATCAAATTGCACTTAATTCTAAAAAGTGTATTTTCTATGCACCATTTGGTGTACTGTTGGGTCACATTGTATGTCGTGACGGTATTTTGGTTGACCCAACAAAAATTGCGATTAGTCTCGACTTACCACCGCCTACATCAGTCACACAACTCTGATTAGTGCTAAGACACATAGGCTACTATAAGAAGTTCATCAAAGGATATGCAATGATCACTACACCTATGGAGAAACTGTTGAAAAAAGACGTAAAGTTTCAATGGACAACAACTTTCCAGGAAATATTGGATAAGTTGAAGAAAGAAATGGCCATTGTGCCAATACCTGTATTTTCTCACTATAAAAAGGAGTTTCATGCACATGTTGATGCATCATCTATCGTGCTCGGCATAGTATTGACACAATGGGAGAGGGTGTACTTGACCACCCTATTGCTTTCGTAATAAAGAAACTATTGACAGTAAAAAATAACTACACGACGATAGAAAGAGAAGGCCTTTTTATGGTCTATGTGCTTCAGAAGATCCAACGGTACTTGTTGGGTGGGCATTTTCAGATGTAGACTGATCATTCAACACTGAAATACCTAGTCAACAAGCCAGTGTTGGGGGGGAATATCTATAGATGGATTTTCATGTTTTAATACTTTGACTTTGAGGTCATCATTAAACCTGGTCGACTGAATGTTGGGCCACACCACCTGTCAAGGAAAGAAAGTGGTGAAGAGCCAACCAGCTTGGAAGATAATTTTCTTGACGCACAACTATTTGTAATCCACATGATGGGCGATCAGAACCATGATTTTAATGCCATCACTCAATTTTTGAGCATAGGATATGCAACTGAAGGAATGTCAACTAATCAAAAGAAACACTTGGTCGTCATAGCTATTGATTATACATTGATCGCGGGACATCTGTATAAGCTGGGTGCAGATGAAGTACTATGTCGTTGTGTTTTTTACTATGAACAACCTTGGGTTATGATTGAAGAACATGCTGGTGTCATAGGAGGAAACTATGCGGGAAAAGAAACTGTGCATAAGATATTGCAGGAAGGACTATGGTGACCAACAATACACATGGATACTAAGAGATTCTGTAGGCACTATGATATTTATTAGAGGATAGGAAAATTGTTGCGCCACGATGTGATTCTGCTTGCACCACAGACAACCCTCCAAGCCTTTGACAAATGGGCTGTTGATTTTGTTGGACCGATCATTCCACCAGGGAAGAGAACTGGCACATGGTATTATCACTGCCACATACTATTTGACCATATGGGTTGAAGCCACGCCTATTAAATATTGCACCATTGCGACTGCGGTGAAGTTCCTATTTGAGAATGCAGTGACTAGATTTGGATGCCCAAAAATTCTACTAAGTGATCAAGGTACACATTTAGTTAACAAAGTGATTCTTGAGCTGACTGCAGAGTTTCAGATCTAGCATAAGAAGACAACACCCTATCATCCTCAGGAAAATGGAACAATCGAAGCCTTCAACAAGATACTAGAGAAATCATTGACCAAGGTATGCAATGTGCATTGAGATGATTGGGATCAGAAAGTTTCTACTGTGTTATGCGAATATCGCATGACTTGCAAGTGACTAAAAGGAAGCACCCCATTCAAGTTGGTATATGGAAAAGAGGCTGTTGTTCCAATGGAGTACATTTTTCCAATCCTAAGGATTGTTGCGCTGATGTATATGACTGATGGTGATGTTGTTGAGAAAATACTGTCATATATTGTTCATATGGAAGAAAAAAACTTCATTGCATGCTATCACTAGACTGTAGAGAAGCAAAGATAGAAAGCATTGCATGACCGCCATATTTGGGTCAAGCCATTCAAATTCAAAGGACTTATGTTGCTGTATGACAACAAGTTTTTCAGGAACCTGGATAAGCTACAGACACATTGGCTTGGGCCATATGTGATCATGCACATCACTGATGTGGGTGCAGTTAAACTTCAAAAATTGGATGGAAAATATGTCGCAAGAATGGTGAATGGAAGTCGCCTGAAGCTGTACTACAATGGTTGCGACATGCCTGGCTAAAAACACACTGCAAAAAAAAAAGGGGGAAAAGAGAAAAGGAAACTATTATGTCGCATGTCTATGACAAGCGCATGAAAAAGTGCGGGAAAAAGTAGGAAGCGTAAGGAAAGTATGAATGACAGGCTAGACGACGTCCTATACTTAAAAGAAATATCCAAAAAATATATTGAGGCAGTTATGACAGCTCAAAGACATAAATTAGAGAAGATATGAGGAGAATGGCGGAATTATTTTTGGTCTCGTCAGCCATCCTTGACATAAATTCCATAATTGTGCTCACAGGTACAACCCATAAATCGAGTAACAGATTTAATGAAGGAATGTGTCGCCCAAGAATCCCATGTGATCGATTGGACATCCACCTTTGATTACATGATGACTACAGAGTGTTGGGGTGCATATAAATAGAAGGCCTCACCATCAAGCATTCTTTTATGCACACAGAGAGAGCCAAAATAACCAAACTTGAGCATTTGCAGAGACGAACCCTATCAAAGAGTAAGCCAACACCCATGGTAATTGGGATCCCTAGTGAGAGAAAGCTATCAAACACAACCATTATCTCAGGTTGCCCAATCGATGAGGAAGAAGAAGTAGAATCATTAGAGGTACAATAACCAGAGTTGAAATGAGACATTGATCCAATGGCGAGAACTAGGAAGAAACTTTCCCCTGCGACCGCACCTAGTCCTATAGTTTCTCCTTGACCTACGACTGCCCCCATTACTATTCCAACCCCTAGTTCACGCCCTGTTTTGGACCTAGTTCAAAGAATTCCAACAACACAGCCACTTAGGGAGCTGAGACAGGCTTCAAAGAGTGCACTTGGAGAGGCATCCCAGCCTATGATACCAAGGAAATGGAAGGCTATACTAGTTTCGAACAATGCTAGAAAAGCACCCATGGAGGAAGACGTGCGGGAGGAAGAGTTCATGGAGGAAGACTCCCCACCACACAAAGGACCAGATGTTGTAGAGGACGATAAAAAATTCCCCCATTACGTCCCACCAAGGATATTTGACGCAGAGGAAGTAGTGTTACCAATGAAGGCCAATACAACTTTGGTCATGCTGTAGATCCCTGAGAATGTCCCCCTACTCATGAACATAATGTCGAAGCTCTCCAAGTTGAAGTTCGAGGGCTTTGATACCTGACAGTAGGTAGGGTTGAATAGAGTGAACTGCAATGTCCCTGATCATACCAACCCAAATGGAACACAGGTGCTAAGGCCAATTCAATGGGATGAGGGTGTTGGCCGCATAGGCTTGATGAACCTCCTATTCATTCTGCACTTTGGCCATAGCCAGCAGGTTAACACATACATGAAGCAACTTTCGGTTTGTCTCAATAGAGGATGTCTATGGCTCGATCGACCATACCTGGTCAACTTTAAGCTTATTTCTGCAATAACAGGTCTACCAAAGGAAGGAGAATACCACGTGACATACTTGGCCCATAAAGACACCACCAAATGAAGAAAAAGTATAAGCTTCAACGTGCAAAAAGGGGCTTCCTGATTGGACCTATCGAAGACACAAGCGTGTGATTCCCTACACTGATCCTCTCTTGTATGATGCTACACAAGATGAGTCCCACTCAGTGTACAGCGGGAACACTCGAGCTTGCAGAGCTTTGCGCACTAGGCGAGATTTTTAATTGGTCACGGTTCTTGTTGAATGAGCTAATAGACCACGCCACACAGGCCCAGAAGGATCCCAAATACAAATTTCATTAATCCTAGATTCTTGTCTTGACCTCATTCACCCTATGGGATAACCCACCAGACAATGTGTAGATGTATGTCCCACTACCTTGCCATGGCACCAAGTACCATAACTTGTGGGAAAATAAGAAAAATAAGAACTAGCAGAAGGACAACAACATCGAGTTCTTTTTTAACGCAGAGGCGCTGCGCAATGTTGTGTGGTGATCTCAGTGAGTCCAGGATACGACGGTGCATAGGTACGTGTAATTCATCAAGTTCCAGGTCGCTTCGCATAACATGGTTTTAGAACCGAAGAAGGACCCACCAGAACAAGCACATAATGAAGGGCTCATGATCATTGACGCTAATGTGGACAAAATTATTGAGGAGTGGATGAGTGAATGGGGCAACCCAATCGCAGAGCTACTTCCTAAAGAACAAAACTAGGAATACCCACCAAATGGCCAAGAAAATTAAGGAGGAAATGATCATGGAAACTAGTCACAAGACAAGAATGAGGAAGATGATAATGTAGGAGGGGGTGGCTCTGATTATAATGATTCAGGGTGCATGCCTAGTAAGTAGAAAATCCCAACTTAGCATCAAATGCAACAACAATGATGGGAACCTCATCAAAGAAGAGGAAACAAATAAAAGTTGTCAACATGGATACCTTGAATGAGGAGGATATCTGGGTACTAGAAGATGTTGTCGTAGAAGTCACCAAGGGAATCCTCTCTACTTTAAGGATGCAGCAGGAAAGTGTCATTGATCAGGTGTTGTAACACCTTAATCATCTAGTAGAGGCCATAAACGACGTCAAATCCACTATGTACGCTAAGACATATGGTGTGGATCCAAGTGTCCATTAGTCACGCCTGAGATGGTGCCACCGATCAAGGTAAAAATCTAGGCACATGTAATGGAGACAGGAATGGCTGAGTTTGATACAACTATTCATGGGTTCAAGAACATGCATATAGAATTCTCCAAAGTAAGCTTAAATGAAGTCTATGAGATCCAACAGGTAGCCACAATCAAAGTATGACCGAGGGAGAATGTTGTTTCCTATAAGGAAACAAAGCAACAAAAGAAGTAAAAGGAACGCAAGGCCCTCCTTATGGACAAAGAGCAGGAAATTACTGCACATGGGCATAGCTGGGTTTAACTCTCTAAGACTATTAATAACTTTGTCATCTAGTTCCCACTAGAAGTGTGCCAGGAAGGTGAAGATTCAGTAGCTAAGGTTTCCCAGTTGTCGCACATTGTAGTGGAACAAAAGAAGCAGGTTTAGGAGCTTCAAGCTAGGAATGCATCGAGCACACCTCCTGATGTGCTCGAGGAGAGAAGAAGAGTAGTGTCTAAGGCTTCTAGGAAGATCACTGAGGGAGAAACACTTTGTGTTAAGGAATTTGGCATTTTTTCCATGATTTGGGAAGCACTCCTGGAAGATAAAACTGAAAGGGAAAGCGCGTGACATGCAAATGAGAAAATCAGCACAGCAAAGGAAGGGATGAAGAATCTTCCCTTCCAGGAGAAGGTGATAAATATGGTAGAGATAAAATGACTACAGCAATAATTCAAGGATCTACTTGATCAAGAGTGGACTAGGGAAGATGAGGTGGAGACACATCACTCAGAGGCTACATGGCTCATAGGCCTTATTCAGCATGTTTAGTAGAAGCTTCAACAAATTGTGCAATCACTAGAGGTAGGACCGTCGAAACATATCAGTTCTGACCGTGTAGGGAAATTGGTCGCACAGGAAGAGAAAGTCACAGTGGAATTTTCTCAAGTGCAATAGATGGCGAAGGAGTTCTATGACAAGGTTGGTCCTCCCACATAGTCTAAACCTGCACCAGAAACATAAATTTTGGGGCAAAGTAAAGTTTTGCTACAAGATATTCTTGAAGACCAGTTTCAATTTTTTCTTAGTGGCTTGGGACGAGACACATGTGATTGTTGGGGGCCTGTTGGAAGAAGAAAAGGGCCAACGAAAGTGCACAAGTAAGAAGTGTGCGACCAAGAAATGAAGGGAAAAAGGCGTGCACAACAGAAGGGAAAATCATGCTAAGAAGGAATCGACGCAGAAAAGATGAAAACATGCACATGACAGAGAAAGAACAAGAGGAAATATGTGATAGGATAGCTGTAACAAGGAACTAAGATCCAATTCAATGGAAGAGGTAGGTGGAGAAGTTAAAGTTAAAAGGAGGAAGTCATGGAAGACTGTAAAAGGACGAGCCAACAGAAGAAGAAAGGATAGTTTTGCAGCTAGTTATGACTGGTACATACGAGCTGAAAGAAATTTTCATGGCTAGTTAAAGTTGTGTTTAATGTCTTCCAGGAATTTCACATCTAGGTATGGACCGACATTTATGTAATAGAAAATATTTTGTAAGTTGTTGAGTCTGTAATAACGGAGCTATACTCAGTCAACCCTCTGTGGTCTTGTAGATATTATATATAGGAGGAAACCACTCTATATAAGGGTTAGAGACTTAGATAGATTCAGTTAGATTCAAATAGATTTAGTAATATTGAGTAGAAATAGAATGATTTTGAGCCTCAGATCTTGTAGTTGTGTGCGCAGATCGCTAGTAGTAGAGTAATCTACAGCTGAGTGCGCAGATAGTAAGATAGAAGAGTCGATCCAGGCTGTGTGTGGATCAGTAGGATTAAATAGGAAATAAACCAGAGAGCATGAGATAAATAATATTGAATCAAATACATATCTTAATAAAATTATGTAGGTTTCATACTACAAGATTCTATAGCTAATTCTCATGGCAGATGAAGAGCACCTTGGTGTTTTTTCCCAAATGGGTTTCCACGTTATTCCATTATTATAGTTACTAGTGAATGTATGTCGCAATCTGGTTTATCTATGAATGAATGGTTAAGTTTTTGTTGGAATGGTATGTATGAGTCATGGTTAAGATGCTAAGTAAAAGAGTAGTTGCACACTTTCTGATTGGGTATGAGGAATCAACTGCTTCGCACTGTCGCACCAGCTGCTAGGTTATAAAGATGAGTTTGTGTTGCATGCAAGTCATTACGCATCTCTGTGTTGTTGTCACATAGTAGTAATACTCCATATTATCTCCTTTTTGGATTTCATTTACCTCTCTCCAAGGGGCTATAATTCCCTCACCAACTGTGGAAACATGGTTCTAGCAGTTAGCCATTAGATATCTCGGGTGAGACTGCACCTACCTCGCAGGCGTTGCCAACTGAGATTGCTCTTTCATGCCAATGTATTATGGTGTCATGTTTGTATTGTGTTTTTGTTGAACCATGGGTTTATACAAGAGCTATAAAGAGGGAAACACATCATTAGAATCATCACCATAGCTAGAGGGAATTTCAGCAGTTTCTTCCTGTACTAGTTGCACATATTTGAGAGGTTCTTCAAATAGGATACTTCTCTCTATGAATATAATTTTGTCTCTGATATTCAAGAGTTTTAATCCATTTTATTCCTATATTTTCCCAATCAACATACACTCAATACTCTACAGTTTCAAATACTTCCTCTTATCCAGTGGAATTCAAGCCCAAGCAGCGGACCCAAAAACTCTGGAATTGGACACATCTGGTTTGTGACTGAAGTATGCTTCGAAAGGAATTTTTTATTTCATGGATGAATGAGGGAAAATATTCAAAATTTAGGTAGAAACATTCATATATCCATCCCAAATATTTTCATCCAAATCTTTTTCTTCAAGCGTGTAGGTGGTCATCTCTTTTAGGGCTCGGCTTTTCCTTTCCGCTACACCATTCTACTGAGGTGTGTAGGGAATGGAGTGGTCAATATTAATTTCACTTTTAACACAAATTTGCAGCAGCTCAAATTCAATGTACTCACCAAAGTTTCATATCTAAGACCCTTGATCTTTCTCCTAGAGGCATTCTCAATAGAAGCCTTAAAATCTATGAACTTTTAAAGGACTTCATATTTTTTCTTAAGAAAATATCCCATGTGAATCTAGACAAGTCATCGATGAAAGTGATCACATACCTTGATCTATTCATTTAGTTTGTGGACATTAGACCATTGATATCAGAATGGATCATCCCCAAAACAAATTATCTCTCCTTTCCTTTCCCTGATCAAATTTATTCTAAGGGTGCTTGTCGACAATGCAACCTTTGCAAATTCAATTGGAGGTTTTGATGGTAGGTAGGCCTTCCACCATGGAATGATTTTGAAGTTTCTACAAGTATTTGAATTTTATATGTATGAACCTTTCATGGCATAGCTGGCTGACCTCATTCCCATGAGGCATAATGGTGGTAGGATTTGCATTAGGCACAAACTTGGAGAACTCATAGGTTTTAGCTAAATGATTTGCTATACCTATTGCAATGAGTTTTCCAGATGCAATTTCTAGGATATCAACATCATTTGGGATGAAAGTAACTCTCTCAGTCAATAATGTGTGTTTCATTTGATATACACTCAATAGGTTTGAAGCCAAGTAGGGCACATAAAGAACATTTTTGAATATTCAATGTTCTATATTTATAGTACCTTTTCCCTACGAAGTGATTTGAGAGTCATCTCCCATGTGGATGGGAATGTTGTTTTTAGAGTCCAGGACTAAAAATGATTCTTTTATTTCCATCATATGGTTCAAAGAAAATTGTCAATGAGTAGATATCTAGGATTTGAAACATTTTCTATGAGGGCATGTCCTCTTTCAGGATGAATTTTTCGATCATGATTTTCTCTCTTCCTTGCACCTTCAGGAAGATTGATGTTGTTCTTATCAAGGAGAAGATTCATTTCATCAAGTTGTTTCTTCATGCAGTATATTTCAGGGTGAAATCCCCTTCCTAAATAGGAACATTTGATATTTTATTTTCCTACTTTACCTTTGGGCTTGTTCTTTCTTGATCTGGACGGCTCATCCAGTTGATGGTGTTTCTCCTTTGGCTTGGGAGAATCAAACCTAGTATTTTGGTTATTTTTCTTCCCCTTTCCATTCATATATTTGGGTCCTACAACAATGAAGGATTGGTCCTTGGAAGTTATGATGATTCCCATTTGGACAGGCTTGTCATGCTCATTGGTCAGAGACTCAATTAATGCATTGAGGGTCAACATCTTCCAATTCGGGAATATGAGCTTCCCAGTATGAAAGGTGGACACAAAAATTGAGTAATATGGGACAATTTTGAAAGGATGGAAAGGATGAGTTGATAATCCTCCTTCTTAAATTTACACTACCTCAACTGGAGCACCATGTGCTTAAACTTGGTGAAGAATTCATTCATGGTTTTGAAGTATCCCAGGCTTAGAGAAATCAGCTCATTCTCCAACTGATAGATTCTCAAGTCATCTTGCTTATCAAATAGAGTAGCAAGTTGATCCCAAATATACTTGGTAGTATTCAATCCAGTGATGTGGAAGAGAATATCTATAGAAATTGAAAGGCAGAAAAATCCATATGCTTCATCAAGATTATTCTAGTATTTTTCTTTGTCAACAACATGATTCAGCTCTATCTCTGTGTCCATTGTTACTCTATAGAGTCCTTTGGAGCGCGGTTGAATCTCCATGTCCTCTTTCTACTAATGGTAGTTTAAAGGAGTGAGTATATTTATAGAACAGGACATTATGTTGTTGTAGAGAATGCAGTGAAAGAGTTTGAAAAACCTGCAAATCACACAAAAAATACAAAGGTCGAACAACTTGCAATTTTTAAATTTTCTTCACACACTGCTTAGTCAATCAAGAAATGTTGATCAACAATTCCTTTTCCCAAGAATTATGTGGTAAAATATTTTCTTCTGGTGTAGAGCTAAAAATTTTGAGCTTTTTTCTCAAATTAAATCATAGATCCATCAACGAATCTGTTGAAGAAGAAGAGCCTTGTCCCGCAATGGCTCTAATACCATATCAAAAATGAGTCATAGTAATATGAGGACCAAGGCATAAATTACAGAATATTCAAGGATCAATTACAAACAAAAATGACATGAAAACACTACAATTAGGATTTGCAACTATATAATTGTTGTCATTAATCAAAAGTTTTCCCAAGAATTATGTGGTAAAATATTTTCTTCTGGTGTAGAGCTAAAAGTTTTGAGCTTTTTTCTCAAATTAAATCATAGATCCGTCAAGGAATCTGTTGAAGAAGAAGAGCCTTGTCCCGCAATGGCTCTAATACCATATGAAAAATGAGTCATAGTAATATGAGGACCAAGGCATAAATTACAGAATATTCAAGGATCAATTACAAACAAAAATGACATGAAAAGACTACAATTAGGATTTGCAACTATATAATTGTTGTCATTAATCAAAATTTGTGATACAATGTGTTACACTGGCTTGAATATCCAGACAATTATTATTACAAGGAGGTCATTCAAATTGCATACATGAGAGTGGATTAGTTGTTAGTTAGCCACACTAGAAACATCATTTAACCACTAATCACAACCATAAATTAACTCTAACTGAATCATAGGAAATTTAGACTGAATCTAACTGAATAGAACTCAACTTCATGTCAATTAGCAGGTGAGGGTGCAAGTATGACTTCAGTTAGCTGAGATCAGCTGAATTGAACTGAACTAAGTCACCAAAAGTTGTTGGAGGCATATTAAATCACTCTAGTTAACTGTAAATTACCAAAATAGGAAAAAGAATGATGGAGGTTCCTTTATAGCTGTAGTTTAACTAAAAGTAGGTGGAATAACAATAGCTAACTTATTTGGGGCGCTTAGGTCATGGAGATAAACCTAAATTTTCGCTTTTATTAAAGGAGGAAGCTCAGTTAGTCTCCCCGATTGAAGGAGAATACTTAGTTAGCCTCCCTGATTGAAGGAGGATGATCTAGTTGATGATGATTTCACAAATTTGAGTCAATAACTTAGGATAAGCGGAAAATAAGGATAGTTAGTCCAAATAATGATGTGTGGGTTGGATAATGACTCCAACAATACCATGGGTTAAAAAACCTTGTACCATCCTATAAATACATTGTGATGGTCCCCCCAAAAACACTATTTTTCATCCTCTCATTTTGTTCTCAAACCTTTCGCCATTATCTTCACACTTTGCCATATCATTTCCCATGGTGTAAGTTGAGCTTTCTCCATACAAATTTGAATTCATTCCACCTATTTGATAACGACTAGTAGATTAGTTTGGAGACCCAAAATGTGGAGCTGCAGGACCATTTCATAGAATGACTATAGTGGCCCAACTTCAAAAGAAAGGTTTTTTGTGTTCTTGTTTTGCATTAGTTAGTAGAATATATCTGAAAACAAATAAAAAATATTGTTATCTTTGCTATCATTTATTATTGTTAGTCAAATTTGAGAAATACTTTACATGATGAACTCTACCCTTTGATCGGGACGATCTAGGGTAGGTTATTTTTCATGTAGTAGGGGAGAAATCCCCACTACACTGGGAGTCATTTTTTTTTAGCATAAATATTTATCTATAGTTGTTTCTTCTTATCTCTTCTTCTATAAATATCTTGGCATATTGTGTATACTTTATATCATATATATTCTGTAAGTTTAATATGAAAGAGAATCCATGGATGTATTATAGATTCCCATTCAGTTATAATAAATACTCTCTGCATTTAACCCTTAGTTTCGTGTCAAAACCCCATTGTTTCATTTACTAATTTATTCTATAAGAGTGTGGTCGAGATCTATTCATGTATAAATAATTCAGTGAGATTATGATTTATGATAATGTGATGTTCATCCTTTTATAAGTGTATTAGGGTCTAAAACCACCGTTATAGGAATTTTTAACAAAGTTCTGGAAGTGCTTGGATTGCATACTATTTCAACAATTTCCTAGCAATTCAAGACAAAATTCTACAACTAGTTTTCCATAAGTTGTGCTTGTCAAACCACTTAAAGGTCCTTGTTATCAGTATTTGTGTGGGTTTGTATTTGTTGGATTTTTTTAGTGACCAACATGATATGTTTGTATTATTTTAAGAGGCCTTAGGTGTGTTGGGAAAATATGTTTGGTCACTAGTCTAGGTTTTGATATTTCCTCCTAGTCACCAAACATTGAAATCTAACACATAATTATGTAACCAATGAATCCAATAACATGATGTATGGCCCTATTTTTTAGTTAATTATAGTGATGCACAAGAATACATTGGGTTTCAACAAAAGTCTTGAGGATATTTCCTTGAATTTTTTTGTTTAGCCAAAGGAGTCTACCCAGGAATGACGTACCCAGAAAATATGTTCACTATCAAAAGTAAGGAAAACTCCACCTTCTTCCAAGTCTCACTACATATTTTCCTAACCATTTTGTAGACCATAGAATCCCTCCTAGAGAAATTAATAAATGAATAGAAGTGTTTGGAAACAAGTTGGTAGAAGACTGTTTTAACTATCAATTTTTAGCTACTTACAATCTGGGGTTAAGAGTGAAAGAAAACTATTTGTCAAAAGTCCCAAATCAGAACTGCATAAATCTGATTGCGAAAAATTCTTATCATACCTAAACATTTACATAACACAGGTCTCAAACCATTCCTCATGTACTGTACTATAT
Organism: Pseudotsuga menziesii; assembly: GCA_001517045.1. NCBI lineage: Eukaryota > Viridiplantae > Streptophyta > Pinopsida > Pinales > Pinaceae > Pseudotsuga > Pseudotsuga menziesii. The sequence continues at coordinate 198,108 of LPNX010848635.1, forward strand.
AAATCATATTCCAAGCATGTCTTTCTATTCCTAGTTTGGAGCATAAACACATAGTCTTGAGGAATTTCAATTTCTTGAGTTAATAATCCAAAATAGTATAGAACTTGTAAGAGGATAATGGAAATATCGAATATAACTAGTTAAATAATGTTGTGGGTAGTGTGAATAATCACCCACAAGTATAAAAGGGAACATACCAAAGGGTTATGTAACTTTGGTATAGATTTAGAATAAGAAAACAAAAATAATGAAAACTAAGTAAACTAAACTAACGGTATCTCCCATCCTTCAATAACATCACACATAAAGAGTGCCAGGACAATGCATAAGGAATCAAATAATGTTTTGTATTATCACAAAGAAGTATTACAATAGAGATGTGGGCCTTAGTATAATGAAGAGTAAGAGAGGCCCCTGCGATTGTCCAAGGGTGGTTTGTTTGTCTCCTTCTTAATCTCACAACTTCCAATGAACAATCACAATGGTAGTTCTAGTTCTGGTATAATTTTTGCAACATAACTAGATCAATGCGAGATGGAAATTGTATATGGAATGGAGGGACTTGAGGGAATTTTCATAAGCATAAGTGTGACAAAGAGATGGATATACAATAAATGTGAACATTTCCGATTTCCTTGTTTACATAGTGGAGAAATTAGGATTTGGTGCCCTATATCCATTAACTATCTTGGACCATGTCAATTTTTTGTCGACTTTTGGCCCTTGCTTTATGAGCAAGGAGGCAAATAATGATTGCTTAATGAAAATAAAGTTTTAGGACCAATTCACACCTTTTGGGGGGGGGGGGAATTTGGGACTTGGGTCATTGATTTAGATTGAAAACCCGCAATCTCCTTCTAGGGTATCCAATTCAAGGTTTAATTTTAACTTGTTTTGTTTTTTATCACTTCTCCAAGGTCATATGGATGGAATGAGTTGGAAAAATTGTGCCAATGGTGTGGAATGATGGTCTATATGAATGACACATCTGATGACATGGGAGGTGAGTAAATTTTTATGTTAAAATGTTTCCCTATGGTGTGTGATTTCAAATCTCATCATATAGCCAACCTACATAATAGGAATTTCATACATTCTCAGAGACAGGGTTTACCATTACATAGAATATGGAGACTGCACTAGAGGGAGATTTCCCTCTTGGACTACATAGGCCCACATATGTAGACACAATAATCAAAATGGATGATTTTCATATAATATCAAATATATATGGATGAGGTAGAAATACCCATGCCATATCAATGTATCAATATAAAATGGGATCTATACCAAGAGGGCTTGATCCATATATGGATAATTATTGGATAAATGCATCATAAGGGTCAAAGAGGGAGTCATGCTAAATATAGAATGAGTACATCATGAAGGTCAATGAGAAACCAAATATGGGGATACAATGGATTCATAATCATAGTTCAACCATGGCTAATTTGAATAACACATGTCAAAACAATGGAATCCCAATGGAATGTTGAATCACAATAATTGATCCCTTGCTAAAAATGAATTGGCCCAAGATTGGGGAGGATATTAGAAAGTCACTCTTTATAGGTGGCTCAAGTAACTGAATATATGAATCAAATAGGTTAAGAGAAATGCATCTAGAACTAGATATCATATGAGGCATGTAACTAGAGGGATTTCAAACACTATCCCCAATGCATCCTGGATACTACAAGAAGCATGTGATTGAAGGGATTCCAAAGAGACTTAATAAATGACTAGATTCAAGGATATATGGGGTCTTCAATTACCAAATGAGTGAACCATCAACCTATTCAATGGCATGATGATGAGTTTAATTTGAGCACCTGAGAAACAATCAATTTAAGAGACACTAAGGTCCCCCTTGAGTCAGTCCAAGGGAATCCATCAATGATGGTTATGGTGCCAAGGTACAAGGTAAATCTAGTTTTATTATTTGAATGGATGTTTTGATGTCAATAGAGGGAGACCCACTACCAAGAAGGAAATCATGTTGTAGATATTATATTCACACTAGCTTGTGCTAAAAGTGCCTACTAAGAATTAGGGAAATATTAGTAGCAGTTCAAATGAAAAAAAAACTAATCAGTAAAACCCAATAAATAACAGTAAAATAGAATCTAAACTATGTGAAGCATGTGAATGGGAAATAAATCTAAACTAATATGTTTTCATTCTTTCACAAATAGATGGTAAGAAAAAGAATCATTTTTTAATTATGTAAATATGGGATTTTATAATAGAGCTAAAGAATACCTTGAAATGACATTAGTATTGATCTTTGCAGTTGTTTGAGGTAGCAAGTCCTTGGTCTCTAAGAAATATAGTGCTATATAACCACATGTCACAGAGTACGAAAATCCTGACAAAAGGTGAAATAAGAAGGCCCAAAAGGGAATTCAAGGGGTTTTGTAGAAATTTTGGTAGTGTGATCATAAGAAAATATATGGAGAATGTGTATGTTATGAGGAGCCTTCACCATTAATATATAAGGAATAATGGCCCTCGGTATTATCCTATTGTATAGGGTGTACCTTGTTATTATCCCATGGTATTATGTGGAATTTAGGGTTTTCCCACTCTTTTTTACTTTTTGAAAGTTTTCCCCCTTTTTAATTTTATTTTTTGCATTTCATGGGGATTTATCCCTATTCCGGGGATTTTTCCTTCTTTTTTGGGGTAATATTCCACATTTCCCTATTTTATGGAAAGGTGAATATCTACAAATAACATTATGTGCCAATTTGGATCCTTAATTGTAGTATTTTTATGAAAGTCAAGGTTTAATGTGGGAAAATGAAGAGTGGGATGATGTGACTAGGGGATGAACATGTTGCGAAATGTTTTAGTGTTAATAGATTGTTCCCTAATATATGGGGGAAGGAGCTCACCGACTGACCAATAGACATCATAGTGTATTTAATTTCTAGGGTAATAAGTGTGATGGTGGTATGGAGAATGGTGACTGCATAAGTGGTTAGAACAAAATATTCATTAGGACTACAAGATCCAAATCCTTAAATGAGTTGCATATAATCTCAAATATGTAGATGAGTGAGGGATAACCATTTTTGTATCAATGTATCAATATATACAAACAATAATTAGGCCCAAAAGGGACTTAATGAATACATGGATAACTCTTGTGTACATCATATGTGTCCAGGAGGGACTGTAATCATGCTTTGACAATGGTTGATTTGAACACTAGGACTCCAGACAATGACATTCACCAAGAATGAAATATCACAGTAATTGATGCTATACTAGATTAGAAGGTGTCCAACAAATGTAAGGACTAAAACAAATGAAATTATGAATTTTGAAGGTATAATGCACTGCATCTAGAATTGGATATACTAGGAAGGATAAAACTTAGGGGCTTCCAAACTTTGTGGCCAATACAACCTAGATATCGCAAGGAATATAATTTGGAATAGCTCCAAAGAGACTCACCAATTTTATAGATCCAAAGGACATATGGTTTCTTTGACCGAACAATGAAAGAACCAATACATTGTACGAATCTCAATGGTACAATGATGTAGCTGACTTCGAGCACATGAGGAACAATCATAATAAGGGTCATTGGGGGAATCCCCGCAGGTATTATGCAGGATCTCATCAATGATGGTGATGAGGAAAAGGTATCATAACATATGGGTCTATCCTATGCAATACATGTGTTGATGTTGATAGAGGGAGACTTACAACTTCCAAGGAAATGATGGTTCCTTCATAGGAGCTAGAGGGATACAACTAAATAGGTATTGAAATAGAACATAGGATTGAAAGATCGTAGGGGGATAAAATGGAAATAAAGTAATGGTAATCAAACTTTCTTTCTTTTAATTATTATGTCAAGTTTGATCTAACAACATATGAAACTGATCTCGATGGGGGGGTGAGACATAGATTGGGGTGATTACAATGTGATATACTCATAGGGGGCAATATTGATCATGGGAAAAAATGAATTCAAGGGTGACTGATCATAGGATACTCTAAAAAAAGGTGATTGGGAATGCTAACATGATATGTCATTATAGGTGATATACAAGGGTGCTAAGAAGCTCCATTTGAGCCTTCTTCATCATTTCTTGAGCTTGAATAAGGGATATAAGTGTGCTTAATATGGTATTATCTAAGAAAACTCCATAGGTGTTCTTTTTTCTTAGATTAGTCTCTGAAGCCCAAAAAGGAATAAAACAATAACAGGGATAACTCTTCTACAAAAAAGGGATGAGAGTATTGATAGATGAAATTACTTTATCATGAATTAATGACCATTTTATACTAAGAACCTCCTAAGTGGAGATTTACCATGAAATAGATTTTTGTGGTGGCCAAGTCTATGAGAGATATGGCGCAATGCAATTTTCCCTTGGGAAATGATGAGGGTATCGATGAGGAGACTGAGGGGGGAGAGTCAGTTGAATCAGTTGACTAGTTAACAAAATATGGACCTATCTCCCTATTCTAGAGGAAAGTTTCCTATGGATAGGGTTTAATAGGACATCAACATACTAGGGTTGAAAGGTGGATGCATATAGTTCTGCAAGTAAATATAAGCAAGATTTAGAGATAAGTATGGTCCATACCAGATAAACTGATGTTAAACCAAAATCCTGTCACCATCATGTGATAATACCTTTGACATACCTACTTGTCATGCAAATTCCCAACACCCCGCATACCCCTTTGTCCAGGAGCGGTACCCCTGTTCGCACCTATTTTCATCGGTTGTCCACAAGCGGTGCCACCGCCTGTTTCCCTTAGTCCATAGGAGGTTATTACCAGAACCGCTCTGTCATAGAAGGAGAAGTTTCTTGAGTCTTCTAGATGATAAGCCTCGTGTATTGCCTTATCCCTACTGTTGTGGGTTCGTTGATCTTGAGATCCCTCATCCTAGGATCTTAGAGGCCACCTCACCCACTAATTTCTCAACCATTTCTATCCATTAAAGCCCTATAAATATGAGCTCATAGCCATGGTTGAGGGGAGAACATTGAAGATATTGTTATGCTATTTGATTGATTCTTGGCCAAAGATCATTTGGAGAGAGCATAGAGAGCTAGAGTTGGAGCTTTTGGGGATGAAGAGCTGGTTTCATGGAGATGCATGTCAACACTAACGCTTGGTTGTAAACTTCTTCATATTTCTAATGCAAGTTGATTTTTTGTCCCATATATATTGTTGATGTTTGATTTCAGATATATATTGCTAGATTCCTTAGTCACTAGCATAGATTAGTAGATCATATTCTGGTCACTTTGATTCGTTTCATGTTGAACTCTTTTGCAGGTACATAGGTGAACTTTCAAAGCCTTGTATTCCAGATATCTACAATGTCTAGGGAGAGTTATCTTCCTCTGTGATCTATTTGTTCTAGATTTGAACCATTCAAACCAGCGAAACACCTTGCTGTCCGCAGGAGGTGAAATATTCCGGTTAACTAATCTGGTGAATCTGTTGGGGAGTAGTTGTATTCAGTTGTTCTGATCGTCCTCAGTCTGCAACTCTTGTCCAAATCCAGGCTCCGTTTTATTCAACTCTCTTCAGTCAGATCTACTTTTTGACTTGCATTATTTGGGTTTGAAATTTCCAGATATGTTTAGATCTGAGTCATTTTGGTCTTTTATGCTTTGTTTCAATACTCATTTAAACAGTATTTTCCCTGATCTAGTCTGTTTATGACTTGATCTATCGTTCTCCTTATATTTGGATCTTTTATAGGGAACCACACATGCACGGGGAATTCACTTCTAAGTGAACATCTCACATAGCACGTGCGATCGTGGGATATTAAAGAATGCCCTTAATTTCGAGAGATATTGACCCAAACACTTTTTGTTGAAAACCCCTCCCAATACTTAAAACATCCTCCCCACCCCTTTTTATACCTCAATCCTTATAAACCACCCTACCCTCCCCCACCTTAAACCCCTCATCCCCCTAATACCTGCAATATATTGGTTCGATTTTTGATAATTTTAAAACCCACAATATGAACTAACGTGATAGAATATTGGTCAACAAGTGAAGCCCCCGTGCACACATGTTTTGTTGGTGAGGAGTGGTGCCACCTCCTGTGTCCAGTTAGCAAGACACGATGCCACTACCAAAATCCAGTGAGCAAGAAGCAGTTCTGCCTCAAAACCACCTGTCAGCAGCTTCATCTGCGTGGTGCCAGGTAGGCCCTATTCGAGACTTTGTATTTTTATTTTTGTGTTTTTTTAGCTTACTTTTTTATGAAAATGAGGTGTACTTTTGAAAATGAAGGGGCCATGAATTGTGTATTTTGCAGACGCTTTAATTGTTATTTTCTTTCTACATTCAAGGAGAGTTTGTGTTTCTTGCATTAGATTTTACATTGTTTTCTTTGCTTGAAACCTCTTGCTCTTTTCTGTAGATATTATTCATTGGAATTGGAAATATACATTTCATTTTCATGTGTAGGCTTTGGTTTGTTTTGGACTTGGAATGCATGAGTGATCCATGTTGTTTTGAGTATTTCTTTTCTTGGGTGATTCTTGTTTCCTTTTGCATGTTGATTCTTTCAGTGCTTGGTAGGAAAGATTGGTTCTTCGTTTCCTTGTCTATTTCAAAGAGAAGTTTTAGTTTTCTCTCTCCTTTTCTTTACTCGCAAGCATGTTAATCAATTTTCTTCTTGTTTTGTGCATGATTGTTTGAAATGATAGATCTTACTTTCATCAAGAAGAAATATCTATTTTCAGCTTTGCATGCATTAGAGTTAGACTTGTTTGGAAACGTTAGTGAAATCATCTTTACATCAAGTTTTTATGCGTCTTTTCAAGCATGAAAATATAGGAAACATTTTTTATTTATGTTATATGTTCTCTAGATCTCTTTCTTATTTACTTTGAATATTGTTTGGGGTGCATTGATATTTCACTTTTAGTTTGAAAAGATAGAATTGCATTTACATTTGGGTGTGCATTTTGGGAAGAAAAGTAAATCTCTCTCCATCTCTTAGTTAGAATTTCATTGAAGAGGAAAACTTGCATTGTCATATAGATCAGTGTGCATCTTCTTTAATTTCAAGTTTTCACTCCATGGTTCCACCTAAACGCACAAGATAAAATTAACGGTAGTACTAGGTTAAAACTTTTAGCAATTTGAGTGATAAGTTAGAGACATGTTCGGGAATCGTTAAGCATAGCAGCTGTCGATATTTGTCCACATTACATCTCGAGACTCACGCGGTTCTTCCACGTATTGTCGGTATATCGAACGACCTTTCATGTACCCTTGAGGTATATAGAAAGTTACTTCACGTACTCGATTGTATATCAGAAGGCCCCTTGTGAACGGTTATGCATTAGACAACACTACTACCGATTTGAGCTCCCTCATACCTTGTGTATATCATAAGACCCTTTTAGGAATCCTCAAACCATCTGATTTATCCTTTTGACCTGTCCTGTGAGGTTCCTAACTCTTATCCACTCCTTTCACATGTTTGCTTATTGCTTTTAGTTTGAGTAGTAATTGATTGTGTGTGGTATTTAGGGGGTTATTAGAGAGTTTAGAGATGGTATCCTCATCTGGGACTACCAATCAAGACATCCCTTTCTAAGGTGTACCTTTTGTATTCCCTCCAAGTGAAGGTATTGGTCCTCCCTTTATTGCCACTCTAAATCTTCCTGGATTAACTATAGGTTTACCAGTCTGGCTGTTTAATCTGGTAATTCCTGTTACACCTAATGTCTCAAATGTCACCTCTCCTCCGGGAGAGGATATACCTCAACCTAATCCCTTTCATTCTTTTTTGGTTGTGGCTTCACCCCTTTCTTCTTCTTCGCTTGACCAAATATATGTGGTTAGTAGTCATGTGGATAAGAAGAAGAAGAAAGGGAAGAGTAAGAAGAAGAAGGATAAGAAAGAGAAAAAGCAGCAACCATCTACTCTTGATGATGCTCATTCTAAGAGAACACCCGAAAAACCCAACTTCCCTTGTAAGCTTTGCAAGGGGGACCACCTTCTTAAGGAGTGTCCTAGTCTCTCCCATGTACAAGAAGAGTGGTCTAAAAGGTCCAAACCGTCTGTCTCATCAACCTATGACCATCATGTTGATGATACTCCCTCAACCAGTGACCCATTGATAAAAGGTTGTAAGGGTAAATTCTTGTATCCTTGTTTGATATGCAAGGCTATGCATCGAAATTTTCTTTGTCCAAGCGTGGATGAAGCTTAGTGTTGGTTGGAAAATATTGCTGATCATCAATAGGTGATTCCAACAAGTGATAGTAAGTTATCCCTCAATCCCCCACTGGTTGACCAAGTGGTCAATTCATATTTATCTGTGGTTGATCCCACTCTTCCTTCAGAGAGTGAAGTTAAAGTGGTCAAGTCAGTGTCATTTCCACCCGATCATGCTCTTTCATCAAAGAGTGTTAAGACTAAAGTACTCTCTTTGACCAAATCTCCATATTGTTCTTCTCTTCTGGTAGAGAATGAACCAAAACCTGCTGAAGTTTTTATGATTCATTCTGATTGTTCTCGACAAGAGGAAATTTTGTCTGTTTTGACAAAACCCTCTCCAAGTAGTGAGGTTATTTCCTTTGACTGGAGTAACCTAATAGAGTCTTGTCTTCATTCGAGTGTTCCTTTCCAGATAGTTGTGAATGTTACTGCTAGATAGATACTTCACACTATTGTTGATGAAGGGGATTCTGTTAGTATTCTATCCTCAACTGCTTTGCAAGCTTTAGGTTCTCCTCAGCTTGTGCCATCCATCGATCAGATACTGGATTTTAATAGAAGACCTACTGCACCTTTAGGGATCCTTCCTCATTTTCCTATTACACTAGGCCAGAAAACTATCTGTATTGATGTTATGGTGGTCCAAGGTCCTTTAAATTTTAATCTGCTCCTTGGACATGATTATGTTTATGCCATAAAGGCTGTTGTGTCCACACTCTTTAGAGTTATGCATTTTCCCCATGATGGGAATATTGTGACCATTGATTAGCTTTCGTTTGTTACACCTAATCATCGCATTACTCCTAGTAATCAGACTACCCTGAATGTGCTGCATGTTCTTGTGGTTCCTTCCCTTTCTTCTAGTTAGATTCTTCCCATCATAGGTAAAATGGGGGGCATGGCTCCAGCCTCTAGATTTCATATTGGAGTTAAGTTGCTAGCTTCTTATGTAAGGGGGTATCCTACCAACCTATGGATATCATGTTGGGTAAGAGCAGGTTTTAGACCATAGTTTACGCTTTTGGTTTCAATCTTGCATCAAAATGAAACCATGTTGAGAGCATAGTTTACCATTTGGTTTCAAGCTTGTTAAAAAATAAAACCACTCATTAAGCATAGTTTACCCTTTTGGTTTCAAGCTTGCATAAAAATGAAACCATGTCCTGAGCAAAGTTCCCATTCTATGTCAAGCTCGTTAAAAAATAAAATGTATGTCCTTAAGCATAGTTTACGCTTTTGGTTTCAAGCTTGTATAAAAATGAAACCATGTTCCAAGCATAGTTACCTTCTTTTTCAAGCTTGTGTAAAAATGAAACAGATCCCCTTCCCTTGATTCGAGTCTTCCCTTTAGTGTTAGAACTTCAACCTTCGCCTGCCCGATTCTCATTCTTCCTGCCCCCCTAGTGAACATTTTGACATTAGTAACTAGGTTTTTAGGTTAGGTATGGAAGAAGAATCGTCAGATGAAATGAAGCTTGGGGGCATGTCGAGCCGCTAGAAACCATGTTAGGGGTAGGATTTTCTAGCAATCATGCTAGGGACAAGATTCCAACCTCTATATAGCATGTTAATGGGATTTTTCAAGCATAGTTTACCTATTGGTTTCAAGCTTGTATAAAAATGAAACCAATCCCTGAGGATTCTTTCAACTGATCTTCGAGGTCATTAAAAACAGTAAGATAGTGTTGAGTTTACTTTTCATTTTTTGGGCTCTGGTTAAAACATAAAAAGTGTTTTGAGCTTATTTTATTACTTTTTCGTGCTCTAAATTCAAACATGAAAAAGGTTAATGGAGTTCTCTTTAAACTCCTTTTAGGCTCCCTAAATACGAAAATATTGTCGATCAATCTTGTCTTCTTCATGCTTGTTAAAGTATTTGAAGAGTCGTCCATCCAACGGTAGGTTATCTCTTTTTCGGTTCGGATAGGACTCCAGCCTCTGGACTTCATACTGGAGTTAATTTGCTAGCTTATTATGTGAAGGGGCAACCTACCAAGCTCTGGATATCATGTTGGGTAAGAGCAGGTTTTAGAGCATAGTTTACGCTTTTTGTTTCAAGCTTGTTAAAAAATAAAACCATTCCTTAAGCATAGTTTACACTTTTGGTTTCAAGCTTGCATAAAAATGAAACCATGTTGAGAGCATAGTTTACCATTTGGTTTCAAGCTCGTTAAAAAATAAAACCACTCATTAAGCATAGTTTACCCTTTTGGTTTCAAGCTTGCATAAAAATGAAACCATGTCCTGAGCAAAGTTCCCATTCTGTGTCAAGCTCATTAAAAAATGAAATGGATGTCCTTAACCATAGTTTACGCTTTTGGTTTCAACCTTGTATAAAAATGAAACCATGTTCCAAGCATAATTACCTTCTATTTCAAGCTTGTGTAAAAATGAAACAGATCCCCTTCCCTTGATTCGAGTCTTCCCTTTAGTGTTAGAACTTGAACCTTCGCCTGCCCGATTCTCATTCTTCCTGCCCCCCTGGTGAACATTTTGACATTAGTAACCAATTTTTTAGGTTTGGTATGGAAGAAGAATCGTCAGATGAAATGAATCTTGGGAGCATGTTGAGCCGCTAGCAACCATGTTAGGGGCAGGCTTTGCTAGCAATCATGCTGGGGGAAAGATTCCAACCTCTGTATAGCATGTTAATGGGATTTTTCAAGAATAGTTTACCTATTGGTTTCGAGCTTGCATAAAAATGAAACCAATACCTGAGCATTCTTTCAACTGATCTTTGAGCTCATTAAAAACAGTAAGATGGTGTTGAGCTTACTTTTCATTTTTCGTGCTCTAGTTAAAACATGAAAAGTGGTTTGATCTTAGTTTATTACTTTTTCATGCTCTGGATTCAAACATGAAAAAGGTTAATGGAGTTCTCTTTAAACTCTTTTTAGGCTCCCTAAATACGAAAATATTGTCGAGCAATATTGTCTTCTTCACGCTCGTTAAAGTATTTGAAGAGTCGTCCGTCCAATGGTAGGTTATCTCTTTTTCGGTTCGGATAGGACTCCAGCCTCTGGACTTCATACTGGATTTAAGTTGCTAACTTATTATGTAAGGGGGAAACCTACCAACCTCTGGATATCATGTTGGGTAAGAGCAGGTTTTAGAGCATAGTTTACGCTTTTGGTTTCAAGCTCATTAAAAAATAAAACCATTCCTTAAGCATAGTTTACACTTTTGGTTTCAAACTTGCATAAAAATGAAACCATGTTGAGAGCATAGTTTACCCTTTTGGTTTCAAGCTTCCATAAAAATGAAACCATGTCCTGAGCAAAGTTCCCATTCTGTGTCAAGCTTGTTAAAACATGAAATGGATGTCCTTAATCATAGTTTATGCTTTTGGTTTCAAGCTTGTATAAAAATGAAACCATGTTCCAAGCATAGTTACCTTCTGTTTCAAGCTTGTGTAAAAATGAAACAGATCCCCTTCCCTTGATTCGAGTCTTCCCTTTAGTGTTAGAACTTGAACCTTCGACTGCCCGATTCTCATTCTTCCTGCCCCCCTGGTGAACATTTTGACATTAGTAACCAGGTTTTTAGGTTGGGTATGGAAGAAGAATCATCAGATGAAACGAAGCTTGGGGGCATGTCGAGCTGCTAGCAACCATGTTAGGGGTAGGCTTTGCTAGCAATCATGCTGGGGGAAAGATTCCAACCTTTACAATTTGAAGTGGATTTGCCTGTTTTGGGTTATAGGTTTAAGTGTTGGTTGTCCGAATCAGTGACCAAGGTTCTGGACACTGTTTTTCCCATTCTATGTTTGGATAGTGATTGGTTTGCCACTTACCTTTGTGTGATCTCAGTGATTTCTTGTCATTGTTCCCACCCAAGCTAGGGTTCCAAGTCTTCCCTTGTTGGTTTATATTTGGTCTTATTAATCTATTTTAATTCACTTTGCTTGCTTTATAAAGTTGATTGAATTCAAGCATACTCAAGTTTTGTGCATTTAGGTGCATAGTAGTCTTTGAGCATTTTAAAAAGTGAAAAGAAAACATTTTGAAGCTTTTGCATGTGATTTTGCATAGAGTAGTTTTACTTTCAGTTTTTGAAATATAATCTAAAAAAAATACAAAAATATAGTCTTAGTTTTCTCTTTATCATCGCATTTTCATCAATTTATATTTACAAAAAGAAAAAAAGAAGTTTGTTTTAGTAGTGATAATTTGCTTTGAAAACATACACCTTTTCTTTTTACATTTCTTATCGAGTCAAAAACAGCATAGTCCTTCACTCCACTTCCTTCTAAGTAAAGAAATAGCCCTTAAAATGAAGGCAATAATAACGAAACTACCCCTGTTTTACCGAAGTAAGGAAACTAACTTCAACTTAATATAACCAATGCTCAAGTGGACATCTACATGAGAGATCTACTGTATGGGTAGGGTAACAAATCTGAAAGCTCGAAAGCACCAAAGGCACCTCAAAAACCCCAGATACGAATAATATCTTGGAAATATTCTGGAACTACAAAAAGAGTGGCAAGGGGATATCTCCACTACAAACATGTACGCTGCCTCGTTCTTAACTCTTGTATAAGAGGAGCCTCTTGAGAACATGTATACCAAGGATTTCTCTTTATCACCTAGACATATACCTAAATGTTTTGTTTTGTAGCCTTGGAAAAATTTACTCACGTGACCCTATTCCAAGACTCTACAACCTAATCTTGTTGGTGCACCTCTATAAAATAAAAACTTGTAATAAATTTTAAATTAAGCATTCATTTAAAATACTGTCATTACTCAATGGAAATGATCACACAACTAGTGATGTTATGACTCGGTAGTGAATTAAATATGCACATCTAACAAATGATGCCAAGATTGTTACCCACAGATAGCAATAATTAGGTATTTTTAACGGTTTTCTTGGAACATCAAAATATATTTTGAGAAAAGGGGATCCAAAGAGTGTGCATAGGGACAACAAAGGCCATAAAAATGTGATCTACCAAGTGTGGTAAATTCATCTATAACAGGGGGTCTTGGAAGATATTGGGGGGTGGGGGGTAGGTGTAGGTTAATGAGTAGGGGAGTGAGAGAGAGTGAGGGAGGGGTTTAATAAGAGAGAGAGAGAGAGAGAGAGAGAGGCATTATGGGATGGTAACGGGTTAGAGGTAGATATAGAGGGGGGTGTTAAGGAGTTATAGGTAGAGACAGATGGGGGTGTTAGGATATTGGATATGAGTGGAGTATGAGAGAAAAAAAGTGAGAGAATTAATTATTAAGGGTTTGGAAGAGGAGGGGAGAGAGAGAGAGATGGGGATTAGGTGTAGGTAGAGGAGTAGGGGAGTGAGGGAAAATGGGAGAGGAGAGATATCGAGAGAGAGTCATGGGTGTGATTGTCAGGTAGGGGAAGGATGGTTTTATATGTAGAGAGAGAGAGGGGGAGTTATTTTGTACATGAATGTAGGAAATAGAGAGTAGTGGGGTGTATGAATAGGGGTTGGAGAATAATCACATTGTGTTGATTCGCAAGTGGATGATAATGACTTTGATGAAGATGAAGCTTTGATCCAGGAGGATCCAAGAAGGCAAAATTTTGAAGTCCTCCAATCTCAGCAAAAATATCTCCATATCGAAGGGCTCGTCGAGACAATTCCAACGGTGTTCGTTTCACCTCAAACGGACTCCGTATGAGAAAGTTATCGTGTTTTGTTGTATTGATGAAACAGGCAAAATGGGGGTGCCACGTGGCACCACTGGCAGTGTGACACATGGCATCCATACAAGATGATGAGGTATTGACATGGACCAATGAGGCTGAGACACATGGCAACTCCCCAGTTGGTTAATGCATGCCACGTGGATCATAAGTGATGAGGTGGCATCAAGTTGGCACCTAACAAAGCATTAACATGGACCAATGAAATGGAGACACGTGGCAACTCCCGGTTGGTTGATGCATGTTTATGAAAAAGTATTCACCACTCTTCACAAGATTCTCTCCCCTCCCATTGGCACAACCACCATGTAGGACATGCCACTCTTTAAGCACATGTGTCATTTAACACTTTGGGTTAAGTTTTTAAAGGGGTTCGAAAACTTTGGTTATGGTCTTCACCCCATGTGCATTAATAACTTGGTTATGACCACGTGTTATAACAAACTTCAACGGGTTACATTATATGGGTTGGAGCACCACCCTTGTTTAACAAACTTTAGTGATGGAGCGCCACCACATGTTAAGGCTACAAAAGTGGGTTTTGGCAAATGGATAAAATGCCACCTAATGCATGCG
>LPNX010848635.1:215640-236352 GCA_001517045.1 Pseudotsuga menziesii
ATGAGAGAGAGGTTGATTCAAGCGCTTCCAAGGATGAAGACAAAGCCCGCAGGTTCATTCAGAGAGTTCAACAGGTACATCAAGCAGTGCAAGAGCAGTTGGAGAAGAGTCAAGCCCAGTACAAGGCTCGCCATGACAAGCATAGAGTTGATCATCAGTTTCAGGTAGGAGATCAAGTGTGGCTTCACATCAGGAAGGATAGGATGAAAGGAGAAGGCAAGAAGCTCAAGCCTATTAGATATGGTCCCTTCACCATCTTGGAGAAGATTGGGATGAATGCTTTTCGCTTAGAGCTACCGCCATACATGCAGATCTACTCAGTGGTGAATATGGAGAACTTGAAACTCTATGAGCCTCCCATGATCATGGATGAAAGGGAGAATGTCTCATTGCCATCAGTTGATGAATTTGCTCCTGAGTACATGGATGAGCTAAAGGAAGATGTCATCTTGGACAGAAGGACAAGGACTTCTCGCAGAGGTGATGTTGAGTATCTTCGAGTGGGCATCAAAGGCACTCATCCAAGCAAGGCCAAGTGGATCGAGAAGGAGAAAGTGAGGGAGCAATTCCCTCACCTATCTGTTGATTAGTAAAGGCTTTTGGAGGCCAAAAGCTTCTCAGTGGGGAGGAATGATCCAGGAGGATCCAAGAAGGCAAAATTTTGAAGTCCTCCAATCTTAGCAAAAATAGGCCCAGATCGAAGGGCTCGTTGAGACGATTCCAACGGTGTTCGTTTCACCTCAAACGGACTCCGTATGAGAAAGTTATCATGTTTTGTTGTATTGATGAAACATGCAAAATGGGGGTGCCACGTGGCACCACTGGCAGTGTGACACATGGAATCCATACAAGATGACGAGGTATTGACATGGACCAATGAGGCTGAGACACATGGCAACTCCCAGTTGGTTAATGCATGCCACGTGGATCATAAGTGATGAGGTGGCATCAAGTTGGCACCTAACAAAGCATTAACATGGACCAATGAAATGGAGACACGTGGCAACTCCCGGTTGGTTGATGCATGTTTATGCAAAAGTATTCACCACTCTTCACAAGATTCTCTCCCCTCCCGTTGGCACAACCACCACGTAGGACATGCCACTCTTTAAACACATGTGTCATTTAACACTTTGGGTTAAGTTTTTAAAGGGGTTCGAAAACTTTGGTTATGGTCTTCACCACATGTGCATTAATAACCTGGTTATGACCACGTGTTATAACAAACTTCAACGGGTTACATTATATGGGTTGGAGCGCCACCCTTGTTTAACAAAATTTAGTGATGGAGCGCCACCACATGTTAAGGCTACAAAAGTGGGTTTTGGCAAATGGATAAAATGCCACCTAATGCATGCGCCACCACATATGGCATATGCCATAACGAACTTTGATTAAGGTTAAAAGTGGGTTTGTATGTTTCTTATATGGTTGTAACCATATTAAAAAACCAACCAAAAGGGAATGCCTTTTTAAAAGGTATTTTAAATATGTTTGTTTTATTTATTAAAAAAACAAACCAACTACATAAAAATCAATTTGGAGAGTTGTAACCATATGCCTATTTAGGCAACATTGTTGTAACTTGAGAAACCATGAGGATCATGTGAGAGGAGTCCATACAAGCTATATAAACCCATTCATTTTCCATTTCCCACTCATGCTTTGGAGTGGAGACTTTGTAGCTAAAGGAGAGAAGGGAGATTGCGTAGCTCTGCAGGAGGAAGGTACGAGTGTTTATACTCGTTTTACATCGTCTTCAGGCTTCGGAGTTGCTGGAAGCAGTCTTGTTGTGCTTTGGGCAGCAGTTCTCTTCCTGAACATTGTTGCCAAGGTATCATTGTATCATTGCCATGTATTTTGCCTTATGCTGAGATTATAGATTGGCCCTCCTATTGAGAAGCAGGCCCGGAGACGTAGTCCATCCTGGACGAACTCCGTTATCAACTTGTTGTCTTTATGTGCGTGTTGTCTAAGCTGTTTGGTTCTGTTCTTATGGATCTGTGAGCTTCATCCATGCTCTTTATGCAATTCATGTTAACGTCATAGAGTAGCAAAGATCTTGTTTTCGGATCAAGCTTCCAATGTAAAAACATGTGTTGGTAAATATTCCAACGAAGGAGTCAAAGGTTCACTGCATCCAACAAAGATTTTTCATGAAGATGAAGACGAAAATGTGCATGAATTAGAATGTGAATATGGATATGTAGAGATTAAGAAGGATGATATCTATGAAGTAGATGTTGAAGCATTTGAAATTACATTTGATGACGACCACTTATCTCATCAATATATCTTGGAAATTATGAATGAAAAAATGAATGATAATTTTTTGTTTGGAATGGTAAGCCTGATTGGTATTGAAAACCAAGTGGATGATGAACTATTTGTTATTGTGTAATGTACCAACATTTTAAATTTATCCCTTGGTGAAAATAAGTAAATCCAGCCAAAAGTTATTTGGAAATTTATTAATTTCGATGGTTTAAATAATTAATTAATAATATATGAGGCCAAATATTAGTTATTAATGCAATATTAAATTAATTTGGTCGAGAAGGGTGTATAGGAGTCTAGTAGCGATTTCTCCCTTACTACAGGGTAGAAATGGCTACCTTCCGTCTATAGGATGGAAGGATAGGGTTCTTGGTGGTGGATGCAAAGAAAAAAGATAGGAAAAGAAAGCAAACATAAATCAAAGTATAAATAAACAAAACCCCTCTACACACAAGGTTATGGGTTATGCTCCAAGACCCTCTATACAACTATTACAAAAGCAATAAACCTTGCAAGTAAACAATGGCAACCTGCAAGAAGATGTTAAGCAATGAACCTGCAAACAAATACTGTTAGAAAAAAAACTACAAACTACCAAAGCAAAGACATAAAACACCATAGGTATAGCTTCTGGTTAGAATGGGCCACCATGCCCTAGCTGGGAGAGCACCTCTCTTAGAAGGGGGAGCTATGGCTCAATGGAAGGATGGAGGAGAGGGAGAGTGAATGGCTTGAGAGGAAAATGGTCTTAAGGCACTCACTCCGGCATCATAAAAATATGGAAAGAATGAATGATTTGAGAGTGACCCCCACCCCTCTATTTATACTTTTTCTCAAGACTTTTAGGGTTTTAAGCCCCTGGTTGGGGCTTTAGGTCCTTTTTGGGGATTTTAGCCCCTTTCGCTCAATTTTTAGCTCTTTTGGGGGTCTTAAGCTCCTTTGACGGGTTTTAGACCATTTTTGGATGTTTTAGCCCCTATGTGAGATATTTTGGCTCTTTTTAGGGGTTTTTTAATCCCTTTTGCACATTTTTAATCCTTTTTTAGGGTTTGGGGGTCAAATGGGGTCAAATAGGGGTCATGTGTGAGTGTCCTTGGGTGGTGTACGCCATGTAGAGCTGAGTGAGGGATTTTTTTTGGTTAATAGATTTCCCCCCTAATGTGTGAGGACAGCAGCTCATCGTATGGCCAACAGACATCGTAGGATTTTCTTGGGGAGAGGTGGTGCTTCCTGGGCTAGGGAACGGTGGCTTTTGGTTTTTGTATTAATATGGTTCCCATCAATGGGTGGGATACAAATAATGTGTGAGATGTATATGGACGAAGTGTGCATCCCTATGCTCGTAACAATGTCAAAAGAATAATGTGATCTATGCTCTATAATACAAGAGTCGATCATGTACAACTAATGATACATAGCGGTTACCTCACTGAGAGGTTGAATACAATACTGATCTGAAGAACTATTACATTGGACCCATGGAATTCTGATGGAATGCTATATCTTCATGACTGATAGCCTACTGGATCTAGAATGGTACGTAGATGTATGGACTCACTAATGGAGATTCAAAGTCTCTGTGGTACAAGTATGTTGTATTAATCATAAATCTATATAGAATCTCTACTGGGGCTTCTGAACACTATCTCCAACGCAACGCAGAAATCATAAGGGACATAAACCTGTTGAGGTCCCTCAAATATACTCATCAATGTGCTAGAGTCAAGTGACATCTAGACTCTTCAACCAAATACTACATGGACCAATACCCTGTACGAATCTCAATGGTGCGATGACGTAGCTGGAGTCAAGTACATGAGAAAAAAGCATCCCGAGAGGCATTAAGGACTCCTCTCAAGTGGTCCAAGGAACTCATCAATGAGGTTAATGAAACCAAGATATAGGCACCTCTGGGTCTATCCTATAGAATATGTGTGTTGTCGTCAACAGAGGGAGACCTGCCCTTGGTCAAGGAAATGGTGTTTCCTTGACCCGAAGCACGAGGGAGATAGATGAAAGATGTGAGATAATCTGCGGACTGACCCACTGAATTGGTGGGGGGAGGGAAGGAGTTGAACAGGGGAAGAGGGAGTGTAGTAGACTCAAAAATTTATTTTTTCAAAGTATGACGGCAAGGTGGACTAGGCAGCAAATGAAACTGACTCATGGGAAAGGGATCATAGTTGTAATATCAGGAATTTCACTGCAGATGGGAAATACTTGGGGGAGGTATATACTTTTGTTATTGATAGGATCCAAGGAAGACACATTCCAAAGTACTCTGAACAAAGAAAACAAAAAGTGGGAATGCTACCAAACTATTATCTGTGGGGTTGTGTCTAGAGACACCATTGTAGTACGATCTCATGGATTTTTGGTGAGCCCGAGGAAGTAAATGCTCGATGGTGCTTTCAATTTCAGAGAGTTTGAAAGCATGAAGAAGACTTGAGTGGGGGATATTTTTCATTGGTAGTCTCCTGTTCTTGAAAGAGGATAAAAGTATACATAAGAGAGCTCACCCATCCTATAGGAGATAAGAGACTTCTTTACCATTGGTAGTCCAATCAGGCCAGAAAACGTTAAACCTATACTGACTGGACGGTCATTCAGATACTTTTACGAGCATGAATGAAACCAAGTTTGTTCGGCAATATTTTCTTGATGAGAAGGTTGGAAAAGATCTTAACGATAACCCATGGTGAGCTTTTTCGTAAAGTTCGTCCACTCTGCCCTAGAAAGCCTAAAAGTATGCAGAGGGGAACGGTCTTGGCTTGAATATGCCAAGATGGTCCTTTTCATTTGATGGTCTAGATGCCCTTTCCTATACTTTAATGAGCAGGAAAGGAAGTAGCTGCGCTTGGCCATCTTTTCATTCTTTTAGGAGTCAGAAAATAGCTTTAAAAAAACTCTAGTATGGTCAAGCGATTAGGGTGGCATAGGTGGTGCCCCATGTTGGGACAATGGACAGTGGTCCAAAGGTCATTTGTGCAGTATGGATGGAGCAGGTGGATTTTAGACATACAAATACATGCATAGGATAGATCACGCCAGAGGCACGCAAGTCAATTCCACAGAGGCACGCAAACCAAGGTGGCTCTTGGACAAAGGTCAGGAGAGCTGTGTGTTAGTTGTGGTGGACGAAATTGACTACATGTGGTGTGAGTGTAAGTCCGGAGGCAGTTATATGCCAAATGCATGCAAAAGAAATGTTCCACCCTCTGGATGATGGTCCGGAGATCCACATAATGTGCGGTGGACAAATTAGACAACTATATGCTTAAAATAAAAATGATGTGCCTTACGGTCTGTGGTACAGGAACCCACATGATTGGAGATAGGCAAGTGTAATGCAAGTATAGGTCTAGAGACACTTACATCACAATGATGTGGCTCGTAAATTGAGGTAACTTTTGGGAAGTGGTCCTGAAAATTACTTGTTAAAATGAGATGATGGTCTCATTAGAAGATAGAAATTTGAGCCCAGTGGTGTGAGGGATGTTTCGAACAGGCTCCAAGTGGCTCTGAACCAGCAGCTAATGGTGCTGCCCCTAAATGGGGGGTTTCTAATTTGTGGTAAAAACATTGTAAAACAAAATGGGACAAGACTATATTAAAAGATGAACTGTACGTCACATAAAGAGGTGACGTTAGAGGGAAAGTGGTTTGGATTTCTAGGGGATCAATGGTCATTTATTTGTGTGACACGATGAACCCTAGGAGATGAACCATTGGGACATAGAAAACACACTTGAAAGGGTTCAAGTGGATTTTGTAGTTGCGACATTGTAGAAAGGATTTCCACAAGTCGTCTATGTGTTGTTCTTGTTTCTGTGACCATGCAATGAGGTTGTCAAGATAGACCAACATGATGTGGATGAGGTCACAAAAATAGTTTTTCATGGCATGTTGGAAAGTGGCTATAGTGTTATTTAGACCAAAGGGCATTACTCAATAGGCGAATGTGCCCCATGGGGTTGTGAATGCAATCTTGTAATGATATTCTTTCCGGAGCTGGATTTGGTTATATCCGGAAAACCCATCCATGAAGGAAAAGACCTCATGTCCGGTGCATGCATTGATAATCTGATCGATGAAGGGTGTTAGGAGGTTGTCTTTGGGACACGCCCAATTTAGATCGCGGAAGTCTGTGCAAACCTAGATGGCACCCTATTTTTTATTCATGGAAATAGGATTTGAAACCCAAGTGGTGTATGCAATGGGTTAAATGAAGTCGGCTGTGTGCAGCTTCTCTATTTCAGCTTTGACTGGAACTGCTTTGGAAGGATGGATCGGTTGTTTCTTTTGGCACATGGGGGCCACATCGGGCCATGTGTCGATGTGGTTTTCCATGATGGATGGATCCAACCTGGGAATTTCTATGAAAGACTAGGAAAATATGTCATGGAATTCTTAGAAGAGAGCTTTGTAGGAAGCAACTTCCTCCAAGGAGTAGGATGGACCCAGCATGATTTCTTCAACAACCTCGGGATTGGTTGACATGTTGATTTTGATGGTTGGTGAGATGTTGACCATGTTCCCTTCTTCGAAGGTGTCTGGTGCCAGAATGGGGTTTTTGAGCCAATTGACTTTCACATGAATGAAATATTTGGTTTTCATAGAAAACTGGTCAAACTGTGACATAAGTTCTTCGGGGAGGAAGAACGAGTGATGGTGCATGTTGTCCCATGGGTATTCTAGGGTGGCTAATGCTTTAAGTATCTCCTTATCATTGTGGAAGCAACGAAGAGATAGGTTTGATGGACCATCATTGTTGGTGGAGACAAGAGGGTTGGTAGAACTAGACATCATGTAAATGGACATGGTGTCCGAAGAAGGAGGTGGGGGGTGAACTTCTTCGATTAGGGTGATCTCAGATTTAAGGGAATGTTGACGAAGGTTGGATAAATCCAATCAGAACTCGGACAATTCTTGGTAGTGGTGATAATAATGTCTATACAAACCATAGAGGGCCCAAGCATGGTTTGTTCTCAATGACTTGTTTCTCACTATTGGCCTGCTTAGAAGTTCAACCACGGGGAGGTTTTCCGTTGTATCCATGGCATCCAAATGCATGCATATTATGGGAATATTAGGGCATTTTTGAGTTGGATGGCCCTATTCTTTGCAGACTGTGAAAAACGGGATCTATCGAGGTTCAGCAGTAGCTTTCATGTTTTTTCCCCTGGCCCTTTTTGGGTGGGGTGGTGCGGGTGTGGGTGCAGGTGTAGTGGTTGGTTTTTGCGGGCTGGGTGGATGATGAGATTCAACCGCAATGGGTTGCATGGGGGTTAAGAATACCTAGGGAATTGGCGGTTGAGCCGGTGGATCAAGATACCACATAATAATTCCCAATATAAAGTTGGGTAAGTTTAATGTGGCCATTACTGGCTTGCTCATGACACCAGGCGGTGGAAAGAGGAAGGGAATTGTGTGGACTGGGGAGGCACCCAAATAACTCCCTGATGGTTGAATGTGGGGGTGAGGTTGTGGTGGTGGCTGCGCATAATGCTGTGGCTGTGGATGATGCTGCGACTATGGATGATGTTGTGACTGTTGATGATGTTGCAGCTGCGATGGTGTTGCAGCTGCGGATGGTGTTGTGGTTGCGGTTGGGGTTATAGCTGTGATTGTTGTTTGGGTGAAACAGTGTTGGATGAGAGGATGCACAAATCTGTATTCTCATTTAGTGTCGGTGGTGGTGACACTAAGGGCAAAGAATCCGTCATTGTGGTATCGAAAAACAATCCAGGGCCCACATTCAACAATGGGGAGGCTGGTATGTTGTCAACCATGGTGTTGACCACAAGGAAAACATTGGTGGGTGCTGTTATCCCTTACAGATCAATGGTGTTGATCATAGGGATAACGTTGGCAGGTGTCGTTATCCCTTACGGATCGTGATAAGTTAGTTAATCAACCGTCACGATTTTCCCTTCGTGGGGGAACATCATGAGATGGAAAATAGTTGATTCCATGGATCTCATGGCATACAAATAACTTATTTCAAGGAGAAGGTTATAGTCCAATTGAGAATTGACAACCTCTATGTCAATCAGTACTATTTTCCCGGCTAATGTGATGGGGACATGGGGGACGATTCCTTGGGATTTAGTGGGATGGCCATCATAAGCCCACATAGTAGTAGAGGATGGTTGCATAGTTGGGGATCCAAGCTTCTGCCAGACTAGGGTAGAAATAATGCACATGGATGCCCCCTCATCCATGATGCACCGGTGCACGACCAAATTCCAGATAGAAACCAGGATTTGGAAGGCAATGGTTGATGGCATCTGCGGTTCTCCATTCTCTGTGTCGAATGTGATCAACTTGGAGTCAGAGAGGTCCACGACACCAAGGGTGAATAGTAAGGCTTTCTTTTGCATTGGGAAAGATTTGAGTACCTCAAGAGTGGAAATGGCGGTAGGTGTTTGGGCCAAATCGGCCACGATGTTGTAGCTGATAGTAGCTCTAGCTGAGGTGTTGTTGGAAACCTAGGATATGCGAGGGTGTAGGAAAGGGGGTAACTGAAGACGTGCATTGGTTTTCTTAGATGTAGATGTCATTGATGTGTCAGCGGGTTTGATTTTGGTTCCGTACTAATTTTGTCTGGTTTGTAAATTTACCTCTTAAGTTGTCATAGCTAGTAGGTGGTGTACACCTGTTTCTACCGTGAGATGTTCCCCCGGAGCATTGGGATTGGGTTGGGAAGGGGGTGTAGTTGCCACCAGTCCTTGGACTGGTAATGGGTTTTGGAGCATCATAGGAGGAGATCCTAGTGGTGTTAGATTGGGTTGGGCTTGGTCTATTGTATTGGTGGCATGTTGAACCTCATTCCTAATATCCTGCTTAGCGTGACCCATGAAGGGATACTCAAATGTGTAGTGCCCGTAGACCTCGTATAATGTGCACGATTGGTTTGTATGCAATGGAGCGTTGTGTATTGGTGCATTTGGTCGTTGAGTATTTTGGGAGGATTTGGTTGTTGACCACATCCCTATAGTTGATTGTTTCCTTGGTTCCAAGGTCAATTATCCCTGGCTTTCCCTTATTGGTTATTGCGGGCTGGTTGGTTGGGACGGTTTTGTTGTTAAAACACCTATCCCAATGGAGCAGGTGGAGTTGGGGCAGGGGCTTGGACAGCTTGCATCGATGGTGCATAGTAAACTTGGGTGGGTACTGGTGCCACAAATGTTGACATTTGTCCTATGTATTATTTTGTTGACCAAGCTAATGCATGGGCCTGCTGCGGTGGCACATGTTGTGCATAAGAAGTTGTGGTTCTGGACTGGGACATCATTCTTGCATAGTCCAGAGTTTGGTTTTGGTAGGAAACAGTAGGGGTGTTGCTTGGTTGTGGTGGTATTATAGGTGGTGTCGGATGGTGTTGTGGTTGGTGAGAGACAAAACCTATGATGCCATCTGCAGCATGGGATGCCCCCAATGCATCTCGGTAAGAGGTTCCTGTGCGGGGAGCATCTAGAATGACAGTGTAAATGTATCCAGATTGTGCATAGATAAGATCAAACTGTTGGGCTTTCAAGATGGCCTCCTCTTCGGATTGGGGACATTCAGATGCAACATCCTTTTCTATAGGTGGTAACCAGGAATTTAGGAACCAATCCATGAAGATATTGTCATCAAGTTGAATCTTGCGCAAACTATGACATTGCCACCACTCATGGATGTGGTTGGTTATGTGGGTCGTAGTATTTTGGCAGCAAGATAACAATATCTCCACCCCTTCGTCATATCTAACGGGGAGTTGGAAATATTGTAGGAACATGAAAGCCAAGGAGTTGAAATATGGGTACTTGGATTGTGGTAGCTCAATGTACCACTTGGTTTTAGCACCTGTGAGGGTGCATTGGAACAGTCGGAGTCTAATCAAATCATATACAATATTGATTGATGAGCACCATAGATGAAGCGTCATGATTTGGTTTTGGGGGCACTCCTCTGCCTTCCCTTCAAACTTGGTAATGTTTGAGGGAAGTTTGGTTGGTATGGGAGGCCAATATGTTTGATGGTGGATAGGTCATTTGTTAACCGAGCCAATTCAAGTAGGTTGAGACGTGCCATGAAAGGAAGGTTTGAAGGTTTGAACCAAGGTTGATATGAGATGGGGAAGTAGTGGTGATGGGATTTGTAGGGACATGATGCACGTGCATAACTGGGGGTACTTGTGGCACCATTGTGGGTGGGCCACTACCCCCAGGTGTGGTAAACAGATTATGTGAGTGGAAGGGCCATTGCCCTAGGAATTCCAAGTGTGATAGTGTGATTGGAAGGCACAATGCTCGCATGTGTTACTAGTGGGACAACTTGACTGGTCAGTATGGGTGGTGGTATCTAGATTATGACAATTTGCATGACTGTGCTGGGGCCACTAGTAGAGGTGTTGGTGTTGGTGTGGGGTGTGGACATGGGTCCACTGCTAATCACTAAGATGAAAAATGGATCCAAATTTGCACCAACCATGGGGCTAGACAGTGCAGTATGCAATTCTGGCTCATATTGGTATGATTCTGAGTATGGATTAGAGGTTGTGTGGCCTTCTGATGGTGTAGAAGATTGTCAAGAATGGTCTCGATGATGTTGGTTTAATGACCCAAACTATGGTGGTTCGCCTCTTAGGCGTGAGGAATAATGTGGGGGATCAATTGTGTCTGATTTGTATGTTAAAAATGTTGAAATATGGTGATGATTTTTGGACCCCGGTTTTAATGGCTTCCTATTGGCTTCAAGTGGTCACTCGACCACCAAGACTACCAGGAGACAATGCTTGGGTTTTTCCACACGGGAGTGCTAGTCAATCGGTGGGGGTCATTTCCTGTTTCGCTTGGAAATTCCTCTTAGCAACCAGCTACTTTGGGGTTCCCATAGTACTCCTCATAGTGAGTTTCTGGGCTGATCCAAAGTACTTCTCATGGTTAAGGAATTCAAGGACTTATGTCCTCAAAGAGTGCATATGTTTGACTTAGTGTAAATTGTAAATTTTAATGGCTCACTCAGTGTCATGAACTGAGTTGGGTTGGTTTATATGGTATGGTTTGTGTGTATGTATTTTGTCTTTATTTTATGCTTAGTAGCTGCTTAAATGGTTTATGAATATTCTGCAGAGTTTAGAACATTGTCAATGCAAGCATTAAATGATAATAAAAAATTTACACATGTACCATTTGTGACCCTAAACTATGATAGCCTGACTAGGTGACTACCTTGCACCTATATTTCTCTTCAACCAGAAAAGGGTGTTGGGATCTCAACACAATGGGACTAATCCCATCCGTATATCCACAAGTCACCCTCCAGATGCAAGGTCGGTCAACAGGGAGGACGATGAGCATTGTGAGAATCCCTCGTTCTCTACCCCCTCTACCTTCCAAGTCACCCATTTTTAGTTTCTTTGAAAAATGATAGGTGAAGTTCCAATTACTATACGAGATTCACCCTTTGTATTATCCCAGAATACCCCGAAGGGTGATGACTAGGTAGAGGAGGAAGGCCTAGGCAAGATGTTGATTTTAATTACAGTAATTTTTAATCAAGCTTTGATCATGTTCATTAATCCATTAACCATTTCATTTATCATTGCTTTACACGTGCTGCAACTAAAATGAACAAATACTAAATAGAAATAAACATAGATTGATGGATAAAGGTGGTTGAGCCGCACTGAAAGTCCCAATAGAAGCAAATAGTCAAGCCCAAAAATGGGTCACGCACCTATAAAGGTCCTGTTTTTGAGAAGTGGATTGTGATCCCACCGTGAGTAATTACCTCAAACGGTTGAAAACCCGCTTTGAAAATAGGCACTTTTACCTATAATTATAGGCCAATTCACAAATAGATCATTTTTTTGGGCATAACCTGATCCTGAACAAAGGTGAATCTTCAAAAATTCGGTTCAGTCATTTTTGCACAATTGAGCGATTTGCAAATCACAGAACGACCAACAGTAACTGGTACTGTGGCCGAGACAATAACAAAAATGAAATAAAAAATATTAATCAACCTAAATACAAAAAGTATAATAAAAAAATCCAGGGATCTAGTGGGATCAACCCAGTATGGTCGCCAATTCTGTAGTAGGGATTTCTCCCTTACTACAGGGCAAGAAAGGCTACCTTTCGTCTATAGGATGGAAGGATAGGGTTCCTGGTGGTGGATGCAAAGAAAACATATAGGGAAATAAGGAAAATAGAAATCAAAGTAGAGATAAACAAAACTCCTCCGCACACAAGGTTATGGGTTACTCTCCAAGACCTTGCATACAACTATTAGGAAAGCAATAAACACTGCAAGTAAACAATGGAAACTTGAAAGAAGATGTTAATCAATGAACCTGCAAACAAATACCGTTAGAAAAAAAACTACAAAATACCAAATCAAAGACATAAAACAACACATCTATACCTTCTGGTTGGAATGGGCCACCATGCCCTAGCTGGGAGAGCACCTCTCTTGGAAGGGGGAGCTATGACTCAATGGAATGATAGAGGAGAGGGAGAGTGAATGGCTTGAGAGGAAAATGGTCTCAAGGCACTCACTCTGGTAGCATAACAATATGTAAAGAAGGAATGATTTGAGAGTGACCCCCACCCCTCTATTTATACTTTTTCTTAATACTTTTAGGGTTTTAAGCCCCTTTTTTGGGATTTTAGCCCCTTTCGCTCAAATTTTAGCTCTTTTGGGGGTCTTAATCTCCTTTGAGGGGTTTTAGCCCCTTTTTGTAGGTTTTAGCCCCTATGAGATCTATTTTGGCTCTTTTTAGGGGTTTTTAATCCCTTTTGCACATTTTTAAGCTTTTTTGAGTGCGTGGGGGTCAAATGGGGTCAAATAAGGGTCGTGTGTGGGTGTCCTTGGGTGGTGTAGGCCATGTAGAGTTGAGTGAGGGATTTTTTGGGTTAACAAGGAGGAGGATTGGAACCCATGTGAAGTGAGTTACTCAAGAAATTTAGAAACAACATATCAAATAAGGAAAGGAATCCTAAAACTAGGAACTTGGAAAAAGTAGCTAAAAGTAGAAAAAAAAACACAAAGTAGAAAGGAAGAAGATTCCTGATTTTTAGACTCAATAAGGAATAAAATAGTAACAAAATATACATGAGCCAAATTTATCCAGTGAGGGTTTATTTTATGGGGAATGTGGGTCCAAATGCAAAAGGAACTTGCCAATGAAGCCTCCACTCAACACTCATTTGAATTTCAAGAAGGAAGGCTTGGAGAAAGGATGAAAGCCACCCCATGGTTATAAAAGGAGTATGCGGGTATCCTTAGGAATACTTTAGAATTCTTAATTTGCGATATTTGTGATCTTAAATAGATCTAATCTTTTTAGAGGCTTGGGTGATGTGCCCCTTTCCAGCATTGGGTGGTGTGCCCATTTGCAATCAATTAGCTATATGGGAGATTATGATATCTTCCAGCTAGGGATTGAGAAAGAGAGCACCTAGTTATCTTCATGGATGTTTAATGCATCCATTAAAGTATTTTTTCTGGTTTGGTTTGAGTTCGAATTTGGTGTGGTAGATCTCCAATAGAAACAAAGTTCAATTTGTTGTGTGTTTTGAGAACTAGTTAATGTTTTGAGTGTGATGGGTTGAAGAGGACGCTCCTATTGGTGTTGGTAGCTATTGTTGGTAATCTATTTAGTTGCATAATATGTATTTCAAGTGTAAGGAACACCAATGGCTATATTTTTTAAGTTTGTGGTCTAATTTCTTCCTGGGTGTTAAAACAAAAAATTGTTCACATAGCTCTCCATGGTCTAAACCATAGTCATACATCACATTCTCACCATTATTTTCTCCATTTTTACCTTCAAAACTAAAATTCCACCAAATATGGTCCAAAACATTATTATTCCTTCCCCATAAATGAAGGGAAGTTGAGCATTTATTGTGCTTTATCCCCACTCTCTCCAAAAAAACCAAAAACCCCTAAAAACTAGAATGGGTGAAAAATCGATAGATAAATACCATGGAAAATAAAATACATATGAAAATTGAGTCACGGTAATATGACGACCAAGGAACAACTTACAGAAGATTCAAGGATCAATTATAGGGAAAAATGACATGAAAACACGACAATTAGGAGTTACAGCTGTGTAATTGTTATCCTTAATGAAAAGTTGTGATACAATGTGTTACACTGGTATGAATAGAAAACCAAATCAAATTACAAGGAGGTAATTCGAATTGCATAAGTGAGAGTGGCTTAGCTATCATCTAGCCACACTAAACACATCCGTTAACCACTAATCACAACCATACATTGACTCTAACTGAATCATAGGAAGTTTAGTCTGAGTGTAACTAAATAGAAATCAACTGCATGTCAATCAGTAGGCAATGGCGCATGTCTGAATTCAGTTAGATGATATCAACTGAAATCAACTGACATGAGTTACCAGAAGTTGTTGGTGGCATCTTAAATCACTCTAGTTCACTAGAAATTACCAAAAAATAGGAAAAATAATGATGGAGGCTCCCTTACAGTTGCAGTTTGACTGAAAGGTAGTGGAATAACAATCAGTTAACTGATTTGGGGCTCTTAGTTCATGTAGATAAACCAATATTTTCTCCTTTATTTAAGGATAAATCTCAATTAGTCTCCTTGATTGAAGGAGGATGATCCAGTTGATTATGATGTCACAAATTCGAGTCAATAACTTACGATAAGTGGAAAATTAGGCCAATTAGGCCAAATAATGATGTGAGGGTTGGATAATGACTCCAACACCCCCCCTATTAGTCTATACTCATGTGGAGGAGTAAAAAAAAGGAAGGGCCTCGAAAACGAAGGAAATAGGTAACCCTTTACAAAAACAATAACTCTAAAATGCTCAAATATGCTAAGTGAGGAAAAGAGGAAAAACCTATGGGAACAAAAAAAAACCTTAAACTGAACAAAACAGAAGAATGAATTTGGATTCACCATGGAACTCACCCCCAGCAGGGAACGAAGGTAAGTGAAAATTTTCTCAATAAATCTCTCAGTGAAAATATCTGCAATTTGCTCATCTCTGGAGCAATATTGCAGAACAACTATCCTTTCATGCACAAGTTCTTTGATGTATTGCATGTGGATATCAATGTGTTTGGTTCTATTCCTATGAACCAAATCTATTTAGATCTTGATAGCACTTTTTTTATCACAAAAAATGACAGTAGATGAACCACTACTAAGATCAAACTTGGAAAAAATACATTGCAGCCAAACTACCTGAATGAATGCATTGACTGCTCCCTTGTACCCTACCTCTATTGAAGAAAGGGAAACAACAAACTGATTTTTTCTTCACCAATAAGTAGGCCCACCACCAAAAATAAAAACATAGCTTGAAGTGGACTTCAGATCTATGGAATCTCTTTCCTAATTAGAATCTGTAAATGCTACCAAGTCTAGTTCGGAATCAACAACATGGTCAATGTCATACGATCTAGTACCATGGATGTACTGTTGAATCCTATTGGATGCCCTCCAATGAATATCATGATGCTTCCACATTTAGCTTGATACATAATTCATGGAATAAAAAAATTTAGTCCTTGAATGTGTCAAGTAGAGAAGGCTTCATGTCAACTGGCTATAAAGAGTAGAATCCACCTATGGAGTAGTTTTTCCCTCTTCAAGACTGATTTCTAAGAGGAATGGGAAATATGTTTCCATGGAATCAGCCATATTAAACTTAATTCACAAGTATGAAGAATATTTGGATTATGTCACCGTAATCCCATCAAAATATTGAGTTATTTCTAGCCCAAGAAACTACCTCAGTAGGCCTAGATCGCTTATCTCAAAAGCATCATGTAAAGCATTTTTTATGAAGGAAATCGAAGAAAGTGTGCTTCCTATGATTAAAATATCATCAAAATACAGAGCAATGATCATAAAATTACCTTCATACTAATGCAGGTACACATTTGTATCATAGTTACATCTTTCAAAGTTCTCTAAGAGCAGGAAAGAATCCATTTTGGCATACAAAGATCGTGGGGCATGTTTTAAGCCATATAAGGATTTTTGAAACTTACAAACTGTTAGAATAATCCGTCGGGATTATTGTAAATAAATAATAAATAGGAATATGAATAGATAGGAAGGTGAAAAGGCTGGTTCTCAACTGCCACATTGTAATGTATAAATAAATGTTTCAGCCATGAATAGAATTGAATCGGGAGTTATTACCAACAAGTGGTATCAGAGCGCTGCCATAACTCCTGCCTGTTGCCAGTATGCCCATTCCTGGCATTCTTCTTGCCAGTCCATTGCCAGACTGCTCCATAGTCTGCTAGTCGAGTCGCATGCAGTGTATGCGTTTCACTTCACATTGATGAGGTTTTGTACTTAATTTTCCTGAAAGTTTGAATTAGGTTATACCTAACCCTAATTTGCAGCACCCTAATGCGGTGTTTCCCTTCATGTTGATGAGTTTTTGTACTTAATTTTTCTGAACGTTTGAATTAGGTTATACCTAACCCTAATTTGCAGCACCCTAACCCTGGAGATATCTGTTGAAATTTCTTCTTGGTATTCTGCATCCTGTGTATAGACTCCTCCACCTCCGTTACTAGCAATGGTAGCGTCTCCATCTCAACACAGCAAAGTGAACCCATACTAAATTCAGTTTTACCAGAAATTTATTTTGCGACTTGTATTTTCATCCTCTTTTGCCCTATCCAATAAAGATAAATCATTGGATACCTACTGTAATTCGTTGGAGTTTTAAGCTGTTGAATGATTGTGTTGGAAATAATACTCGTGACTCATTATAATCCCCACTACTGCGTGACTCCTCCAGTGTAATTTTCTGAGTACTGCCGTGGAGTTACATGCGTGTAATATTGGTTGTTGTATATATGCTCTCTGCTTGTAATATCAAAGTCTATATCTATATGCTGCGTGAGGTTATATATTGAATATGTTGTTGCTGGTGTATTGAGACCCCATTGAACTTGCTGCATCTGAAGCTGCGTGACTCCTCCTTGGTGAAGCTGAGAGCATATTGCAGCATCTACACTCTTTCCTATATGCTACTTACTGTTTATTTGTATCTTGATGCTGCAATATATGTTAAAGGCTGCGACTAGTGAGAAGACTGATCATTGTATAATTTGCTGTACTGAAACCCTAATTTCTGTGCTGTGACCTGCGTGGAGAAGGCTCCTTCTCCAGCGAGTTCCTGGCCTCGAGGTTGGCCCAACTCAAGAGCTCCGTTACTAGCAATGAGCTGGCTGCATGGAGGAGATTGAAGACTACTTGGTTGAAGAGCTGTGTGGAGGAGACTGCGTATGAGAAGAGACTGCGTTGAAGACTATGCATTGAAGACTGAATGGCGCGCTGAGCGTGGAAGTTGTGCGTTGATCAACTGGTGGTGCCTTCTGTAGTTTTACTGCATCACCCAGGCCATTATGACATTCTTTATCCCAGGTTAGGGAGCGTTGTAAGCAAGTGAGACCATCTTTATAATTTGATTATTGGCCCTCTTTTATTGGATTTGCTTGGCTATCACATTGTTGTAAAGATGCAGGGAATTAATATTTAGCGCATAGCTGCAAGTGTAAATACGAAACTGTCAACGATTGGCAAATTATAATTCCATTCAGATATACCCTAATTTTGTGTATTGGAGATATATAGTGCGTTGATATATAATGCGTTTTGAGCTAGCTGCCTGCGTGAAGAGCCTAAGAGCCTGCATTGGAGATTGAATACTGCACTGTGAAGACTGCGAAGTATTCTTGCTGAGCCATGATTGTTGATGAGTCGTGCATGCTAAGTATGGTGCGTTGAAGCACTCCTTTGATGCTGCGTTGAAGTGGTGTGCTGCGTGAAAATTGAAGTGAACCCTAATTTTTTGAAGTGAACCCTATTTTTCTTGCAAAGCCTGGATTGCGTTGAGACTGATGCATTGCTGACTGATATATTGTATGCTGCGTACTTGAAGACCGACCTCAGAGACTGAAGACTGAGATTGATATATTGCAGACCGATCTCAGAGACTGAATACTGAGACTTATATGTGCAAATGTTGTATGTTGCGCCTCTTTTAAGACCGAGACTGATATGTGCAAATGTTGTATGCTATATATTCCTAGTGACTGATATAAAGAATCCTGTGTATGACTGACAGTGATATATTTTGTATCTACTGATATATTTGCTATAAAATTGCATTGTATTCACCTTGGTAGAGACTGTAGACCTGCAAGGTTATTATTTTTGTATTTCTCTTTAAAAATTACACTAACAGTTGTAAAGATGCACTCTTTGGCATCTAGTATTGGTGTTGCCCTAGCTGGCAAAGACCCTTCCAAGGGAGATTGCAGCAAGAGAGGACGAGGAAGAAGAAACTTTAGAGGTAGAGGGGGCAGAAACACCTCCAACAAAATATCAAAGTTGCAGTGCAAGAGTTGTGGAAATACTGGGCACACATCAGATCAGTGTTGGGCCTCATGGGACTCCATTAAAGACAAGCATAACCAGAAGAAAGATGACCAAGATGCTAGTAAATCTTCTGATTCTGCTCATTGTATTGTTGCACATTGTAATCTTGGATTTAATGAAATGACTTCTCTTTCATCTTATAAAGATTGTTGGCTTCTTGATACTGGTGCAACATCACACATGACATTTAGAAAAGACTGTTTTGAAGAACTGAATGAAACAATAGATGCCATAGTTTACTTTGCAGATAAGTCAAGTATTAATACAAAGGGAATGGGCACCATTCGACTAAAGATGCCTGGATTCCCTGATTTCTTGTTGAAGAACGTTCTCTATCTTCCAGAGTTGCAGAGAATCTTGTTGTCCTTGGTGGAGATTCGACAGCAAGGCCATTCCATCCACATGTTTAATGGAATCGTTGAAATAAGAAAGTCCTCTGACAACCAAGTCATCATGACTGGATATGAAGATGGGAAGCTGCTGAAGCTCAAGGGTTCATCCGTAAGATTTCAGAACTATGCCTACCTCTCTCAGCATGGAGAAGGTAATATGTCATCTAGTTCATTGTGGCATGCAAGATTTGGTCATCTAAATTATAACAGTCTTCGTTTATTAATAAATAATGGTGTATTTGGCTTGCCCACCATTCCTAAAGACAAGAATATATGTGATGCATGTATATTAGGGAAACATAGTAAGCTACCATTCCATGAATCTAATTTCATAGCAAGTAGGAAATTATAACTAGTGCATTCTGATTTATGTGGACCAATGCCAACTCCTTCAGCAAATGGGAATAAGTATTTTATGACATTTGTTGATGACTACTCACGAATGTGCTGGATTTACTGTTTAAAGACAAAGTCAGAAGCATTTCAAACATTCAAAGACTTTCATGCATTGATTGAAAAACAAGCACAATCAAAAATTGGTACACTTCGTACCGATAATGGAAAAGAATACACTTCAAATGCTTTTGAACATTATCTTCGCCAACATGGAATTGCACATCAGACTACAGTTCCATACAATCCTCAACAAAATGGTGTAGTAGAAAGAATGAATAGAACCATAATGAATATGGTTCGCTCAATGATTTTTTTCAAGAATGTAAAACTAATGTTTTGGGGTGATGCAGTAAATTGTGCAGCATATTTGAGAAATAGAAGTCCATCAAATGCACTTGATAACAAGACTCCACATGAAATGTGGTTTGGCCATCTCCCTTCAGTCGGGCATCTTAGAGTTTTTGGTTCCACCTGTTATGCCTTGATTCAGAAGGAGCAAAGAAACAAGCTTGGTGCTTGAAGCAGAAAGTGCATTTTCCTGGGGTACGAAGAATACTCCAAGGCATACCATTTGTATGATGAGGTAAACACGAAATTTGTTATTTCTAGAGATGTCATTTTTCTTGAAACTAATAAAAATGACCAGTCCATTGAGAGATATCTTGATCATTTGGAAAATTATCCTCCTCCAAAGACATATTCTGAAAATGAATATGAAATTCCAAATCTTGAAGGGGGGATTCCTATTCTGGATCAACCTTTGGAATTTCCATATGAAGCACCAACTCCCCTACATGAAGAAGTTCCTGCTACTTCACTTGAACAAGAGGTTCAATTGGATGATGTGATTGAGAGAATTGAAAGACTCTCAATCAATGATGAAGCACCACCAGCTGATCAACCAGGACCATCACGGAAGATTCCTAAATGGGCCACAAAGACACTTGAAAGTGTCCATCCAGATGAAGTTGGAAAGACGGGAACAAGAAATTCGAAAAGACATGGAGGAGAAGCAGATAATTTAGGTGATGACATGGATGTATCATTTGATTGTGAATTTAATTTATCTACTAACTTTGAACCAACATCCTTTGAAGAAGCTTCTACTCGAGTTGAGTGGAAATAAGCTATGCAAAATGAGTATGATGCACTCATAAATAATGGAACTTGGAAGCTGGTTGACCCTCCAGTT
>LPNX010848635.1:236827-395046 GCA_001517045.1 Pseudotsuga menziesii
TAGTATCAACTTATGGATACACTATGAGTCTTGGATCAGCAGCGGTTTCATGGAGATCACGCAAACAGTCAGTTCCAGCAGATTCAACAACAGAAGCAGAATATGTGGCTGCAGCTGAAGCAACGAAAGAAATAGTATGGCTCAGGAAGATACTTGAAGATTTGCAAGAAAAACAAGAGAAATCCACTCCATTGTTGGTCGACAATACTTCTGCAATCAAGCTGGCTAAGAATCCTAGATTCCATGATCGAACCAAACACATCAACACAAAGTACCATTTGATTCGACATCATGTAGAGGCCAAGACAGTCCATCTTCGACATTGTTCCACAAATGATCAAGTTGCAGACATCTTCACCAAAGTGCTTGGACGAGAAAAGTTTGAAAGATTCAGAAACATGCTCGGACTTACGAAAACCCCTTCGGATTAAGAGGGGGATTTTTAGAATAATCCGTCGGGATTATTGTAAATAAATAATAAATAGGAATATGAATAGATAGGAAGGTGAAAAGGCCGGTTCTCAACCGCCACATTGTAATGTATAAATAAATGTTTCAGCCATGAATAGAATTGAATCGGGAGTTATTACCAACACAAACCAATGATGGATATGATGTATAGCCTTTAGGATGATTTAGGTATATCTCTTCTTTTAGGTATCCATGAAGAAATGCACTTTTTAGATCCATATAGTGCACCTCCTAGTGCTTGGATGCATCAATGGATAAAAACTAGCCTAATAGAATCCGATTTTACCACCGGCGCAAAGGTCTCATGGTAGTCCACTCCTTCAACTTGAGATAATCCTTTTCTACTTAGCATAGCGATAGGGAAGGCAATAAAAATGTGATCTACCAAGTGTGGTAAAGTCATCTATAACATGGGGTCTTGGAAGATATTGGGGGGTGGGGATTAGGTGTAGGTGGGTGAGTAGGGGAGTGAGAGAGAGTGAGAGAGGGGTTTAATAAGAGTTAGAGAGAGGGAGAGAGGGAGAGAGGGAGAGAGAGAGAGAGAGAGAGAGAGAGAGGTAAAGGGAGAGACATTAGGGGATGGTAACAGGTTAGAGGTAGAGATAGAAGGGGGTGTTAAGGGGTTATAGGTAGAGACAGATGGGGCTGTTAGGATATTGGAAGTAAGTGGAGCATGAGAGAAAAATAGTGAGAGAATTCATTAGTAAGGGTTTGATAGATTAGGGGAGAGAGAGAGATGAGCGTTAGGTGTAGGTAGAGGAGTAGGGGACTGAGGGACAATGGGAGAAGAGAGATATCGAGAGAGAGTCATGGGTGTGATTGTGGGGTAGGGGAAGGATGGGTTTATGTGTAGAGAGAGAAAGGGGGAGTTATTTTCTACATGAATGGATGAAATAGAGAGTAGTGGGGTGTATGAATAGGGGTTAGAGGATAATCCCATTGTGTTGATTTGCAAGCGGATGATAATGACTTTGATGAAGATGAAGCTTCCAATGTAAAAACATGTGATGGTAAATATTTCAATGAAGGAGTCAAAGGTTCACTACATCCAACAAATATTGTTCATGAAGATCTGCAGCAACCTTTGTTTGATATACCCACTTGTATTGAACAAGTTTCCTCCCAGGTGGAAGGGAAACTAGCTCCCAAGTTGCATTTTTTCAGAGAGAGTTGAACTCTTCATGCATTGCAGATTTCCAGCTACGATCATTATGAGAATGATAATATAACTTAGTATCATATACAATCATCATATATCAGGTCTCAAACAAGAATAAATCATCGCAAGAAAGAGCAATACCTGCTCTTTGAAAATATGACCGAGTTCTCCTTGGATTAGTACGATTTCCAACATCTAACATGGTAGAAGAGAGAGTATTTTTTACCCATTTTGGGAGATGAGTGGGTGCATTAGGATATTATTTAGGACTTAATATATCATTCTCACTAATATTATACATCATATGTGAAATAATATATCTCACACTTCCATTTTCATCATGTCGGGTCAAGAAAAGGGCCAAGGAAAGTGCACAAGGAAGAAGCACGCACAAGCAATGAAGGGAAAAGCGGGCTAAGAAGGAATCAACATAGAAAAGATGAAAACATGCAAACAATGAAGAAAGAATAGGAGGAAAGCTATGACCGGATAACTATGACAAGGAAGGAAGATCCGAGTCGGTGGAAGAGGCAGGTGGAGAAGTTAAAGCTGGAAGGAGGAAGTCAAGGAAGACTGTAAAAGTATGAGCCAACAGAAGAAGGAAGGACAATTTTGCGGCTATTTATGACTGGTATAGATGAGCTAAAAGATGTTTTTGTGGCTAGTTAAAGTTGTGGTTAATGTCTTCTAGGACTTTCATGGCTAGGTATGGGCTGACATTTATGTAACAAAAGATATTTTGTAAGTTGTTGAGTCTGTAATAACTAATTTGTACTCAGTCAACCCTGCATGGTTTTGTAGATATTATATATAGGAGGATCTCGCTCTGTATAAGGGTTAGAGAGTCAGAGAGAGTTAGTTAGATTCAACTATATTAGGTAAGATTTAGTACAAGTAGAAGGATGTTGAGCCGTGGATCTTGCAACTGTGTGCACATACCGCTAGTAGTAGAGTAATCTCCAGCTGAGCGTGCAGATAGTAAGATAGAAGAGTTGATCTAGGCTATGTGCATATCAATAGGAGTAGATAGGAATAAAATCAGAGAGCATGAGAGCAATAATATTGAGTCAAAGACATATCTTAAGAACAATATGCAAGTCGCAAACTGCAAGGTGCTATATCTAATTCTCATGCTAGATGAAGAAAACCTTGGTGGTTTTTCCTAGATGGGTTTCGATGTTATTCCTTCTATATATGAATGAATGTTGTTGAATGGTGAATGTTTACATGAATATTTTCTTACTGTCTGTTATTATAGTTACTAATGAATGTATTTCACAATCTGGTTTATCTATGAATGAATGGTTAAGTGTTGGTTGGAATGCCATGTACAAGTCGTGGTTAAGCTGCTAAGTAGAAGACTAGTAATACACTGTCTAATTGGGTATGAGGAATTAGTTACATCGCACTGTAACACTAGATGCTAGGTTGTAAGATGAGGTTGAATTTTGTGCAAGTCATGATGCCTCTCTACGCTATTGTCGTGAAGTATTAAGACTCCATCCTCTCTCACTTGTCAAGCTCCTTGGCCTCACACCAAGGGACTATAAGTCCCTCACCAATTGCAAAAACATGGTTCTCGAAGTTACCCATTAGATATATCGGGTGAGATTGCGCTTGCCTCACGGGTGTTGCTGACTGAGCTTGCTTTGTCAGGATGATGTCTTCTCGTGTCATGTTGGTATTGTGTTGTTGTTGAACCATGGGTTGAGACAGGAATTATAAAGAGGAAAACAAATGGTTCCCTTGTCGGGACTCAATCATTTGAGTTGAGGGAAATGTTGTGGAATTTGATAAAGAATGAGATAGAGGACTGGATGGAGTCTAAAATGCTGGCATTCATGCAAGAAAAGGGCATAGGATATCAGCTGAGAATAGAAAATAGGGTGGATGAGTATATATATTCTGATATTCATGGTATCTTCTTTTCATAGTTTCCCATCATGCTACACAAGTGGTTGTCAATATTCGCAAGAAGACAGACAAATTTCCAGAGGAGAAACAATCGAGTGGAATGATCAATTGGTTTGCGAGGTAACCAATGTAAGTAACACCATATCTAGAGCTGTTGATTTTTGGGTTGATAGTAAATTGCAACGATATATTACTGAGTTTGCAGTAAGGCTATAACCTCATATAGTGAGGCAGAAAGAAATTTTTTCCAAGGACGACGAAGAAGGTATTTTTTATCTATCAGCACATGGGTTAAGATGGAATTTTATGAGAAGGGTATCCTGCAGTTGAGTAGTTAAGTCATGTACTGTAGAGGAAGGCTATGTTGTAGACAACTTATCAAGAAAATGGGAAACTGTGAGTTGATATGTTCCTAGGAAGTACAGAAACTGAACTAGAGATTGGATTCCTAAGGAGTGGAAGGAGATTCAGATCTAGGAAGAGGAGAAAGTCATAGGAAGGTCAAGGAAATCCTAGTTTGTTCGAGGAAATAGGACATGAACTTTAGTTTCAGATATATGAAGGGTCCTGTGACAAAGAGGAGGACTTTAGCTCGATTTCAGAAGGACCAAAAGACTCTGAAGAGTCTATTGAGTCTCTAAGGTTAGAACATAACTACATCACACCAGCAGTATCCCAAGAGGTAAGGTATAGAGTCTCATCTACTTAAAGAGATATTAATACTAATAGTGATAGTACTGTGACTAACATTCAAGAAGGAACACCTCCTTTAAATCCTTCATAAAAAATTCTTGATGCCAACTCAATGGTCAGGCATGATATTTAGTTACCTACCTTCAATGGCAATGGATCAGAGGATCCAGAGAAGAATTGGTTTATCTGTGAAGCTATGTGGATGGTTCAATTAGTTCAGAATGTAGACTTAAATAAAACATAGATGATCACGAATATAAGGGGTCATGTGTTGGACTAGTTTATGAAGTACTGCATAGTACCATTAGGAGCACCACAGAAGGCCCTTAAGGAGATAAGGCCCGTGATGATATCTAAGTTTAGAAAACCTAAATCTAAGTCACAGTGTATCACTGAGATCAAGGAGATAAAATGGGCATTGGCAGAGACAGTATGGGACTTTGACCAAATATTTAAAAATTTGATGGCCAAAGTAAGTTTCCAGATGTCAGATGTTCAGCATAAAGAGTGGTTCATTGCTGCATTGTTACGACACATCCGAGGTTGTTGATGCAACAAAATATAGAGTAGAAGACTGAAGCATTGGAATTAGAAATGAAGCTAGAGGCCTCGTCAAGTCGGTGATGGTGCTGCAGGGATGGTGTAGATCCAGTCACAGTTGGATAATCTAAACATACAGCTTTAGGATATCAAAAAGGAAAAGGAAGCAAAGGCATATTTGTGGTGCACTAAATGCAAAACGGATGGACACACCAAGGATAATTGTCCGACCTTCATGAATTATATCTCATCTGGTGCATCGAACCCATTAAATGGCCAGGGGATACCTTGGTGTCTCATATGCCAGTCTAGAGGGCATCTCTATGAGGAGTGTTTGTATTTGCTAAATTTAGTAAGTAACCTAGAAAACATATTTTGTAAATTCTATAAGTCAGTAGGACATGAAGAGAAATATTGTAGAGCATACCAGCTCTTGAAGGAAAATACGGTAGACACATACTTGATGAAGAATGAGGGGCAGGATCAGGCTGAACCCACACAAGCATCGTATTAACCTGCGTAGTTCCCTCCTGCACAATATTAGAACCAGTATCAGCCTTAGTCTGCACCACATAAACCATTTGGGAAACAAAATCATTATCAGCCGCATTACCAGCAGAATCAGTACCCTCCAAGGCAACCACACCCTCAGGGAAGGGGTGGCGGAAAATTCAAAGGAAGAGGAAGTGGAGGAGGATTTGGTAGAGGGAGAGGTGAGGTTACCTGCTATAACTGTGGACAACCAAGTCACTATGCTAGAGATTTCCTAGAACCTACGAAGACATGTTCATATTGTAAGGGACAGGATCATAATGTGGAGCAATGTCCACAGTTGATTGCAAAGTGGCAGGTGAAGACCATTGCAGGTCCTACTCCTACATAGAATCCAAATCCGAATCCTAACTTAAATGTCCAGATGATTTTTGTTGAAACAAGGGATCTTAATATTGTTGTTGTAACATGAGGAGGTGTTGCGACCAGAGCCGATCAGGAAGCTTCAAAAGAACAACTCCACTTGTAGGTACGACCCACGGCAAAAAATAAGGTGTCTTTCAATGTCCAAAAACTGAAGCAAGTATTCATGGAGGTGTGACCAGAGTTTGTGGATCTAGAAGAATCGTCGACATCATAAGAAGTCAGGGAGATTCCTGAAGGATTCTAGAACATCTTCTAGAAGAAGGCCCCACAAAAGGTTAGTAAAATTAAAACCTTTCTGTCAAGTTTCTTAGTGCTAATACAAGATAAAGACACCATCACAAAAGTACAAGCACTAATAGAAGAAACACTGGAAGAGCCATAAGCTGAGAAAAGAGTTAACCAAGTCGGAAAGAAATTCAAAAAAGGGCGCGAGTTAAGAATGATTGCACATATAGGAGATTATAATATGTATTATATCATTTTAGACCTGGGTTTTGATGTCAATATTTTGATGTGACAAACTTGGGAAAGTATGGGTAAGCCACGCTTGGACTAAGTTCCTGTCCAGTTGTGACTTGCCAACCAGGCGAAGGTCCTCCCAATTGGTATATTGAGTCAAGTCCCTATTGACATTGAAGGATTATGCACATTTGTATACTTTGAGGTCATTAACATTGTTGATGACACAAATCCATATCTCGTGCTACTGGGAAAATATTAGGCCATATACAATCGGACGATTATCAATTTAAAAAAAAGGATACTCTCATTAGAAGACAATGAAATGTGAGTCGTGTCACCCATTGATCCTTTGGAAGGACAAAGATATGTTGAACCTGTCTATAACGAGGGACAGGGTGACTATATCGATCAAATATACAATGTCGCAGCTGCAAGAATATTATATCAATCCGAAAGTAGATGGAAACCTGAGCTGGAAGAGTACTAGTTCCTACACATCTAACTCAAGGGAAGCCTTGGAAAATTGGAAAAACTGGTTACATGAGGCCGATATGAGGAGGTGTGTGAGGATTACAAGGTTTGTGCAATGGGTGGAAAATTAAGAGAGTTTCCTACCTATGATGGTTTACCTAACCTTGGGACATTCCTCACTGAGTTTGAAGGACTTGTCATAGAGTCGCAGCTCCTATCTGAACTAGATCATGTATTGAAGGTTACTCCTACTAGATGGTGGGGTACACACAAGAAATTCATAAATCAGTCACAAGTACGCAATATTGTCGAGCGTCGTTGAGCACATAAATTAGTGTCACACTATATTTATAGCATACCCATGCCAGGAATGGGTCCATCATTTTATTCATACATTAGAAATGCCACCTAGAAGCTGGTACACCTATGGAGTTGGAACAAGGTACTCAGGATTGGGACGACGTAGCCAAACAGTTCATGCACACATTTGAGCTCACTGATGATCAACCTACAGCCGATGCTACGCTTGAGATAATTAAAGAATAGATGTTTGCTCAAATCCCTGTCGAGAAGAATAGTTACCACTAGAGAAGTGCGACCATCCAGTAATGGATGGCCTGTTACAACACAACAGGAGATCCAGATGATGATCCTACTAGCATAAACATACCAGAATCAGGAGGTACATGTGCAGTAGAAGGAAGTGTCATTTCGAGTGACCAGTTCATGAAGTCGCTGGAAACCAGGAAAGTAAACATTGGGTCGCCTGAGAACCCAAATTTTGCCAATATAGGAGATTATTGGGATGAAGAGATAGTCGCAAAGATCATGAAATTGCTGCATGAATACCAGGACCTATTCCATACCAAATTTTCAGAGATGAAGGGAATAGTAGGAGGTTTGGGGGAAATGAAAATACCCCTGCGATTAGATGCTAAACCCAGTCGGCAGTGACCTTATAGGCTGAACCCATGGTATAAGGAAAAGGTAAAAATAGAATTGGATTGCATGCTCAAAGTAGGAATCATTGAACCTTTCAAAGAATCAGATTGGATCAGCCGTATAGTGATCCAGGATAGCAAAACAACAGGTGAAGTGAGGATCTGTGTCGACTTGAGGAAGTTGAAAGATGCATGCTTGCAGGATCCATTCCCAACACAATTTACGTATGAAGTACTTGAAAGAGTTGGCGGACAAGAGATGTATTCATTCATTGATAGCTTCCTTAGTTATCATCAAGTCAATATTGCGTAAGACAATCACCAGAAAACAACCTTCATCACCGAATGGGGATGGTATTAGTATACAGTAATGCCCTTTGGACTCAAGAATGCACCTGCTATTTTTTCTAGAATAGTAGTCTCTGCTTTTAAATATTTTATTCATAAAT
Source organism: Pseudotsuga menziesii (assembly GCA_001517045.1). NCBI lineage: Eukaryota > Viridiplantae > Streptophyta > Pinopsida > Pinales > Pinaceae > Pseudotsuga > Pseudotsuga menziesii. The sequence goes on from LPNX010848635.1 coordinate 244,846, forward strand.
GTATTGAAGTATACTTTGATTATTCGACCGTGTTTGGTCTAGTAAGAGACCATATTAAGAGTCTACGCATGATGCTGGACTGATGTCACCAGTATCAAATTGCACTTAATTCTAAAAAGTGTATTTTCTATGCACCATTTGGTGTACTGTTGGGTCACATTGTATGTCATGACAGTATTTTGGTTGACCCAACAAAAATTGTGATTAGTCTCGACCTACCACCGCCTACATCAGTCACACAACTCTGATTAGTGCTAAGACACACAAGCTACTACAAGAAGTTCATCAAAGGATATGCAATGATCACTACACCTATGGAGAAACTTTTGAAAAAAGACGTAAAGTTTCAATGGACAACAAATTTCCAGGAAATCTTGGATAAGTTGAAGAAAGAAATGGCCACTATTCCAATACCTATATTTTCTCACTATAAAAAGGAGTTTCATGCACATGTCGATGCATCGTCTGTCGTGATCGGCATAGTATTGACACAGTGGGAGAGGGTGTACTTGACCACCCTATTGCTTTCGCAATAAAGAAACTATCGACAGTAAAAAATAACTACAGGATGATAGAAAGAGAAGGCCTTTTTATGGTCTATGTGCTTCAGAATATCCAACGGTACTTGTTGGGTGGGCATTTTTAGATGTAGACTGATCATTCAGCACTGAAATACCTAGTCAACAAGCCAGTGTTGGGGGGAAATATCTATAGATGGATTTTCATGTTTTAATAATTTGACTTTGAGGTCATCATTAAACTTGGTCGACTGAATGTTGGGCCACACCACCTGTCAATGAAAGAAAGTGGTGAAGAGACAACCAGCTTGGAAGATAATTTTCTTGACGCGAAACTATTTGTAATCCACATGATGGGCGATCAGAACCATGAGTTTAATTCCATCACTCAATTTTTTAGCATAGGATATGCAACTGAAGGAATGTCAACTAATTAAAAGAAACACTTGGTCATCATAGCTGTTGATTATACATTGATCGCGGGATATCTGTATAAGCTGGGTGCAGATGAAGCACTATGTCATTGTGTTTTTTACTATGAACAACCTTGGGTTATGAGTGAAGAACATGCTGGTGTCATAGGAGGAAACTATGTGGGAAAAGAAACTGTGCATAAGATATTGCAGGAAGGACTATGGTGACCAACCATACACATGGATACTAAGAGATTCTGTAGGCACTATGATATTTATTAGAGGACAGGAAAATTGTTGCGCCGTGATGTGATTCTTCTTGCACCACAGAGAACCCTCCAAGCCTTTGACAAATGGGCTGTTGATTTTTTTGGACCAATCATTCCACTAGGGAAGAGAACTGGAACATCGTATTATCACTGCCACATACTATTTGACCATATGGGTTGAAGCCACGCCTATTAAATATTGCACCATTGCGACTGTGGTGAAGTTCCTATTTGAGAATGCAGTGAATAGATTTGGATGCCCAAAAATTATACTAAGTGATCAAGGTACACATTTTGTTAACAAAGTGATTCTTGAGCTGACTGCAGAGTTTCAGATCTAGCATAAGAAGATAGCACCCTATCATCCTCAGTAAAATGGAACAATCGACGCCTTCAACAAGATACTAGAGAAATCATTGACCAAGGTATGCAATGTGCATTGAGATGATTGGGATCAGAAAGTTTCTACTGTGTTATGCGAATATCGCAAGTGACTAAAAGGAAACACCCCATTCAGATTGGTATATGGAAAAGAGGCTGTTGTTCCAATGGAGTACATTTTTCCAATCCTAAGGATTGTTGCGCTGATGTATATGACTGATGGTGATGGTGTTGAGAAAACATTGTCATAGCTTGTTCATATGGAAGAAAAACACTTCATCGCATGCTATCACTAGACTGTAGAGAAGCAAAGATAGAAAGCATTGCATGACCGCCATATTTGGGTCAAGCCATTCAAAGTCGGAGGACATGTGTTGCTGTATGACAATAAGTTTTTCAGGCACCTGGGTAAGCTACAGACACATTGTCTTGGGCCATATGTGATCATGCACATCACTGATGTGGGTGCAGTAAAACTTCAAAAATTGGATGGAAAATATGTCGCAGGAATGGTGAATGGAAGTCACCTGAAGTTGTACTACAATGGTTGCGACATGCCTGGCTAAAACCACACTACAAAAAAAAGGGGGAAAAGAGAAAAGGAAACTATTATGTCGCATGTCTATGACAAGCGCATGCAAAAGTGTGGGAAAAAGTAGGAAGCGTAAGGAAAGTATGCATGACAGGCTAGACGACGTCCTGTACTTAAAAGAATTATCCAAAAAATATATTGAGGTGGTTATGACAGCTCAAAGACATAAATTAGAGAAGATATGAGGAGAATGGTGGCATTATTTTTGGTCTCGTCAGCCATCCTTGACATAAATTCCATAACTGTGCTCATAGGTACAGCCCATAGATCGAGTAACAGATTTAATGAAGGAATTTGGACATCCACCTTTGATTACATGATGACTACATAGTGTTGGGGTGCATATAAATAGAATGCCTCACCATCAAGCATTCTTTTATGCACATAGAGAGAGCCAAAATAACCAAAGTCGAGCATTTGCAGAGACGAACCCTGTCAAAGAGTAAGCCAACACCCATGGTAATTTAGATCCCTAGTGAGAGCGAGCTATCAAACAAAACCGTTATCTCAAGTTGACCAATCGATGAGGAAGAAGAAGTAGAATCATCAGAGGTACAATAACCAGAGTTGAAACGAGACATTGATCCAATGGCGAGAACTAGGAAGAAACTTGCCCCTGCGACCGCACCTAGACCTATAGTTTCTCCCTGACCTGCGACCACCCCCATTAATATTCCAACCCCTAGTTCATGCCCTATTTTGAACCTAGTTCAAAGACTTCCAACTGCACAGCCACTTAGGGAGCTGAGACAAGCTTCAGAGAGTGCACATGGAGAGGCCTCCCAGCCTATGATACCAAGGAAATGGAAGGCTAGAGTAGTTTCCAACAATGCTGGAAAATCTCCCATGGAGGAAGATGTGCAGGAGGAAGAGTTCATGGAGGAAGAATCCCCACCACACAAAGGACCAGATGTTGTAGAGGATGATAAAAAATTCCCCCATTATGTCCCACCGAGGAGATTTGACGTAGAGGAAGTAGTGTTACCAATGAAGGACAATACAACTTTGGTCATGCTGCAGATCCCTGAGAATGTCCTCCTACTCGTGAACATAATGTCGAAGCTCTCCAAGTTGAAGTTCGAGGACTTTGATACCCGACATCATGAAAGGTTGAAAATATTGAACTGAAATGTCCCTGATCATACCAACCCAAATGGAACATAGCTGCTAAGGCCAATTCAATGGGTTGAGGGTGTTGGCCACATAGGATTGATGAACCTCCTATTCATTTTGCACTTCGGCCATAGCCAGCAGGTTAACACATACATGAAGTAACTTTTGGTTTGTCTCAATAGAGGATGTCTATGGCTCAATCGACCATACCTAGTCAACTTTAAGCTTATTTCTGCAATAACAGGTCTACCAAAGGAAGGAGAATACCCCGTGACATACTTGGCCCATAAAGACACCACCAAATGAAGCAAAAGTATAAGATTCAGTGTGCAAAAAGGGTCTTCCTGATTGGCCCTATCGAAGACACAAGCGTGTGATTCCCTGCAATGATCCTCTCTTGTATGATGATACACAAGATGAGTCCCACTCAGTGTACATCAGGAACACTCGAGCTTGCAGAGCTTTGCGCACTAGGCGAGATTTTTAATTGGTCATGGTTCTTGTTGAATGAGCTTATAGACCACGCCACGCAGCCCCAGAAGGATCCCAAATACAAATTTCATTACTCCTGGCTTCTTGTCTTGACCTCATTCACCCTATGGGATAACCCACCATACTATGTGTGGATGAATGTCCCACTACCTTGCCATGGCACCAAGTACGAGAACTTGTGGGAAAACAAGAAAAATAAGAACTGGCAGAAGGACAACAACACCGAGTTCTTTTTTAATATAGAGGAGTTGCGCGATGTTGTGTGGTGATCGCAGCGAGTCCAGGATGCGATGATGCATAGGTACGTGTAATTCATCAAGTTCTAGGTCGCTTCGCATAACATGGTTTTGGAGTCGACGAAGGACCCACCAGAACAAGCACATAATGAAGGGCTCATGATCATTGACGCTAATGTGGACAAAATTATTAAGGAGTGGATGAGTGAATGGCGCAACCCACTCGCAGAGCTACTTCCTAAAGAACAAAACCAGGAATACCCACCAAATGGCCAATAAAATGACGGAGGAAATGATCAAGGAAACCAGTCACAAGACAGGAATGAGGAAGATGATAATGTAGGAGGGGGTGGCTCTGATTATAATGATTCAAGGTGCATGCCTAGTAAGTAGAAAATCCCAACTTAGCATCAAATGCAACAACAATGATGGTAACCTCATCAAAGAAGAAGAAATAAATACAAGTTGTCAACATGGATACCTTGAAAGAGGAGGATATCCGGGTACTAGAAGATGTTGTCATAGAAGTCGCCAAGGGAATCCTCGCAACTTTAAGGATGCAGCAGGAAAGTGTCATTGATCAGGTGTTGTAGCACCTTAATCATCTAGTAGAGGCCATAAATGACATCAAATCCACTATGTAGGCTAAGACATATGGTGTGGATCCAAGTGTCCATTAGTCACGCCTGAGATGGTGCCACCGATCAAGGTAAAAATATAGGCACATGTAATGGAGACAGGAATGGCTGAGTTTGATACAACTATTCATGGGTTCAAGAACATGCATATAGAATTATCCAAAGTAAGCTTAAATGAAGTCTATGAGATCCAATAGGTAGCCACAATCAAAGTACAACCGAGGGAGAATGTTGTTTCCTATAAGGAAACAAAGCAGTAAAAGAAGGAAAAGGAACATAAGGCCCTCCTTATGGACAAAGAGCAGGAAATTACTACACGTGGGCATAGCACGGTTTCACTCGCTAAGAATATTAATAACTTTGTCATCGATTTTCCACTAGAAGTGGGCCATGAAGGTGAAGATTCAGTAGCTAAGGTTTCCCAGTTGTCGCGCATTGTAGTGGAACAAAAGAATCAGGTTGAGGAGCTTCAGGCTAGGAATGTATCGAGCACACCTCCTGATGTGCTCAAGGAGAGAAGAAGAGTAGTGTCTAAGGATGCTGGGAAGATTACTGAGGGAGAAACACTTTGTGTGAAGGAATTTGGCATTTTTTTCATGATTTGGGAAGCACTCCTAGAAGATAAAACTGAAAGGGAAAGCGTGTGACATGCAAATGAGAAAATCAACACAGAAAAGGAAGGGATGAAGAAGCTTCCCTTCTAGGACAAGGTGATAAATATGGTAGATATCAAATGACTACAGAAAGAATTCAAGGATCTACTTGATCAAGAGTGGACTAGGGAAGATGAGGTGGAGACACATCAGTCAGAGGCTGCATGGCTCACAGGCCTTATTCAGCATGTGTAGTAGAAGCTTCAGCAAATTGTGAAATCACTAGAGGTAGTATTGTCGGAACATATCAGTTTCGACCGTGTAGGGAAATTGGCCGCACAGGAAGAGGAAGTCACAGAGGAAGTTGCTCAAGTGCAATAGATGGTGAAGGAGTTCTAAGACAAGGTTGGTCCTCCCACATAGTCTAAACCTGCACCAGAAACATAAATTTTGGGGCAAAGTAAAGTTTTGCTACAGGATATTCTTGAAGACCAGTTTCAATTTTTTCTTAGTGGCTTGGGACGAGACACATGTGATTGTTGGGGGCCTGTTGGAACAAGAAAAGGGCCAACGAAAGTGCACAAGTAAGAAGTGCGTGCCCAAGAAATGAAGGGAAAAAGGTGTGCGCAACAGAAGGGAAAATCATGCTAAGAAGGAATCGACGCAGAAAAGATGAAAACATGCACACAATAGAGAAAGAACAAGAGGAAAACTATGATAGGATAGCTGTAACAAGGAACTAAGATCCAATTCTATGGAAGAGGTAGGTGGAGAAGTTAAAGCTAAAAGGAAGAAGTCATGGAAGACTGTAAAAGGACGAGCCAACAGAAGAAGGAAGGACAGTTTTGCGGCTAGTTATGACTGGTACATACGAGCTGAAAGACATTTTCATGGCTAGTTAAAGCTGTGTTTAATGTCTTCCAGGAATTTCACATCTAGGTATGGGCCGACATTTATGTAATAGAAAATATTTTGTAAGTTGTTGAGTCTGTAATAACGGAGCTATACTCAGTCGACCCTCTGTGGCCTTGTAGATATTATATATAGGAGGAACCCACTCTATATAAGGGTTAGAGACTTAGAGAGAGTCAGTTAGATTCAAATAGATTCAGTAATATTGAGTAGAAGTAGAATGATTTTGAGCCTCAGATCTTGTAGCTGTGTGCGCAGATCGCTAGTAGTAGAGTAATCTGCAGCTGAGTGCGCAAATAGTAAGATAGAAGAGTCGATCCAGGATGTGTGTGGATCAGTAGGAGTAAATAGGAAATAAACCAGAGAGCATGAGAGAAATAATATTGAATCAAAGACATATCTTAATAACATTCTATAGGTTGCATACAACAAGATGCTATAGCTAATTCTCATGCCAAATGAAGAGCACCTTGGTGTTTTTTCCCAAACGGGTTTCCACGTTATTCCATTATTATAGTTACTAGTGAATGTATGTCACAATTTGTTTTATCTATGAATGAATGGTTAAGTTTTTGTTGGAATGGTATGTATGATTCATGGTTAAGCTGCTAAGTAAAAGACTAGTTGCGCACTTTTTGATTGGGTATGAGGAATCAACTGCTTCGCACTGTCGCACCAGCTGTTGGGTTATAAAGATGAGTTTGTGTTGCATGCAAGTCATGACGCATCTCTGCGTTTTTGTCACATATTAGTAAGACTCCATATTATCTCCTTTTTTGAGTACCTTGACCTCTCTCCAAGGGGCTATAATTCCCTCACCAACTGTGGAAACATGGTTCTAGCAGTTAGCCATTAGATATCTCGGGTGAGACTGTGCCTACCTCACAGGCATTGCCAACTGAGATTGCTCTGTCAGGCCAATGTCTTCTGGTGTCATGTTTGTATTGTGTTGTTGTTGAAACATGGGTTGATACAAGAGCTATAAAGAGGACAACACATCATTAGAATCATCACCATAGCTAGAGGGAATTTCAGCAGTTTCTTCCTGTACTAGTTGCACATATCGGAGAGGTTCTTCAAATAGGATACTTCTCTCTATGAATATAATTTTGGATCTGATATTCAAGAGTTTTAATCCATTTGATTCCTATATTTTCCCAATTAACATACACTCAATACTCTACAGTTTCAAATACTTCCTCTTATCCAGTGGAATTCAAGCCCAAGCAGCGGACCCAAAAACTTTGGAATTGGACACATCGAGTTTGTGACCGAAGTATGCTTCGAAAGGAATTTTTTATTTCATGGATGAATGAGGGAAAATATTCAGAATTTAGGTAGAAGCATTCATATATCCATCCCAAATATTTGCATCCAAATCTTTTTCTTCAAGCATGCAGGTGGTCATCTCTTTTATGGCTCGATTTTTCCTTTCCACTACACCATTTTGCTGAGGTGTGTAGGGAATGGAGTGGTCAATATTAATTGCACTTTTAACACAAATTTTCAGCAGCTCAAATTCAATGTACTCACCAAATTTTCATATCTAAGAGCCTTGATCTTTCTCTTAGAGGCATTCTCAATAGAAGCCTTAAAATCTATGAACTTCTAAAGGACTTCATATTTTTTCTTAAGAAAATATCCCATGTGAATCTAGACAAGTCATCGATGAAATTGAGGACATACCTTGATCTATTCATTTTGTTTGTGTACATTAGACCATTGATATCAGAATGGATCATCCCCAAAATAAATTATTTCTCCTTTCCTTTCCCTGATCAAATTTATTCTAAGGGTGCTTGTCGACAATGCAACCTTTGCAAATTCCATTGGAGGTTTTAATGGTAGGGAGGCCTTCCACCATGGAATGATTTTGAAGTTTCTACAAGTATTTGAATTTTAGATGTATGAACCTTTCATGGCATAGATGGCTGACCTCATTCCCATGAGTCATAAGGGTGGTAGGATTTGCATTAAGCACAAACTTGGAGAACTCATAGGTTTTAGTTGAATGATTTTCTATACCTATTGCAATGAGTTTTCCGGATGCAATTTCTAGGATATCAACATCATTTGGGATGAAAGTAACTCTCTCGGTCAAGAATGTGTGTGTAATTTGATATACACTCAATAGGTTTGAAGCCAAGTAGGGCACATAAAGAACATTTTTGAATATTCAATGTTCTAGATTTATAGTACCTTTTCCCTACGAAGTGATTTGAGAGTCATCTCCCATGTGGATGGGAATGTTGTTGTCAGAGTCCAGGACTGAAAAGGATCCTTTTATTTCCATCATATGGTTCAAAGAAAATTGTCAATGAGTAGATATCTAGGATTTGAAGAATTTTCCATGAGGGCATGTCCTCTTTCAGGATGAATTTTTCGATCATGATTTTCTCTCTTCCTTGCACCTTCAAGAAGATTGATGTTGTTATTCTCAAGGAGAAGATTCATTTCATCAAGTTGTTTCTTCATGCAGTATATTTCAGGGTGAATCCCCTTCCTAAATAGGAACATTTGATATTTTATTTTCCTACTTTACCTTTGGGCTTGTTCTTTCTTGATCTTGACGGCTCATCCAGTTGCTGGTGTTTCTCCTTTGGCTTGGGAGAATCAAACATAGTATTTTGGTTGTTTTGCTTCCCCTTTCCATTCATATATTTGGGTCCTAAAACAATGAAGGATTGGTCCTTGGAATTTATGATGATTCCCATTTGGACAGGCTTGTCATTCTCATTGGTTAGAGACTCAATTAATGCATTGAGGGTCAACATCTTCCAATTCGGGAATATGAGCTTCCCAGTATGAAAGGTGGACACAAAAATTGAGTAATATGGGACAATTTCGAAAGGATGGAAAGGATGATTTGATCATCCTCCTTCTTAAATTTGCACTGCTTCAATTGGAGCACCATGTGCTTAAACTTGGTGAAGAATTCATTCATGGTTTTGAAGTTTCCCAGGCTTAGAGAAATCAGCTCATTCTCCAACTGATAGATTCTCAATTCATCTTGCTTATCAAATAGAGTATCAAGTTGATCCCAAATATACTTGGTAGTATTCAATCCAGTGATGTGGAAGATAATATCTATAGAAATTGAAAGGCACAAAAATCCATATGCTTCGTCAAGATTATTCCAGTATTTTTCTTTGTCAACAACATGATTCAGCTCTATCTCTATGTCCATTGTTACTCTATAGAGTCCTTTGGAGCACAGTTGAATCTCCATGTCCTCTTTCCACTAATGGTAGTTGAAAGGAGTGAGTATATTTATAGAACAGGCCATTATGTTGTTGTAGCGAATGCAGTGAAAGAGTTTGAAAAACCTGCAAATCACACAAAAAATACAAAGGTCGAACATCTTGCAATTTTTAAATTTTCTTCACACACTACTTAGTCAATCAAGAAATGTTGATCAACAATTCCTTTTCCCAAGAATTATGTGGTAAAATATTTTCTTCTGGTGTAGAGCTAAACGTTTTGAGATTTTTTCTCAAATTAAATCATAGATCCGTCAAGGAATCTGTTGAAGAAGAAGAGCCTTGTCCCGCAATGGCTCTAATTGTCACGTCCCCATGCCTCCGACCGGCAAAGAGGACGCGATCTACTAACTTTATCAGACCGGGCTAAGAGCCCATGAACATGTACAGGATTAAATACAATGCTTAAAACTGCTAAAACAGAATGCTGAGAAAGAATGCATGACAGTATAACATGCACAATTTAATTTTTCATCATACACAGCTTAATTAATTCATCTTGCACAGATGCAATTGTATATTATACACAGCTATGATTATCTATCTTGCACAGCGGAATCAATGTGCATTCAACAAGCAGAATTCAACATGTTCATTTCATTTTCATTAACAGAAATTGTAGAATTGCAGAGGTGAAATGCACAAGATTACTTATCTTATGAAAGCTTTGCTCCACAACCAGCTACGCCGCTGCAACGTTCCACCCAACCATAGGCCAGCGTGCTCCTTAATCTCTCAGCAACGCTGCCACCCTCGAGCTGGGCATGATTCTCCAAGGAATAAGGGAACTAGCAGGCTTACACATAGCCGGGATACACAAAACACATAGCCAAGCCAACCAAGTTGGGTTTATCAGGCCATTAAGGAGCTGATGAAGGCAATTTGCTAAGCTGGTGAGCTCATAACAGAGCCAAGGACACCTACACTAGAACTAGCCTGACCTCTAAGACACCCATCCACACCCAACACAAGGAATCAGTCCCTTCTCTGCTACACAGTCCCTCAGGCCCTGCATTCCCTTCCAGTGCTATTCAGGGGTGATGGAGAAGAAGGCCATCCCTCTAGCTCTGCCTGTGTGGTTTCTAGCACCAGGTTTATCAAGCAACTAAGCCAACACCCTTGCTCCCAATACAGTCCGAAGACCAACAATTGCACTCCGGCAATTAATTCAGCTCTCACAGCTTAAACAGGAAAACGCATTACACAGCCCCAATGAAACAGCAAAAACGGCTCACAACGTGGGGGAAGACACACAGTCCTGTGGCTTATAAGTGAGCACAACTCACAGCAGGGAAAAACGTCCCAAACCGTCTATGCGTGAGACCAATAGTCAGTGAGACAGCCAAAATCGTGAATGGCCCTTCACAGTCATGGTGAAAACACATGAAATCATAAAAAAACGTGAATGGAAAAATGCACCAGCAGCTCCAAAAACGTGAGGAAGACAACCCAGGCCCTTGCATTACAAAAACGACCTCCAATCCCTAGGGAAAATGAAGCCAAGAGCCAAAACGTGGGATCCAAACACACAGGAAAAACTCCAGCTGCTGCCAAAAACCCCCAACGTGAAGGAGAATGGACAGGAAAATGAAAAACGTGGATGTATGGCAGAATGGCATACATTTTTGGACATTTTCCTTGCCAAGGAAGTCAGAACACGTTTTTCAAAAATGGGTCTCTTCCCAATTCGAATTTGGTTGCCCATACTCTTCCCCTTCCATGCAATAACTATCTCAACCACATTATGGCAGAAATAAATGATTGGAGAAAAAGACAAGAAAGGTAGTTGACAATTTGATGGGTTTTCTCATAGACATTTGGCTTTTCCCCATTGGCCCATAGGTTAAATATTTCACCCCCCCCCCTTATCCTTAGAAAATCATGCCCCATTCGTTTTAGTTGCCGCGACCGTAGCTGGTTGTGTCCATTAATTAATTATGATGCATATTTACATAATGGCCAACATAATATGTGCCGCATGCCCCGATATTCAATCGGTGACAATTAAATCCAAAACATAGCATTACCGATCAATGGCGGGGCCTTGGCCTTTAGCTCCACACCATGATCATTTACAATATATACATCATATACATCTAATGTAACGGGGTCAAGACCGGGACGTGACACTAATACCATATGAAAAATGAGTCATAGTAATATGAGGACCAAGGCATAAATTACAGAATATTCAAGGATCAATTACAAACAAAAATGACATGAAAACACTACAATTAGGATTTGCAACTATATAATTGTTGTCATTAATCAAAAGTTTTCCCAAGAATTATGTGGTAAAATATTTTCTTCTGGTGTAGAGCTAAACGTTTTGAGATTTTTTCTCAAATTAAATCATAGATCCATCAAGGAATCTGTTGAAGAAGAAGAGCCTTGTCCCGCAATGGCTCTAATACCATATGAAAAATGAGTCATAGTAATATGAGGACCAAGGCATAAATTACAGAATATTCAAGGATCAATTACAAACAAAAATGACATGAAAACACTACAATTAGGATTTGCAACTATATAATTGTTGTCATTAATCAAAAGTTGTAATACAATGTGTTACACTGGCTTGAATATCCAGACAATTCTTATTACAAGGAGGTCATTCAAATTGCATACATGAGAGTGGATTAGTTGTTAGTTAGCCACACTAGAAACATCATTTAACCACTAATCACAACCATAAATTAATTCTAACTAAATCATAGGAAATTTAGACTGAGTCTAACTGAATAGAACTCAACTTCATGTCAATTAGCAGGTGAGGGTGCAAGTATGACTTCAGTTAGCTGAGATCAACTGATTTGAACTGAACTAAGTCACCAAAAGTTGTTGGAGGCATATTAAATGACTCTAGTTAACTGTAAATTACCAAAATAGGAAAAATAATGATGGAGGTTCCTTTATAGCTGCAGTTTAACTAAAAGTAGGTGGAATAACAATAGCTAAATTATTTGGGGCGCTTAGGTCATGGAGATAAACCTAAATTTTCTCTTTTATTAAAGGAGGAAGCTCAGTTAGTCTCCCCAATTGAAGGAGAATACTTAGTTATCCTCCCTGATTGAAGGGGGATGATCCAGTTGATGATGATTTCACAAATTTGAGTCAATAACTTAGGATAAGTGGAAAATAAGGCCAGTTAGTCCAAATAATGATGTGTGGGTTGGATAATGACTCCAACAATACCATGGGTTAAAAAACCTTGTACCATCCTATAAATACATTGTGATGGTCCCCCCAAAAACACTATTTTTAATCCATTCATTTTGTTCTCAAACCTTTCGCCATTATCGTCACACTTTGCCATATCATTTCCCATGGTGTAAGTTGAGATTGCTCCATACACATTTGAATTCATTCCCCCTATTTGACAAGAACTAGTAGATTAGTCTGGAGACCCAAAACGTGGAGCTGTAGGACCATTTCATAGAATGACTATAGTGGCCCAACTTCAAAAGAAAGGTTTTTTGTGTTCTTGTTTTGCATTAGTTAGTAGAATATATCTGAAAACAAATAAAAAATATTGTTATCATTGCTATCATTTATTATTGTTAGTCAAATTTGAGAAATACTTTACACCATGAACTCTACCCTTTGATCGGGATGATCTAGGGTAGGTTATTTTTCACGTAGTAGGGGAGAAATCCCCACTACACTGGGAGTCAAGTTTTTTTTAGCATAAATATTTATCTATAGTTGTTTCTTCTTATCTCTTCTTCTGTAAATATCTTGGCATATTGTGTATACTTTATATCATATATATTCTATAAGTTTAATATGAAATACAATCCATGGATGTATTATAGATTCCCATTTAGTTATAATAAATACTCTCTGCATTTAACCCTTAGTTTTGTGTCAAAACCCCATTGTTTCATTTACTAATTTATTCTATAAGAGTGTGATCGAGATCTATTCATGTATAAATAATTCAATGAGATTATGATTTATGATAATTTGATGTTCATCTTTTTATAAGTGTATTAGGGTCTAAAACCACCGTTATAGGAATTTTTAACGAAGTTCTGGAAGTGCTTGGATTGCATACTATTTCAACAATTTCCTAGCAATTCAAGACAAAATTCTACAACTAGTTTTCCATAAGTTATGCTTGACAAACCACTTAAAGGTCTTTGTTATCAGTATTTGTGTGGGTTTGGATTTTTTGGATTTTTTTAGTGACCAACATGATATGTTTGTATTATTTTAAGAGGCCTTAGGTGTGTTGGGAAAATATGTTTGGTCACTAGTCTAGGTTTTGATATTTCCTCCTAGTCACCAAACATTGAAATCTAACACATAATTCTCTAACCAATGAATCCAATAACATGATGTATGGCCCTATTTTTTACTTACTTATAGTGATGCACAAGAATACATTGGGTTTCAACAAAATTCTTGAGGATATTTCCTTGAATCCTTTTATTTAGCCAAAGGAGTCTACCCAGGAATGACGTACCCAGAAAATATGCTCACTGTCAAAAGTAAGGAAAACTCCACCTTCTTCCAAGTCTCACTACATATTTTCCCGACCATTTTGTAGAACATAGAATCCCTCCCAGAGAAATTAATAAATGAATAGAAGTGTTTGGAAACAAGTTGGTAGAAGATTGTTTTAACTATCAATTTTTAGCTACTTACAATCTGGGGTTAAAAGTGAAAGAAAACTATTTGTCAAAAGTCCCAAATCAGAATTGCATAAATCTGATAGCCAAAAATTCTTATCATACCTAAACATTTACATAACATAGGTCTCAAACCATTCCTCATGTACTGTACTATATAAATCATATTCCAAGCATGTCTTTCTATTCCTAGTTTGGAGCATAAACACATAGTCTTGAGGAATTTCAATTTCTTGAGTTAATATTCCAAAATATATCTTATTTTCAAATTAGGGATATTACATTGTGGTTGATGTTGACAAATCAATAGTATAGAACTTGTAAGAGGATAATGGAAATATTGAATATAACTAGTTAAAGAATGTTGTGTGTAGTGTGAATAATCACCCACAAGTATAAAAGGGAACATACCAAAGGGTTATGTAACTTTGGTATAGATTTAGAATAAGAAAACAAAAATAATGAAACTAAGTAAACTAAACTAATGGTATCTCCCATAAAGAGTGCAAGGACAATGCATAAGGAATCAAATAATGTTTTGTATTATCACAAAGAAGTATTACAATAGAGATGTGGGCCTTAGTATAATGAAGAGGAAGAGAGGCCCCTGCGATTGTCCAAGGATGGTTTGTTTGTCTCCTTCTTAATCTCACAACTTCCAATGAACAATCACAATGGTAGTTCTAGTTCTGGTATAATTTTTGCAACATAACTAGATCAATGCGAGATGGAAATTGTATATGGAATGGAGGGGCTTGAGGGAATTTTCATAAGCATAAGTGTGACAAAGAGATGGATATACAATAAATGTGAACATTTCCGATTTCCTTGATTATGTAGTGGAGAAATTAGGATTTGGGGCCCTATATCCATTAACTAACTTGGACCATGTCAATTTTTTGTCGAATTTTGGCCCTTGCTTTATGAGCAAGGAGGCAAATAATGATTGCTTAATGAAAATAAAGTTTTAGACCCAATTCACACCTTTTGGGGGGGAATTTGGGACCTGGGTCATTGATTTAGATGTAAAACCCACAATATCCTTCTAGGGTATCCAATTCAAGGTTTAATTTTAACTTGTTTTGTTTTTTATCACTTCTCCAATGTCATATGGATGGAATGAGTTGGAAACATTGTGCCAATGGTGTGGAATGATGGTCTATATGAATGACACATCTGATGACATGGGAGGTGAGTAAATTTTTTTTTAACATGTTTCCCTATGGTGTGTGATTTCAAATCTCATCATATAGCCAACCTACATAATAGGAATTTCATGCATTCTCAGAGATAGGGTTTACCATTACATAGAATATGGAGACTGCACTAGAGGGAGCTTTCCCTCTTGGACTACATAGGCCCACATATGTAGACACAATAATCAAAATGGATGATTTTCATATAATCTCAAGTATATATGGATGAGGTAGAAATACCCATGCTCATATCAATGTATCAATATAAAATTGGATCTATACCAAGAGGGCTTGATCCATATATGGATAATTATTGGATAAATGCATCATAAGGGTCAAAGAGGGAGTCATGCTAAATATAGAATGAGTACATCATGAAGGTCAATGAGAAACCAAATACGGGGATACAATGGATTCATAATCATAGTTCAACCGTGGCTAATTTGAATAACACATGTCAAAAAAATGGAATCCCAATGGAATGTTGAATCACAATAATTGATCCCTTGCTAAAACTGAATTGGCCCAAGATTGGGGAGGATATTAGAAAGTCACTCGTTATAGGTGGCTCAAGTAATTGAATATATGAATCAAATAGGTTAAGAGAAATGCATCTAGAACTAGATATCATATTAGGCATGTAACTAGAGGGATTTCAAACACTATCCCCAATGCATCCTGGATACTACAAGAAGCATGTGATTGAAGGAATTCCAACGAGACTTAATAAATGACTAGATTCAAGGGTATATGGGGTCTTAAATTACCAAATGAGTGAACCATCAACCTATTCAAATCTCGATGGCACGATGATGAGTTTAATTTGAGCACCTGAGAAACAATCAATTTAAGAGACACTAAGGTCTCCCTTGAGTCAGTCCAAGGGACTCCATCAATGATGGTTATAGTGCCAAGGTACAAGGTAAATGTAGTTTTATTATTTGAATGGATGTTTTGATGTCAATAGAGGGAGACCCACTACCAAGAAGGAAATCATGTTGTAGATATTATATTCACACTAGCTTGTGCTAAAAGTGCCTACTAAGAATTAGGGAAATATTAGTAGCAGTTCAAATGAAAAAAAAACTAATCAGTAAAACCCAATAAATAACAGTAAAATAGAATCTAAACTATGTGAAGCATGTGAATGGGAAATAAATCTAAACTAATATGTTTTCATTCTTTCACAAACAGATGGTAAGAAAAAGAATCATTTTTTAATTATGTAAATATGGGATTTTAAAATAGAGCCAAAGAATACCTTGAAATGACATTAGTATCGATATTTGCAGTTGTTTGAGGTAGCAAGTCCTTGGTCTCTAAGAAATATAGTGCTATATAACCATATGTCACAGAGTACGGAAATCCCGACAAAAGGTGAAATAAGAAGGCCCAAAAGGGAATTCAAGGGGTTTTGTAGAAATTTTGGTAGTGTGATCGTAAGAAATTATATGGAGAATGTGTATGTTATGAGGAGCCTTCACCATTAATATATAGGGAATAATGGCCCTCGGTATTATCTTATTGTATAGGGTGTACCTTGTTATTATCCCATGGTATTATGTGGAATTTAGGGTTTTCCCACTCTTTTTTACTTTTTGAATGTTTTCCCCCTTTTTAATTTTATTTTTTGCATTTCATGGGGATTTATCCCTATTCCGTGGATTTTTCCTTCTGTTTTGGGGTAATATGCCACATTTCCCTATTTTATGGAAAGGTAAATATCTACAAATAACATTATGTGCCAATTTGGATTCTTAATTGTAGTATTTTTAGGAAAGTCAAGGTTTAATGTGGGAAAATGAAGAATGGGATGATGTGACTAGGGGATGACCATGTTGCGAAATGTTTTAGTGTTAATAGATTGTTCCCTAATATATGGGGGAAGGAGCTCATCGACTGACCAATAGACATCATATTGTATTTAATTTCTAGGGTAATAAGTGTGATGGTGGTATGGAGAATGGTGACTGCATCAGTGGTTAGAACAAAATATTCATTAGGACTACAAGATCCAAATCCTTAAATGAGTTGCATATACTCTCAAATATGTAGATGAGTGAGGGATAACCATTCTTGTATCAATGTATCAATATATACAAACAATAATTAGGCCCAAAAGGGACTTAATAAATACATGGATAACTCTTGTGTACATCATGTGTGTCCAGGAGGGACTGTAATCATGCTTTGACAATGGTTGATTTGAACAGTAGGACTCCAAACAATGGCATTCACCAAGAATGAAATATCACAGTAATTGATGCTCTACTATATTAGAAGGTGTCCAACAAATGTAAGGACTAAAACAAATGCAATTATGAATTTTGAAGGTATAATGCACTGCATCTAGAATTGGATATACTAGGAAGGATAAAACTCAGGGGCTTCCAAACTTTGTGGGAAATGCAACCTAGATATCGCAAGGAACATAATTTGGAATAGCTCCAAAGAGACTCACCAATTTTATAGATCCAAAGGACATATGGTTTCTTTGACCGAACAATGAAAGAACCAATACCTTGTACGAATCTCAATGGTGCAATGATGTAGCTGACTTCGAGCACATGAGGAACAATCATAATAAGGGTCATTGGGGGAGTCCCCCCAGGTATTATGCAGGATCTCATCAATGATGGTGATGAGGAAAAGGTATCATAACATATGGGTCTATCCTATGCAATAAATGTGTTGATGTTGATAGAGGGAGACCTACAACTTCCAAGGAAATGATGGTTCCTTCATAGGAGGTAGAGGGATACGACTAAATAGGTACTGAAATAGAACATAGGATTGAAAGATTGTAGGGGGGTAAAATGGAACTAAAGTAATGGTAATCAAACTTTCTTTCTTTTAATTATTATGTCAAGTTTGATCTAACAACATATGAGACTGATCTCGATGGGGGGGCAAGACATAGATTGGGGTGATTACAATGTGATATACTCATACGGGGGAATATTGATCATGGGACAAAATGAATTCAAGGGTTACTAATCATAGAATACTCTAAAAAAATGTGATTGGAAATGCTAACATGATATGTCATTATAGGTGATATATAAGGGTGCTAAGAAGCTCCATTTGAGCCTTCTTCATCATTTCTTGAGCTTGAATAAGGGATATAAGTGTGCTCAATATGGTATTATCTAAGAAAACTCCATATGTGTTCTTTTTTCTTAGATTAGTCTCTGAAGCCCAAAAAGGAATAAAACAATAACAGGGATAACTCTTCTACAAAAAAGGGATGAGAGTATTGATAGATGAAATTACTTTATCATGAATTAATGACCATTTTCTACTAAGAACCTCCTAAGTGGAGATTTACCATGAAATAGATTTTTGTGGTGGCCAATTCTATGAGAGATATGGTGCAGTGCAATTTTCCCTTGGGAAATGATGAGGGTATCGATGAGGAGACTGAGGGGGGAGAGTCAGTTGAATCAACTGACTAGTTAACAACATATGGACCTATCTCCCTATTCTAGAGGAAAGTTTCCTATGGCTAGGGTTTAAGAGGACATCAACATACTAGGGTTGAAAGGTGGATGCATATAGTTCTGCAAGTAAATATAAGCAAGATTTAGAGATAAGTATGGTCCATACCAGATAAACTGATGTTAAACCAAAATCTTGTCACCATCATGTGATAATACCTTTGACATACCTACTTGCCATGAATCTTGGCTTCTGGAGTGAAGACTAAATGGTTTTTCATCAGTCTGTCATGCAAATTCCCAACACCCCGCATACCCCTTTGTCCATGAGTGGTACCCCTGTTCGCACCTCTTTTCATCGGTTGTCCACAAGCAGTGCCACCTCCTGTTTCCCTTAGTCCATAGGCGGTTATTACCAGAACCGCTCTCTCATAGAAGGAGAAGCACGGTACCCTGGGTAAAAATGGAAAAGGAGAAGTTTCTCGAGGCTTCTAGATGATAAGCCTCGTGTATTGCCTTATCCCTACTGTTGTGGGTTCGTTGATCTTGAGATCCCTCATCCTAGGATCTTAGAGGCCACCTCACCCACTAATTTCTCAACCATTTCTATCCATTAAATCCCTATAAATATGAGCTCATAGCCATGGTTGAGGGGAGAACATTGAAGATATTGTTATGCTATTGGATTGATTCTTGGCCCAAGATCATTTGGAGAGAGCATGGAGAGCTAGAGTCGGAGCTTTTGGGGATGAAGAGCTGGTTTCATGGAGATGCATGTCAAAACTAAGGCTTGGTTGTAAACTTCTTCATATTTCTAATGCAAGCTGATTTTTTGTCCCATATATATTGTTGATGTTTGATTTCAGATATATATTGCTAGATTCCTTAGTCACTAGCATAGATTAGTAGATCATATTCTAGTTTCTTTGATTCGTTTCATGTTGAACTCTTTTCCAGATACACAGGTGAACTTTCAAAGCCTTGTATTCCAGATATCTACAATGTCTAGGGAGAGTTATCTTCCTCTGTGATCTATTTGTTCTAGATCTGAACCATTCAGACCAGCGAAACACCTTGCTGTCCGCAGGAGGTGAAATATTCCGGTTAACTAATCTGGTGAATCTGTTGGGGAGTAGTTGTATTCAGTTGTTCTGATCGTCCTCAGTCTGCAACTCTTGTCCAAATCTAGGCTCCGTTTTATTCAACTCTCTTCAGTCAGATCTACTTTCTGACTTGCATTATTTGGGTTTGAAATTTCTAGATCTGTTTAGATCTGAGTCATTTCGGTCTTTTATGCTCAGTTTCCATACTCAATTCAATAGTATTTTCCCTAATCTAGTCTGTTTATGACTTGATCTATCATTCTCCTTATGTTTGGATCTTTTATAGGGAAACGCACATGTTTTGTTGGTGAGGAGCGGTGCCACCGCCTGTGTCCAGTTAGCAAGACGCGGTGCCACTACCAAAATCCAGTGAGCAAGAAGCGGTTCTGACTCAAAACCACCTGTCAGCAGCTTCATCTGCATGGTGCCAGGTAGGCCCTATTCTAGACTTTGTATTTTTATTTTTGTGTTTTTTAGCTTACTTTTTGATGAAAATGAGGTGTACTTTTGAAAATGAAGGGGCCATGAATTGTGTATTCTGTAGATGCTTTGATTGTTATTTTCTTTCTACATTCAAAGAGAGTTTGTGTTTCTTGCATTAGATTTTACATTGTTTTCTTTGCTTGAAACCTCTTGCTCTTTTCTGTAGATATTATTCATTGGAATTGGAAATATACATTTCATTTTCATGTGTAGGCTTTGGTTTGTTTTGGACTTGGAATGCATGAGTGATCCATGTTGTTTTGAGTCTTTCTTTTCTTGGGTGATTCTTGTTTCCTTTTGCATGTTGATTCTTTCAGTGCTTGGTAGGAAAGATTGGTTCTTTGTTTCCTTGTCTGTTTCAAAGAGAAGTTTTAGTTTTCTCTCTCCTTTGCTTTATTTGCAAGAATGTTAATCAATTTTATTCTTGTTTTGTGCATGATTGTTTGAAATTATAGATCTTACTTTCATCAAGAAGAAATATCTATTTTCATCTTTGCATGCATTAGAGTTAGATTTGTTTGGAAAAGTTAGTGAAATCATCTTTACATCAATTTTTTATGCGTCTTTTCAAGAATGAAAAGATAGGAAACATTTTTTATTTATGTTATATGTTCTCTAGATCTCTTTCTTATTTACTTTGAAGATTGTTTGGGGTGCATTGATATTTCACTTTTCGTTTGAAAAGATAGAATTGCATTTACATTTGGGTGTGCATTTTGGGAAGAAAAGTAAATCTCTCTTCATCTATTAGTTAGAATTTCATTAAAGAGGAAAACTTGCATTGTCATATAGATTAGTGTGCATCTTCTTTAATTTCAAGTTTTCACTCCATGGTTCCACCTAAACGCACAAGATAAAATTAACGGTAGTACTAGGTTAAAACTTTTAGCAATTTGAGTGATAAGTTAGAGACATGTTCAGGTGTCGTTAAGCATAGCAGCTGTCGTTATTTGTCCGCATTACATCTCGGGACTCACGCGGTTCTTCCACGTACCGTCGGTATATCGAACGACCTTTCACGTACCCTTGAGGTATATAGAAAGTTACTTCACATACTCGATTGTATATCAGAAGGCCCCTTGTGAACGGTTATGCATTAGACAGCACTACTACCGATTTGAGCTCCCTCATACCGTGTGTATATCAGAAGACCCTTTTAGGAATCCTCAAACCATCTGAGTTATCCTTTTGGCCTATCTTGTGAGGTTCCTAACTCTTATCCACTCCTTTCACATGTTTTCTTATTGCTTTTAGTTTGAGTAGTAATTGATTGTGTGTGGTAGTTAGGGGGTTATTAGAGAGTTTAGAGATGGCATCCTCATATGGGACTACCAATCAAGATATCCCTTTCTAAGGTGTACCTTTTGTATTCCCTCCAAGTGAAGGTATTGGTCCTCCCTTTATTGCCACTCTAAATATTCCTGGATTAACTATAGGTTTACCGGTCTGGATGTTTAATCCGGTAATTCCTGTTACACCTAATGTCTCAAATGTCACCTCTCCTCTGGGAGAGAATAGACCTCAACCTAATCCCTTTCCTTTTTTTTCGGTTGTGGCTTCACCCCTTTCTTCTTCTTCGCTTGACCAAAGCTCTGTGGTTAGTAGTCATGTGGATAAGAAGAAGAAGAAAGGGAAGAGTAAGAAGAAGAAGGATACAAAAGAGAAAAAGCAGCAACCATCTACTCTTGATGATGCTCACTCTAAGAGAACACCCGAAAAACCCAATTTCCCTTGTAAGCTTTGCAAGGGGGACCACCTTCTTAAGGAGTGTCCTGGTCTCTCCCGTGTACAAGAAGAGTGGTCGAAAAGGTCCAAACCGTCTATCTCATCAACCTATGACCATCATGTTGACGATACTCCCTCAACCAGTGACCCATTGATAAAAGGTTGTAAGGGTAAATTCTTGTATCCTTGTTTGATATGCAAGGCTATGCATCGGACTTTTCTTTGTCCAAGCGTGGATGAAGCTTAGTGTTGGTTGGAAAATATTACTGATCATCAATAGGTGATTCCAAAAAGTGATAGTAAGTTATCCCTCGATCCCCCACTGGTTGACCAAGTGGTCGATTCAGATTTATCTGTGGTTGATCCCACTCTTCCTTCGGAGAGTGAAGTTAAAGTGGTCAAGTAAGTGTCATTTCCACCCGATCCTGCTCTTTCATCAAAGAGTGTTAAGACTGAAGCAGTCTGTTTGACCAAATATCCGTCTTGTTCTTCTCTTCCGGTAGAGAATGAACCAAAACCTACTGAAGTTTTTATGCTTCGTTTTGATTGTTCTCAACAAGAGGAAATTTTGTCTGTTTTGACAGAACCCTCTCCAAGTAGTGAGGTTATTTCCTTTGACTGGAGTAACCTAACAGAGTCTCGTCTTCATTCGAGTGTTCCTTTCCAGATAGTTGTGAATGTTACTGCTAGACAGATACTTCACACTATTGTTGATGAAGGGGCTTCTGTTAGTATTCTATCCTCAACTGCTTTGCAAGATTTAGGTTATCCTCAGCCCGTGCCATCCACCGATCATATACTGGCTTTTAATAGAAGACCTACTACACCTTTAGGGATCCTTCCTCATTTTCCTATTACATTAGGCCAGAAAACTATCTGTATTGATGTTATGGTGGTCCAAGGTCCTTTAAATTTTAATCTGCTCCTTGGAAATGATTATGTTTATGCCATAAAGGCTGTTGTGTCCACACTCTTTAGATTTATGCATTTTCCCCATGATGGGAATATTGTGACCATTGACTAGCTTTAGTTTGTTACACCTAATCATCCAATTACTCCTAGTAATCAAACTACCCTGAATGTGCCACATGTTCTTGTGGTTACTTCCCTTTCTTCTAGTTAGATTCTTCCCATCATAGGTAAAATGGGGGGCATGGCTCCAGCCTCTAGACTTCATACTGGAGTTAAGTTGCTAGCTTCTTATGTAAGGGGGTAGCCTACCAACCTCTGGATATCATGTTGGGTAAGAGCAGGTTTTAGAGCATAGTTTACGCTTTTGGTTTCAAGCTCGTTAAAAAATAAAACCATTCCTTAAGCATAGTTTACGCTTTTGGTTTCAAGCTTGCATAAAAACGAAACCATGTTGAGAGCATAGTTTACCCTTTGGTTTCAAGCTTGTTAAAAAATAAAACCACTCATTAAGCATAGTTTACCCTTTTGGTTTCAAGCTTGCATAAAAATGAAACCATGTCCTGAGCAAAGTTCCCATTCTGTGTCAAGCTCGTTAAAAAATAAAATGTATGTCCTTAAGCATAGTTTACGCTTTTGGTTTCAAGCTTGTATAAAAATGAAAGCATGTTCCAAGCATAGTTACCTTCTATTTCAAACTTGTGTAAAAATGAAATAGATCCCCTTCCGTTGATTCGAGTCTTCCCTTTAGTGTTAGAACTTCAACCTTCGCCAGCTCGATTCTTGTTCTTCCTGCCCCCCTGGTGAACATTTTTACATTAGTAACCAGGTTTTTAGGTTGGTTATGGAAGAAGAATCATCAGATGAAATGAATCTTGGGGGCATGTCGAGCTGCTAGAAACCATGTTAGGGGTAGGATTTGCTAGCAATCATGTTAGGGACAAGATTCCAACCTCTGTATAGCATGTTAATGGGATTTTTCAAGCATAGTTTACCTATTGGTTTCAAGATTGCATAAAAATGAAACCAATCCCTGAGGATTATTTTAACTGATCTTCGAGCTCGTTAAAAACAGTAAGATAGTGTTGAGTTTACTTTTCATTTTATCAGCTCTGGTTAAAACATGAAAAGTGGTTTGAGCTTAGTTTATTACTTTTTCATGCTCTAAATTCAAACATGAAAAAGGTTAATGGAGTTCTCTTTAAACTCTTTTTAGGCTCCCTAAATACGAAAATATTGTCGAGCGATCTTGTTTTCTTCACGCTCGTTAAAGTATTTGAAGAGTCGACCATCCAACGGTAGGTTATCTCTTTTTCAGTTCGGATAGGACTCCAGCCTCTGGAATTCATACTGGAGTTAAGCTGCTAGCTTATTATGTAAGGGGACAACCTACCAACCTCTGGATATCATGTTGGGTAAGAGAGGGTTTTAGAGCATAGTTTACGCTTTTTGTTTCAAGCTCGTTAAAAAATAAAACCATTCCTTAAGCATAGTTTACACTTTTGGTTTCAAGCTTGCATAAAAATGAAACCATGTTGAGAGCATAGTTTACCCTTTGGTTTCAAGCTCGTTAAAAAATAAAACCACTCATTAAGCATAGTTTACCCTTTTGGTTTCAAGCTTGCATAAAAATGAAACCATGTCCTGAGCAAAGTTCCCATTCTTTGTCAAGCTCATTAAAAAATTAAATGGATGTCCTTAACCATAGTTTATGCTTTTGGTTTCAAGCTTGTATAAAAATGAAACCATGTTCCAAGCATAGTTACCTTCTGTTTCAAGCTTGTGTAAAAATGAAACAGAACCCCTTCCCTTGATTCGAGTCTTCCCTTTAGTGTTAGAAATTGAACCTTCGCCTGCCCGATTCTCGTTCTTCCTGCCCCACTGGTGAACATTTTGAAATTAGTAACCAAGTTTTTAGGTTTGGTATGGAAGAAGAATCGTCAGATGAAATGAAGCTTGGGGGCATGTTGAGCTGCTAGCAACCATGTTAGGGGTAGGCTTTTCTAGCAATCATGCTGAGGGCAAGATTCCAACCTCTGTATAGCATGTTAATGGGATTTTTCAAGCATAGTTTACCTATTGGTTTCGAGCTTGCATAAAAATGAAACCAATACCTGAGCATTCTTTCAACTGATCTTCGAGCTCGTTAAAAACAGTAAGATGGTGTTGAGCTTACTTTTCATTTTTCGTGCTCTAGTTAAAACATGAAAAGTGGTTTGAGCTTAGTTTATTACTTTTTCGTGCTCTAGATTCAAACATGAAAAAGGTTAATGGAGTTCTCTTTAAACTCTTTTTAGGCTCCCTAAATACGAAAATATTGTCAAGCAATCTTGTCTTCTTCACGCTCGTTAAAGTATTTGAAGAGTCGTCTGTCTGACGGTAGGTTATCTCTTTTTCGGTTCGGATAGGACTCCAGCCTCTGGACTTCATACTAGATTTAATTTTCTAGATTATTATGTAAGGGGGCAACCTACCAACCTCTGGATATCACGTTGGGTAAGAGCAGGTTTTAGAGCATAGTTTATGCTTTTGGTTTCAAGCTTGCATAAAAATGAAACCATGTTGAGAGCATAGTTTACCCTTTGGTTTCAAGATCGTTAAAAAATAAAACCACTCATTAAGAATAGTTTACCCTTTTGGTTTCAAGATTCCATAAAAATGAAACCATGTCCTAGCAAAGTTCCCATTTTGTGTCAAGCTTGTTAAAAAATGAAATGGATTTCCTTAAGCATAGTTTATGCTTTTGGTTTCAAGCTTGTATAAAAATGAAACCATGTTCCAAGCATAGTTACCTTCTGTTTCAAGCTTGTGTAAAAATGAAACAGATCCCCTTCCCTTGATTGGAGTCTTCCCTTTAGTGTTAGAACTTGAACCTTTGACTGCCCGATTCTCGTTCTTCCTGCCCCCCTGGTGAACATTTTGACATTAGTAACCAGGTTTTTAGGTTGGGTATGGAAGAAGAATCATCAGATGAAATGAATCTTGAGGGCATGTCGAGCCACTAGCAACCATGTTAGGGGTAGGCTTTGCTAGCAATCATGCTGGGGGAAAGATTCCAACCTTTGTAGAGCATGTTAATGGGATTTTTCAAGCATAGTTTACCTATTGGTTTCGATCTTGCATAAAAATGAAACCAATCCCTGAGAATTCTTTCAACTGATCTTCGAGCTCGTTAAAAACAGTAAGATGGTGTTGAGCTTACTTTTCATTTTTCGTGCTTTGGTTAAAACATGAAAAGTGGTTTGAGCTTAGTTTATTACTTTTTTGTGCTCTGGATTCAAACATGAAAAAGGTTAATGGAGTTCTCTTTAAACTTTTTTTAGGCTTCCTAAATATGAAAAGATTGTCGAGCGATCTTGTATTCTTCACGCTCATTAAAGTATTTGAAGAGTCGTCCGCCCAACGGTAGGTTATCTCTTTTTCAGTTCGGATAGGACTATTTATGAAAAAGGATCACTCCAGCCAATCATGACTGGAAGAGTTCTCTAAGGTATGATTTTACACTTTTTCAGGCCTTAGAGACTAAATCATATGAAAAAGGACCCCTTTGGAGTCTCCTTCCGTATTCATTCAGACTCTCTAAACATGAATGATACTGAGTTTTCTTTCAGTAGACTCATTAAATTAAACATTGAGAGACCTGTTTTGGGAACGAACCCCTCCTCTCTGAGGTTTGTAAAACATATGAGACTGGACTTGTCTTCTGACAAGCTATATCAAGTGTTTGTTACCCTCTTTGAACTTGTAAAACCGAAAAGAGGCACTCATCGATCATGATGGGGGAAATGGGAAAGGGAATCATTTTGCAAATAATGGTAGTTGTTTGTCGTTACCTTTGAACATGGCACTTGTCTTGACAATCATGTTAGTCAATTGGGTATTCAGTTAATCTTTGTGATGATCCACTTTCATGAGTCATACCAATCCTTTGAGTCTAACAAAATAATGCATTGTCCACTGTCGCATTATGTATCTATCATGTCTAGTCATGCTGCCAAGTCATTTTGTCGTGCCGCCGATGTTCAAAGGGGATCTGAAGAAGTTTTACCTCTGCAATCTACACAGTCTTTGTGTCAGTATCTTTGATTCAGTCATATGGTTACTACATTCACATCATTCCAGAACTATGTTCCGAGTTTCATGTCGTCGATGTGGGACTCATCATGGCCCTCCTTCGACGAGGCTATTCCTGTCGACATCAGCTCATCATCCATGAAATAGTATTAGAAACAATATTTAGTACCATGATATCTATATGCCTTAATGATAGATTCTCTCGCTCTCTACATAGGTTCACATCATTGATCTTTGATCGATAGAATCGACTAGGTGTTCGACATCAGGACATCTATTCGCACTCATTATATTGTACTAGGGTACCTTGGGAATCATTGACATTAATGGTGATATCCCTCGCACTTGTTAATAGTTCACATCATTGGTCGGTAATCAAGTGGTTTCTACCATGTTCGATTTTAGATCATTGTAATCACATGGATAGAATCATACTTTGTGGAATACGAGACGAAGACCCTGGGCATGTGTTTAAAAGCGCTCATTGATTTTTCCCCACGTTGCGATGGAGTTTTGTATATGTAGCATGGATCCACATTTGTATGGTCATGGCCATAATCAAATTTGCATCCGTATGAAATAGATCTACGTTGTATGTCTGGTAGCTATGTCCAAGTTTAAGTCCTCTATCACATGGATGTACGTTGTATTCTAGTAGCCATGCTTGTTTATTCCACTCATGGATCTACCTTGTATTGGTATGCAGCTATGAGTTTGGTTACTTGTGTCTATGAGTCAACATACTGATGTACTACATATGCCTACTTGACTGCATACTCTGATCGAGCCAACATTTTCATCTCCTGGAAACGACTTGTTCTCAAAGCTCTCGTTTATCATATCACTCTAAGACTCATGCTTTGGGGGGCATCCTGTTATACCAAAATCATGTCACCATCATGTGATGAGACCTTTAACATACCTACTTTCCCTGAATCCCAGCTTCTGGAGTGAATACTAAATGGTTTTTCATCAGTCTGTCATGCAAATTCCTAGCACCGTGCATGCCACTTTGTCCAGGAGCGGTACCCCTATTCGCACAGCTTTTCATCGGTTGTCCACAAGCGGTGCCACCTCTTGTTTCCCTTAGTCCATAGGCAGTTATTACCAGAACCGCTCTGTCATAGAAGGAGAAGCGCATCACCCTGGGTAAAAAGGGAAAAAGGGAAGTTTCTTGAGGCTTCTAGATGATAAGCCTCATGTACTGCCATATCCCTACTACTGTGGGTTGGTTGAGCTCGAGATCCATCATCCTAGGATCTTAGAGGATGGTAAGACTGCCGCTCTCTTCTTATTCAATCATATCATAGCTAGATTTGGAGTTCCACAGTCCATCATCACTAATCACATATCTCATTTCCATAATCAAATGATGGAAGAATTGAGTGCCAAGCTAGGTTTTCACCATTAAAACTCTATGCGGTATTATCCGCAAGCTAATGGTCAGGTAGAGGCCATTAACAAGGTTTTGAAAACTATGCTTCGTCAGATGGTTGGAGATCATAAATCCAATTGGCATCTTGCTTTTTTTCCACTCTTTGGGATTATCAGACTTTCATGAAAATAGCTCTTCACCTCGAGCTCTTCAATTTGATCCTAGCAAATTTCAAAATTGAGTCTAAATTTTATATTTTTGAGCACCCTAAAGCAAGGAACGTTGTGTACGCAGGTTCACTATATTGAAACTCACGTACACACATTCTGTATGCAAGCTGCCCTGAAGGACAGTCATGTACAATACACGACATGTCTAACTAGACAGTTGCGTACAGTATGCGACATGTCTAACTAGACAGTCGCGTATGCTGCGTGAAGGGGAAAAAAGATATATAGAGTCAAAAATTTGAATTTTTATATGACACTAAAGGTTCATAGTGATTGTTTTTCTAGGTGTGAAGATGGTGCTTGAATGGAGGGAGTGTGAGCATGAGGATATGGATCAAGAAGCACTCCAGGATGCCCCCACTGTGAATGTTTTACGTTTAAGTGGGTTGTTGAAATTATTTTGCACATCACCTATGCAGGCCAATTTCCGCCTACTAGAGTTCATGATAAACTACTAGGACCATGATTTGGGCATGTTTGACCTTCAAGGTGAATCCTTGGAGATTACTTCAAAGGATATCTACTTCATTGCCAGTGTGTCATGACAAGGGGATCTAGTCAACTTGAAGGGCACCGATAGAGGCGGTAATCCTCTAAGTGTCCAAAACTACATTGATGTATACTGCGCACCAGGGACCCAAAAGAGAGAGAGTTGCATCCATATTACACATATACATGATCTTCCCCTACAGGTACTGACAAGTACCATAGTGAGGGTTCCGAGATCATCTTCTCTTCATCTCACTACACGGAACCAAATGAGGTTGGAAGTGGACTGCATGCAGGGGGCTTTATATGATTGGTGTTTGGGAGTTGTCCCAATTTTAAGAAAACAACTATTTGACTACAAGAGAGGAGGGAGGAATAACTTTGGGTATTCTAGCATATTAGTTGCCTTCTTCGAGAGAGAGTGTCAGGATTGAGCCCTACAATAATCTCCCTGATCCTTGAAGAAAATAATTTGGATCAGTAAATCATTGAAGAGGTTCCGGAAACAGAGGGAGATGAGGATGATTCCGCTCATAAGAGGAACTTAGATAAGGGTAAGAGAATAATTGTAGATTCTATTAAGGATCACCTCATCCCCCATGTGTCTTCATTCAAGACACCAAAGGAAGTATATGATGCTTTGACAAAGATGTCTAAAAGAAAGAACATCAACCAAAAGATGACCTTGAACAACCAGTTGAAGAATGTGAAGACACAGAACTCTAAGACTATATTGTCTTACTTCACAAGGGTTGATCAAATCAAATAAGAAATTGAAGAAGTTGAAGAGAATTCTAAAGAACGATAAATTGTAATGACTACCTTGAATGGTCTCCCTAGATCATGGGGGTCATTCATTCAAGGAATATGTGCAATAAGGAGGCTGATATCTTTCAGCGTAATCTAAGAAGAATGTGAACAAGAAGAAGCTCAACTCGTGATAAGAGAAGAGAATATGGGAGAAATCGAAGATGAAGCTCTCATAGTTCACACTAGGAAGAACTACAAGAAGAAGGAGAAGGAGAACTTTCATCACAACAAGAAGAAGGACAAGAAACAAAATAATACCGAGAGATCCTTCCAATGTTTGATGTTATACTTGTGATTAAAAGGTACATTTTTCAAGAGACTGACACATTAGAAAAAAGAGACACCATGATCATATTACCGAAGAAAATGAACCAACAAAAAAAAAACTCAAAAGACAGAAGGATGATTCAAATGAAGAGTACGTGCCAATCTCATCACTAACTGGAACTATATCACACATAAGCAATGATTGGATTATGGATAGTGGATCTTCTAATAACATGATGGGTTACAAGGAATCGTTTGTTAATATGTCTGAAAATGATTCACCTCACAAGGTGAAACTTGGGGATGATTACCAATACCCCATAAAAGGGAGTGGAGAATCTTCATACAAGCTAGACTCAGGGAAATATTTAAAGATGAAGGATGTGCCATATGTTCCAGATTTGAAGAAGAATATTCTTTCCATCTTTCCACTAGATGAAAAGGGAATAAGAGTTGCATTTGTCGATTAGCAAGTTCTAATGTGACCTAAAGGGAAGACAATAATTGATGCAACAGTGATTGGAGAAGAAGAAGGAGGCTTTTACAAGATCAAAGGGAAACCTGAACAAGCATTGGTTCATGAATCAATTGAACCAAGGGAACTGTGGCACTAAATTATTTCAAATGTGTAGTACAAAGCACTACTGATGAAACAAAAGCAGTATTTGGAATACTAGATATCCAGGAAAAGCATGAAGGAATTTGCAAAGTATTATCACAACGAAAGAATGTGAAGAATACATTTCCCAGCAGTTAGAGCAAGGCTAAAGGAATATTGGAGATAGTACACTTGAATGTCTGTAGATACATGTCTTCTAGCTCATTAAGTGGGTATGTATACTATGTTTCCTTTATAGATGTTTTCTCATGTAAGACCTGCATATATTTCTTGAAAGGGAAAAATGAAGTTTTCAGTAAGGTCAAGGAATATAGATCCTTGGTAGAGAACCAAAATGATAGGAATATGAAGAATTTACGGTTAGATAATGGCAAAGAATGCATCTTGGAATAATTCAAGGAAATTTGCAAAGAATTTGGTATTAAGAGAGAGTTGAGAACTCCATACAATCCTCAGTAGAATGGGGTTGCAGAACGAAAGAACCGAACCATCATAAAAGCAACAAAATCAATTCTACATGACTAGGATCTTCCTATGTACTTTTAGGTGGAGGAAGCAAGGACAACTGTGTATGTACAAAACCATACTCCTCATTGAGTACTTGAAAAAAAGACTCTGAAAGAGTATTTTTTCAAGAGATAAACCAGAAGTTATCCACTTGAGAATATTTAGTTTCCTGGTGTACATACATATCCCAAAGGAGGAAAGGACCAAGATCGATGCTTCTGGGAGGAAAGGTATATTCATAGGATACAATGATACATCAAAGGCCTACCAAATATACTTCCCATGATTCAAGAAGATCGACATCAGTAGAGATGTAACCTTTGATGAAGACTCAATATACTTTAGATCCAGGAGGACAGTTATTCAAGAGGACGAGGAACTTGAAGAGACAAGAGCCTGAGGGATGCAAATTGGAGAAGCGATTCCAAAAGATTATGAAGATCATGACATAGAAGAACTACAAGATCTGGTAGAGACAATCCTTGAAGGAATCCCACAAGACGAAACCAACATGGTCACGAGAGTTCATATGAGAAGCAAAAAGGTATGGTGCTCTAGAAGGAATACATAGAGAAAGAAAAAAAGAAAATCTCTACAATAGCTATGTGGCCCTGTTATGTGACGTCGTTGATAGAGAACCTTCCACCTATGAAGAGGCTACAAAAAATAAAGAATGGAAGGATGATATGATCAAGGAATATCAATTGATCATGAAAAATAATGTATGGGAGGTAGTTCTGAGACTAGAAAATAAGTCTTTCGTGAATTCGAAGTGGATATACAAGATCAAGCATGCTACAGATGGAAGCATCGAAAAATACAATGCAAGGTTCATAGCATGAATCTTATCATAGAAAGAAGGCATAGACTACAAAGATAAATTTGCACCCATGGAAAGGTACACTTCCATCGGGACCATACTTGCATTGGCAGCAGTTATGAAATCAAAAATACACCAAATGGATGTCAAGACAACTTTCTTGAATGGTTTAGTCGAGGAGGAAGTGTACATGGAACAACCACTGGGATTCGAGACACATGACAGGTAGACCCATGTGTGGAAATTGAAGAAGGCCTTTTATGGATTGAAACAAGCACCAAAGAAATGGTATGACACGATGGACATCTTCTTGATGAGTCAACGCTTTACCAAGAGTAAAGAAGATTCCAAACTTTACTTCAAGGTTAAAGACAAAATACCAGTGATGCTTCTTCTATATGTCAATGACCTGTACCTAACGAGAGAATAAGAACTCATTAAATATACAAGGAGGAGAGTTGATACAGAGTTCGAGATGAAATACCTAGGTATGATGCACTACTTCTCAAGAATGGAGGTGTGGCAGAGTGTAGATGGGATCTTCCTTGTTCAATGAAATGGATATTTTGAAGAGATTCAGAATGTTAGACTGCAAGAAATAACCACACCTATGGCATCTAACTTGAATATTCTAAGTGATGATTCATCAGAGTCGGTTGATGCCACGATGTATCATCAGATGATTGGGTCATTGATGTACCTAATGAATGTGAGGAAATACATATGATTTGCGGTGAACAACTTGAGCTAGTTCTTGATGGATTCGATACATGTTCACTTGATAGCTGCAAATAATTTATGGACATACCTAAAAGGTGCAATGGATTATGGGCTCAAATATGATGTGAATTAGAAGATTAACCTACATGGTTATGTTGATTTGGATTTTTAAGGTAGTGCCACTAAAAGGAAGAGCACTTTGGGTTGCTACTTTAGTTTGTGATCTAGAATGATCTCCTTGCTCAGCAGGAAACAATCATGTGTGGTGCTATGTACATTCGATGCAAAATATGTCTTCGCTTGCTCGGCTAGTTGCAAGGCAACGTGAATATGAAATATACTATTTGACTTATTTTATATCCAATTGGATTTGAATTGTATCTTTTGCGATAATAACAGAGAATGTACATATAAAAATTCAAAATTTTGACTCTATATATCTTTTTTCCCCTTCACGCAGCATACGCGACTATCTAGTTAGACATGTCGCGTACTATACGTGACTGTCTAGTTAGAAATGTCGCGTACTATACGCAACTATCCTTCAGGGCAGCTTGCATACAGAATGCGTGTACATGAGTTTCAATATAGTGAACCTGCATACACATCGTGCCTTGCTTTAGGGTGCTCAAAAATATAAAATTTAGACTCAATTTTGAAATTTCTTAGGATCAAATTTGAAGAGCTCGGGGATCAAATTGAGGATCAAATCATGCAAAGGATTTTAAATGGTATGAACCTCCTTTGGACAAGGAGACTAATATGTAGATTCTAAGCAAGGAAGGATGTATGGAGATTGAAAAGGTGAGGAAGCTATATCCTCACTTACTTGCAGAGTAACTCAGGATTTTGGTGGTCCAAAATCTCTCCAATGGGGAGGAATGATCTGGTGGATTATTCATCTTCAAAAAATTATACTAATACAATATGGTGCAATGGTTATTAATCTATGGTTCAAAGAACATACCATATGTTGTTAACTCGTATGCTAAACATCGCACGGTTAAGACTTGGTATTCTGGCAGCCTGCGCACCGTCAAGTGGAACATCGCCTGGTTTGTGAAAAGCCCGCATGGTCACGTATGCTGCGAAGTTTGTGGATGCTGCGACATTTGTGGATGCTGCGACATTTGTGGATGCTGCGATGTTGTAGAGCTTATTTATATGTTGCGACAACAGATCAGTTATATAGCGAAGTCCTTATATGCTGCGACAACGGATCATTTATATAGCAAAGCCCTTATATGCTGCGACAGCGGATCAGTTATATAGCGAAGTCCTTATATGCTGGGACATTTGGTATAACAATGAATGCGACATTTTTGGAACAGTTTGGCAGATATTCATATGATATGGATATAACATATGTTCCATTATTGGCATTTGGTTCAGTTTTGGCATTTGTAACACCTCTGAGTTGGCGGATAACATTTGACAGTTGCAACGATTTGGGATTTGCAATACCAACTATAGTATAGTGGATAGCATGTATAGCCCTGTTGTAACACTTTGGGGATATGGAACAGCTCTGTCACATAGATGAGTTGGAATTTAGCATATGATGTGGAATAGTCTCGTTTGAAACGTTTTGGAAAGATTTAAAACAAGTAACATATGGTTATCATAACCATAATGTATACATTGTATCTGCTAAAACGAGTGGGGAACCCGTGATCTATACTCCCACTAAACGCTATTACAGCACGATTATAGCCACGTTTCAGGGATATGGAACATCGTGGTAACATAATGTTTGTGTAGCGATTTGGTGGGATTGCATGGTTCAGTTTTAGTTATGGTTGTAACGATAATAAAGAAGATAACAGCTGTTATGATAAAACAGGCTGAACCCATTACTTATCTGGGGGGACGGAACGCTTTAATAAAAGGGGACGTTTCTGTCCAGTGGAGGAGGCATTTTCTGGCCACAGTGGGAAGGCCCCAAGGGGGGTCCCAGTGAAGGGGGTGTTTCTAGCCACAGTGGGAAGGCCCTAGGGGGGGAGCCCAGTGAAGGGAGATTCAGATCCCCAAGAGTTCAGCGGTAGTTTATCCAGATTGCTGTTTGTATTTAGAAGTTGACCATACTCTGTTATAATTTGGATTATTTGCTTTTGAAGACCATATTGTAATTTTCAGAAGAGAGGTCTTGAAGACTTCCTGTCCAGCATTCTGTTTGTACAGTTGCTGAATTTGATTTTGCAGAGGAAGAGGAAAAGAGAGTTTTGCTGTTAATTTTCAGATGCTGTTATGTATGCAAAGTTGACTATACTCTGTTATGATTTGGATTCTTTGCCTTTTCAAGGCCATATTGTAATTTCTAGAAGAGAGGTCTTGAAGACTTTGTACAACATTCTGTTTACAGTTGCTGAAGTTGATTCCAGAACCATTTTGTACCATTTTAAGACCATTAATTGGATCGATACCCATTGGAGAGGGACCCGGAGATGTAGCCTAGTGAAGGGGGTGAACTTCATTATCAACTTCTGTTTGTGACTCTCATCTTCATTTTTCTGTTTTCTCTTCCTGTTTCAGGTTGGTTTTATTACAGTTTGCGTTTCACTTCTATTTTAAGCATTTAATTTATGTTAATGCTATTTTATGAAGTAAGAAAACTAATAAATGCATGCTTTATAAACTTTTACTGCACACAAGTTGAGATCAGACAGATCAGGAAGTCACATCATTGTGCCATTTCACTTTTCCACATCATTGTTCCATGCTACTTGATCCACGACACTTAATTCCATGATACTCATTCCATGTCACTTAATTCTCATATATTTACACAGGTGTCTTTTAATCATGATCATTGGATCAAGCATACACAAAGGGATGGTATTTGATCTCAAGTCACCAAAGTGTCTAGGAGTTATGCCTTCTCAAGGAATGAAGTGGGTTTATAAGGTGATTTGAACCACACTTTATACGAACTTTGAGTGGTGAAAAATACCCTTTGTGGATGACAGTTAGATCTTGAGCTGAAGTGAATGTCAAGTTTCAATTTCAAACCTTGACTTGATCTCGACTATCTAATCTTCAAATCCTACGTGGATCGCTTAAGTCATTGAGCTATGCCTCTGTTTCCCTCCTTTACATAGAAATAAGCCCCTTCTACACACAAACTCCTCCACAAACTTTACCTATATAAGGTTTTTCATATTTCCTTGCCTAAGAGTGCATGTTTATGACTACTATGAGAACCCCATCCACCATGAAATTCTTTCATAGTCACAACCTGTATTTCTACCTTTTGGATTGATAAATGCAGGAGCTACCTTTCAGAGGTGATGGACATTACATTTAGATGTTTGATCCAAAACTCTGTTTTAGTATATTTATATCTCATTACCATTTTTTTGAAAAAGAGATATGACCATCTATCACAATTGACATATGTATTGAAATGTTGTAGGAAGTATGGTATTTTGGTTGATAAAAAAAAACAATATTTTTTGCTATGGAAGGTAAGTTACTTGGGATCGTAGTATCTAAACATGGTATAATTATTGACCCTGAATGAAATTGCGTAATATCTCAGATTATTTTTTTCCAGTTCAAAAAATTCTATGCAAACATTTTTAGGGAAAATAAATTGTGTAACAAGATTTGTTCCGAGCTTTCCCAAAACTGTGAAACCTTTACAAAATATGATTAAAAAGTATGTGGTATTCAAATGGAATGAAGATAGGAAGAAAATATTTTTTGTAAAACTAGGGAAACTATTATAGAAGCCTCTGTTGTAATGTCTATTGATTTTTCAAGGGATTTTATTTTATATACATTTTCTTCTGACATTTCGTATGGTGTATCCTTAATACAACAAAATTCTGAAGTTAATGAATTTCGAATATCTTTTAAAATAAGTTGAGCTAAACTATCCAAAGTTTGATAAGAATGATTATGAAGTATACAAAGTGGTCAAGCAATTTATACCCTATCTCTTGAAGTCTATAAAGCGGTCATATAAAAATTCAAAATTTTGACTCTATATATCTTTTTTCCCCTTCGCGTAGCATACGCGACTGTCTAGTTAGACATGTCGCGTACTGTATGCGACTGTACTTCAGGGAAGCTTGCATACAGAACGTGTGTACGTGAGTTTCAATATAGTGAACATGCATACACAGCGTGCCTTGTTTTAGGGTGCTCAAAAATATAAAATTTAGACTCAATTTTGAAATTTGCTAGGATCAAATTTGAAGAGCTCGGGGATCAAATTGAGGATCAAATCATGCGAAGGATTTTAAATGGTATGAACCTCCTTTGGACAAGGAGACTAATATGCAGATTCTAAGAAAGGCAGGATGTATGGAGATTGAAAAGGTGAGGAAGCTGTATCCTCACTTACTTGCAGAGTAACTCAGGCTTTTGGTGGTCCAAAAGCTCTCCAATGGGGAGGAATGATTTGGTGGATTATTCATCTTCAAAAAATTACACTGATACAATATGGTACAATGGTTATTAATCTATGGTTCAAAGAACATAGCATATGTTGTTAACTCATATGCTAAACATCGCACGGTTAAGACTTGGCATTCTAGCAGCCTGCGCACCGTCAAGTGGAACATCGCCTGGTTTGTGAAAAGCCCGCGCGATCATGTATGCTGCAAAGTTTGTGGATGCTGCGACATTTGTGGATGCTACGACGTTGTGGAGCTTAGTTATACACTGCGACAATAGATCAATTATATAGCGAAGTCCTTATATGATGCGAGAGCGTATCAGTTATATAGTGAAGTCCTTATATGCTACGATAGTGGATCAGTTATATAGCGAAGTCCTTATATGCTACGACATTTGGTATAACAATGAATGCGACATTTTTGGAACAGTTTGGCGGATATTCATATGATATGGATATAACGTATGTTCCATTATTGGCATTTGTAATGCCTCTGAGTTGGTGGATAACATTTGACAGTTGCAACGATTTGGGATTTGCAATACCAACTATAGTATAGTGGATAGCATGTACAACCCTATTGTAACACTTTGGGGATATGGAACAGCTCTGTCACATAGATGAGTTGGCATTTAGCATATGATGTGGAACAGTCTCGTTTGAAACGTTTTGGAAAGATTTAAAACAAGTAACATATGGTTATCATAACCATAATGTATGCATTCTATCTGCTAAAATGAGTGGGGAACCCGTGATCTATGCTCCCACTGAACGCTATTACAGCACGATTCTAGCCATGTTTCAGGGATATGGAACGTCGTGGTAACATAACGTTTGTGCAGCGATTTGGTGGGATTGCATGGTTCAGTTTTAGTTATGGTTGTAACGATAATAAAGAAGATAACAGTTGTGATGATAAAACAGGTCGAACCCGTTACTTATTCGGGGGGATGGAACGCTTTAATAAAAGGGGGCGTTTCTTTCCAGTGGAGCAGGCATTTTCTGGCCACAGTGGGAAGGCCCCAAGGGGGATCCCAGTGAAGGGGGCGTTTCTGGCCATAGTGGGAAGGCCCCAAGGGGGGAGCCCAGTGAAGGGAGATTCAGATCCCCAAGAGTTCAGCTGTAATTTATCCAAATTGTTGTTTGTATTTAGAAGTCGACCATACTCTGTTATAATTTGGCTTATTTGCTTTTGAAGACCAGATTGTAATTTTCAGAAGAGAGGTCTTGAAGACTTTCTATCCAGCATTCTGTTTGTACAGCTGCTGAATTTGATTTTGCAGAGGCAGAGGAAAAGAGAGTTTTGCTGTTAATTTTCAGATGCTTTTTTGTATGCAAAGTCGACTATACTCTGTTATGATTTGGCTTCTTTGCCTTTAGAAGGCCATATTGTAATTTCCAGAAGAGAGGTCTTGAAGACTTTGTACAACATTCTGTTTATAGTTGCTGAAGTTGATTCCAGAACAATTTTGTACCATTTTAAGACCATTAATTGGATCGATACCCATTGGAGAGGGACCCGGAGACGTACCCCAGTGAAGGGGGTGAACTTCGTTATCAACTTTTGTTTGTGACTCTCATCCTCATTTTTTTGTTTTCTCTTCCTGTTTCAGCTTGGTTTTATTACAGTTTGCGTTTCACTTCTATTTTAAGCATTTAATTTCTGTTAATGCTATTTTATGAAGTAAGCAAACTGATAAATGCATTCTTTATAAAATTTTAATGCACACAAGTTGAGATCAGACAGATCAGGAAGTCACATCATTGTGCCATGTCACTTTTCCACATCATTGTTCCATGCTACTTGATCCACGACACTTAATTCCATGATACTCATTCCATGTCACTTAATTCTCATATATTTATACAGGTGTCTTTTAATCACGATCATTGGATCAAACATACACAAAGGGATGGTATTTGATCTCAAGTCACCAAAGTGTCTAGGATTTATGCCTTCTCAAGGAATGAAGTGGGTTTATAAGGTGATTTGAACCACACTTTATACGAACTTTGAGTTGTGAAAAATACCCTTTGTGGATGACAGGCAGATCTTGAGCTGAAGTGAATGTCAAGTTTCAATTTCAAACCTTGACTTGATCTCGACTATCTAATCTTCAAATCCTACGTGGATCGCTTAAGTCATTGAGCTATGCCTCTGTTTCCCTCCTTTACATAGAAATAAGCTCCTTCTACACACAAATGCAGACTCCTCCACAAACTTTACCTATATAAGGTTTTTCATATTTCCTTGCCTAAGAGTGCATGTTTATGAGTACTATGAGAACCCCATCCACCATGAAATTCTTTCATAGTCACAACCTGTCTTTCTACCTTTTGGATTGATAAATGCAGTAGCTACCTTTCAGAGGTGATGGACATTACATTTAGATGTTTGATCCAAAACTCTATTTTAGTATATTCATATCTCATTACCATTTTTTTGAAAAAGAGATACGACCATCTATCGCAATTGACATATGTATTGAAATGTTGTAGGAAGTATGGTATTTTGGTTGATAAAAAAAAACAATATTTTTTTGCTATGGAAGGTAAGTTACTTGGGATCGTAGTATCTAAACATGGTATAATTATTGACCCTGAATGAAATTGCGTAATATCTCAGATTATTTTTTTCCAGTTCAAAAAATTCTATGCAAACATTTTTAGGGAAAATAAATTGTGTAACAAGATTTGTTCCAAGTTTTCCCAAAATTGTGAAACCTTTACAAAATATGATTAAAAAGTATGTGGTATTCAAATGGAATGAAGATAGGAAGAATATTTTTTTGTAAAACTAGGGAAACTATTATAGAAGCCTCTGTTGTAATGTCTACTGATTTTTGAAGGGATTTTATTTGATATACATTTTCTTCTGACATTTCGTATGGTGTATCCTTAACACAACAAAATTCTGAAGTTGATGAAATTCCAATATCTTTTAAAATAAGTTGAGCTAAACTATCCAAAGTTTGATAAGAATGATTATGAAGTATACAAAGTGGTCAAGCAATTTATACCATATCTCTTGAAGTCCCAAACTAAAGTTATAGTTCCTTATTTAGTAGTCCAGAACATACTAATTCAGAAGGATTTACGTGAGAAATTCCCTCACTAGATGACTACATTACAATAACATGATCTAGAGATTCGAGCGAAAAAATATTATTCATGGACAATGATTGTGTAAATTATTCGCTCACTGAGCTAATTCACCAAATAATAAAGCATAATGGGAAAGTGAAGAGAAATATGAACAGGATTAAATCTATTTCTCCCCTGCAACTATAGATTCCTAGTATGGTGACATTAAATTTCTTTTAATTCACGGGTATGCTCCTCAGAACCTTGAACCTAGGAAAAGAAGAGATCGTAGGCTAAATGTTTCTCGTTACTAATTAATCAATGATGTTCTTTTTTAAGAAAACGTCCATGTATTTTTATTACGTTGTGTTGAGAAATATGATTCCTTGAAAATACTAAATTATTTACATGCAAGGCCTACTAGAAGTGATTTTGGAGGAGAAACCGTGGCACATAAAATTATGAAGGTTGGTTACTATTGCCCGAACCTATTCAAGGATTCTACGCCTTTGCACATAAATGTCAATATTATCGGAAGGATGGAAGAGTTAAGAAAACTCCAATTCCTGTTAAACCAATTGTCATGGACTCTCTCTTTTAACAATGGGGCCTAGATAATATTGGTACAATCAACACTCCCTCCTACATGCAACATTAAAAAACATTTTAATTGCTACAACGTATTTCACAATATGGGTGGAGGTAGTCCCACTGAAATTAGTCAACACAAACTAGGTGATTTCATTCCTTGAAAACAACATTGTAACCAGGTTTGGTTCCTAGATTTCTTAGTTTTTGACAATGCGTCATATTTTTCTTCCATTTATCTTACCCAATATGCATTTAACAAGGGAATAAATATTAAGTATTCATCTAATTACTACCCTCAATGGAATGGATTAGTTGAATCCAATAACCAAAAATTGATTAAAAGACTGAAGAGAACCATAGCAAGTAATCATAAAAGATGGCATACACAATTGGTTAATTCTTTATGGGTAGATTGGGTAACCCCTAAAGCTGACATTGGTAACTCACCTTATTGTATCATTTATGGAAAATAATTTATTATTCCTCCTAATCTATCCTTACCCTCCCTTAAACTAGATAAATCTATATAGGAGTATGTTTTCTCTACATTAGAACATAGGATTAATGATATAATTTAATTACAAAAGGAAAGAGAGTAATATAAGAACAAATTTTATCAACATCAACAATTAGTTAAACATTTGTTTGATAAAAAATATTCCTCTCAAAGATACTTTGAGGTAGGATTCCTTATCTAGAAATGGGATAAACCACACAAAGACAAAGGTTATAATACTAAGTTGCAATGCTTTTGGTTAGGGTTATTTTCTATTGTTGAAAAATTAGTCTCTGATATGTACTAATTGTAGACACTAGAAGGTTCCCCATAAAATTATCGAGTGAATGCTAGAATCCTGAAAGAAAAAAAATTCCTAGTGTAATTTCATTAGGCTTGTACATAGAGTAGGATATTTTTGTTTTTCCTTCAATTTTTGTTTATTTTGATTGTGATGAGACCCATATTGTTATAATTTTAGTATATCATGGTAAAACCAAGTTCCCATATTTTTATAAGTCGAGTAGATGCATTTAGTATAATTGGAAAGAAATCTCATTTAAAGGATCGCAATGGGGATCAACATGCATTGTCACTGTCAATTGTGAACAAAAGCACTAGGGCCCTTCATCATTTTAATCCTACATCCAAACTTATTAATTTTAATTTCAAAACACTATGTAGGTATTGTGTTAGAAGAGAACAAGTTGAAACCGAACTGATGTTTGGGCCTTCAATGGCAGATTTCAATGCTTCGATATGAAGCTCATTGATGTGTTAAAGGGATTGGTGAAATATTTTTGGCATGACAACACTCGACTTTCATCGAACCAAAAATATGTACTAATATTGACAAGGGGTTCAAGGGATCATGAATTTCACATTAAACATTTTCTTGACATGATACAAATAGAATTATATGAGAGATTTAGGCTTGGCCATAATGAACTTAACTTGGGCCAAAGATCGTTCAAGAAATGGACCATGGTATGATAAATAAACACAAATTGTAACATGTGTTGTTGGTGATGCCACATTGAGTATGGTTATTATTATCACACACGCATACACAAACACATGCATGCATGCACGCATGCGTGCACACACACAACCATATATATATATATATATATATATATATATATAATGTATTGCATAACACTCTTGTGTATGAATGCTCATCTACATTGTCGTCGATGTCATCAAGATACTTTATTCATATCATTTTGTGCAGAAGGACAAAAGGTTGGACATTTGACCAAATATCTTGCGTAGATGAGAAATTCCCATGGCGTGATGGAATGGAATTATTGGAAAAATGATTACATGTGACCGATGAGCATGAACATGGGAGGTAAGAGGTGAACTTGCAATCATTCAATTATGTCACATATGATATTGACGGAGGGAATGAAAGAAAAAAACGCAATGAGTCACTTATCATGTTAGTAATGAGTTATTGAATAATATTTTTTTATTCAAATTACAATTCATATGTAACAATCATTTGATATATGTTTTTACTTTTTATCTAATAGGTACGTGTTTGTGATTTCATGCATATATTATTTGAGAAGAAACAACAATATGTAAAGCATGTACATGTGACTCATTGACAAGATGAGAAGTTTAAAACATGCAAGGATACATTTACTATCTGGGATATCTTATCAGTGGTTAATTTTGGGGAAAACTATATTATTCAACAAAAAAACGGAGATTCAAATTCAATATTATCACTCAGGCAAGGTCTGGATAATGGTCCATATCACCTATAGACATGGGGAAAATAGTACTGAAGTAAATAGGGTTATATTGAAGGAGTATAATTTCTACGTAATTGATGACATGTGTCATGAATTATCTTTTTTACAACACACCTTCAATTCTTATACAGTCACTTGAAGGATAACAGTATATAGATGGAACAACATGGGAATTGTTATGATGGTTGTGCTGGGAAATTAAAAAATTCCCGTATCTTCCAATGGTTTGGTGTATGCTCCATAAAAGGCACAAGGTGCCACATCTTTGGAACTATTTTGATACCATACATCTAAAAGAGGAACATGACGGAGTAGGTGAATGCATTAATATTTCATTACATAGGAACAGAATGAATTTCACAACTATTTCTCTCATCCAAGATGCAAAGGTCATTGTTGAATGGTGTTTTGTAATCATGGGGGAGGAAGCAAGAAGGAAAGAATACCATTAATCCAAGAAATCACATGCACTTAGATATTTTTGGTAGGTGGTTGATATAGATTGATCATAGTTATATGAGTGGAATATCATCTAGGGAACTCATGCATTTCATTTAGTTAGAACATCAGATAATTGTATAGTTGAAATGTGGACAAGGAAACTATCTTATTTTTGTTCTCCATGTAGTAGTGGTGAATCCATAGATTAGGTTGATAAATAGGATCATGTATCACTTCCCATTGGTTGAAATATAAATGAAAAATTCATCCTATTTGGAGTATTACCAATCAAGTATTTCACCGAACATTGACTACATATAAGAACCCATAAAACTAGGTTTGATTAATACCTTGATAGTTTTGAAATGTTTGAGAACTAGTTGTGTTTATTGATCTGACTCTTATGTTGACTGTTTATTTTATGTAGGCCACATATACATAATGGTTGACTTG
Organism: Pseudotsuga menziesii; assembly: GCA_001517045.1. Taxonomy (NCBI): domain Eukaryota; kingdom Viridiplantae; phylum Streptophyta; class Pinopsida; order Pinales; family Pinaceae; genus Pseudotsuga; species Pseudotsuga menziesii. The sequence continues at coordinate 288,894 of LPNX010848635.1, forward strand.
AGAGACAATGAATGGGGCACTGAATATTAGATGACACATTTTCTAGATGGGAAGTAGACCCTCAATCTCTCATTAAGGGACTCTGAGGGACATGAATTTCCAATTGGGTCAATGGTTATCAAAGGATAATATTTGAAACAAGTTTCCCACACATCAAATAAAAATGGTTATGTATTTGAAGATATATACTAGGTCACATTGTATACCATTATACAAACATAGTTATTGGCACAAAACTCTAGCTGCAAAGAATTCCAAGGAAGAACTCATCAAATACATTATACTTCTTTCCTTACTATGAACACAATAGGTTAAAGTATACCATTGGTATTATAGGTGATCCCTATGGTCTAGTAATGACCACAGGTAGTTAGTAAGGTATGTGATATGTATGTTATATTGTGTATTATGTTATAGGTATGTGGTGTACATGTATGTTATGATTTTGTTTAATGGTCTCATTGATTATTGACATTAATATTGACTATTGCAGCTGAACATTGATAGTTTGATCGATTGATAAACTGCATAAACTTATACAACTTGATACATTGAATAAGCTTCATCATAGATTTGTTGTATTTAGTTTTTTTTCCCTCTAATTACACCATAATATATGCACCATCATGCCCATTTTCATTCTCATTGTCACCATCATTATCCCCATGCTCATTTTCATTATCCCCATTCCCATTGTCATCATCACCATCATGCTTCATTGACACCATTCCTTTTTCCACGATCAGAATCACCACCATCCTCCTATTTCACCTATTGTCTCCATCAATGCCCCCTTTTTCATTATTTTCATCATCTAATTACACCATAATATTCTCATCAATAATCCACACAAATATAACCCTAGATACGTAATTTAGAAATGTAAAAACCAAATTAAAAACATAGAAACCTAATCTACCCTAGAAACAAAAATATAACCCAAGTAACCTAATCTATAAACTGAGAAACCTAACCTAGCCTTATAAACCTACATCACCATTTGAATCCAAGCCATTATGCTACAAATATGCACAAGAGTATGAAAAACCCTAGTTTGTGCATTCATGTGCATCCACTTGAATACAAACCATTATGCTCAAATATGCACAATAGGCCAAAACAAATCATGCTGCAACTATATATGCATGCCAAAAAAAATTCAATGTACATATATATTCATTTGTATGCATTTGCATTTAAACCATTGTGCTACAAATGTGCACAAGAGAACAAGAAACCCTATGTTGTATTGTAAAGCTTGGAGACCCTAGTTTGTATCCCCATTCTCAAGGATATAGCCCCTAGCTCTACCTTGAATCTCAAAGTTGGTCCTCCAAGTAAATTAGTCAACACCCCAAGTTTTCATGAAAATTCCTAATGTAAGTGTTAAAATAAGGTATAAAAATATTCCCACGCTTAATAACCCTAGACAATCCTAGGCTAGAAAATCTATCCTAGAACTCCTAGCCTAGAAACCCTAGAGCCAATCCTAGAAACCCTAGTTTTTAGCCACTAACTATCAATGACCAATCACTAATATCATTTATTAAATGTCACCATTAACCAATATCTAATATCAAACATTCACACCTTTATAACATTTCCCTAGGACCAATTTAACATGTGTCCCTAAATGGATACAAGGAGATACTTGCTAATAGACATAGAACAAAAATTGTGGATCAAATTGTGAAAAAATCATTTCCATTGGATTCTTAGCATTGGATTACAGGTAGGGATGACTTACTCTTGCGAGTCCCATGGCTGGAATTTAGGGTTTTTCTCATTTAAACACATGGTAATTATTGTAATGAGGGGTCAAAATCCGAACCAAGATGTATAATAGGGTTTATCTAGCTCCCACATATGTGTTTGGACCTTGTGGATGTGGTCACACTGACAAAACTTGGTTCTTCTTCCTAGATCAAATTCTATGGCTTGGGCTAAGATTCACCATGTGTCCCTAAAAGGATTTAAGGTAGGAGTTGTAATGGACCATATAATTATGACCATGGCTAGGATCAATGAACCATCAAATTTGTTCAATTGAGGACATGGGGATAGTGCCAGGGGTACCTATCCTACATGGATCCATGGCCCAGAAATTGCCTTATTCGATGATTTTAGCAGCTAGGGTTTTAATCAATGATATGCAATGTAATTTTTACACTAACTAATCAAATTTGGAAATACCTCAATCAAGAGCTCATGTGTAGTGTGAACATGTGGTACCTACCCAAACACACCTGCAAGAGCTAGCGAAACATAGTTCTGTCGACCACTTCAAATTCTATGGTGCATGCTTAGATTCACCATGTGTCCTTCAAATCCTATAGGGTGTGAGTTGTAATGGGCCATAGAATGCTGATTGTGGATTAGATCAATGAACCATCAACTCCATTGGATTTAATACATTGGGATAGTGCCATGGGTTCCCTTTTTGTATGGGTCCATGGCTGAAAGATATGTGTTTAGGTTGATTTTGGAAAGTAGGGTTTCACTCAATAAAGGATTGTGCAATTTTTGCACATAGGGGTCAAATTTGAAAATTCCTTGACTGAGAGCTTGCAACTAGCGTTTCCACATGGAAATTTCCTAAACACATTTGTAGGACCTCCCATAACCTAGTTTTGTTCAACTGTTCAAATTCTATGCCCCTGTTAGGAATTTAATAGGTGTCCTTGAAAGCCTCTAGGAGGTGATCTTCAACATGCCATAAAATGAGGATCGTGGCTTGGATCAATGACCCATCAACTCTGTTGGAATAAAGACATCAATTTAATTCTATCGGTACCCCTATCCTCTAGGAACATGTCCAAGAGATCAACTTATATTACGATTTGAAAACTAAGGTTTCACTCAGTAAGGGACAGTTTATTTTTTGCACAAAGGCGTCCATTTTGCAAAAAACAAAATTGATTCTAGAACTAGAGTCTCAAAAAGTGGCACTCAAACCTGCCACATTGAAATATTGATAGATTTCTATGTCCTTAGTGTATGGCATCATTTGACATGTCCGTAGTGTTCCACTATATTTTCATTTTGAGCAATTAATGTCATCTTTAAGAATTCAAAGTTCCAAATAAAAAAATGAAGCTAATGTTTCATTGATGATATCCCTCTAATCCTTGCTAGATTTTTCACTTTCCTTCACTTGTCCTTGTAGTTTATTAGTATCCACTTCTGAAAAATATCTTGTCAGGATTGCTAATTTCTTTCATTTGAATTGGACAAGTATTCAAGTCATTTCGTATTTTTGGGGGGTATACAGTTATCCATACACATGGTTTATTATGTGTTTTTTATCATGCATGACCTCTATGTGTTTTTTTATATGATTAATATGCAGCCTGTATATTTGTTAGATGAGAGTCATCATACCAAATTCCAATCTGATTTATGTGGGACACAGATGCATCACTTACGTGTGTCAACTATGTGCATCCTTTATGTTTTCTAGTTTCTAATGTGGGTAAGGTGATTATGTGTTTGTTGGTAGATGGTTTTGGGATAATTAGGTTGTGCAACATCATGGATGTTCTGCAAGGTCAAAGATATTGCGCAACTGGAAAACAACATGCAACCTAGAGTTAGATTATCTTATGTATTTTTTTTATAATCTTTTGTAATTTTGGACCACATTTTGTGGATAGTGGTCACTATTTTGAAGAATTTGTTAAGAATTAGTCAGGAATTTAGTTAAGTGGACCATTGATGTAAAGGCGCAAGCCTATAAGTAGATGTCGAATTGCAAGAGTTAGAGGTCCTTTTTAAGCTCTTAGACACTTTGTTGTTTCTTGATCTTCTGAGACAGAGTTCGATTTTGAACTTATTAATTTGTGTATGCTACTTGAGGAATGTTGGGGCGCACACCTCAACGGTCCTTAATTTTTGTAACTCCGCGGTTTTTGTGGAAGTTTGTAAGCGGAGTTACGACTCAAAATAGTCTTAGGGGTATTGAGGTTGAGTCAAATCCCTCTTTTTGTAACTAACCCGTGGTTTAAGTCCAGGGTTTAGGGTTCGGGGTGCCCATGGTTTAAGCCCATAGTTTTGTATTAAGTGCACTTGTATAAATAAGCACTTTTGTAAAAGAGTCAGGTTAGGCTTTTCATGTAAGATGATTTGATGCGAAGCTAAGGCTAGTTTTGTAAGAAAGGTTAAGTCCCAGTTGTGTGTGTGGATGACCTCTGCAGCTGTGTGCACAAAGGGTTTTTGGGTGATTAAGAAGATCTCCAGTTGTGTGCGTAGAGATCTGCAGCTTAGTGCACAGCTTGAGTAATTGAAGGGATCTGCAGCTGAGTGCGCAGATCAGAATTGTGGTTTTTGTAAAGAGTTGAATAAAACACAGTTCTGTGGACGTAGCCCCTAAACTGGGGGTGAACCACGTTATATCTTGTGTTGTGGTTATTTTGTGTTGTTTCTGTTATGTTCTTTTATGCATTGATAAGTTCTTTTATGTTCTTTTGTATTTAGAAAGATCACTGCTAAATACTAACTTCGCCGTGAATTCCCAGTTAAGGGTTAAGCAAGACACTGTTTGTTTATCTAACTGCAAAGCTATATAAGTGACTGTCGAAGATCTGTATTGTATGATTATTATTTGTAAAGGCTAAAGGTAAAGTAATATCCCTCTTCTGCTTGAAAAAACCTGATTCTATGGCACCCCATAGCTGTTTCGGGTGAGACTGCAACCTGTTCGTAGGCTATTGCCAAAAGGGCCAACACTGTGGGTCTTTTGTTGGTGCGAAGACAAAAGTAGAGAACTCGGGTCTGCCCTAAGCCTAACAAATTGGTTCCGTTGCCGGTTGAACTCAGTATCTGCTCAAGAGGGGTTTACGTCATACCTAGAGGGCTATGTTTTGGAGACCCTCAGTGAAAGAAATCAGTGATTAGATTGACGAGACTTATCTGAAATTTGCTGAACAAGAGAACAAAGACCCGCATCGCAGTTCAGATGACTTTTAACAAAGGTAAGTTTTTCCGATGTTTATGAAATTTTATTTGGTAGTATCCACATAGAGTTGCACCAGTGGTTATCCAGGTTGATAGAGAGAAAGACAAAATTCCAAGAAGGCCAGTTTCCTGATTGGACCCCCGCAAGAATTAATATATTGAAAAGGGTGAACAATGAGATATCCCAAGCTATTGATTTCTGGACAACGCGAACCCTTGAAGCATTTGTGATGGAGTTCGCCATCGACACAAGTAATTCCTTTAGCGAAGCTAAACGACAGTTTTTCAAAGGACCAAGGGGTAAGTACTTGAATTCATTTAATCTAAAAATTAAAATGCTATTGGTTGAAAAAGGTATATTGCTCATTGAATCAGATTGTTAGATTTAGTAGTACTAACTTATGTTTGGAAGTGAAAGTGACTTCGACAAGAAAAGTGGTTTGCTGCAAAGTGGTAAAAGATACAAGAGGAATTTTGGATCATATACCCTAGGTCAGAATACTGAATATACCCATGTAAGTTCAGCAGACCCGATGCCCGATGAAACCCCTTCTGTTGGAAACCCTCTGGTAACCCTGCATCGAAGCCCTGTTCTCCCTGAGAACCCGTCGCAGTCTGAAAGTAACCCTAGCCCAAGTATTCCTATCACAGGTAATTCTACCCTAGTAAGTTCACCCCTACCTACTACCAGTCCCCCTCCCTCCCCCCCTAGATCCGCGATGGCCCATATGAATGATGACATTAAGCTCCCATTCTTTAAAGGAACTGGATCAGAGGACCCAGAACAGTTTTGGTTCTTATGTGAAGCCGTGTGGACTGCTAAGAACATTACAGATCAAGATACAAGAAGAGTGCAGCTAGTTACTTCTTTTAGAGACCGCGCTTTGACCTGGTTTATGAAGTTTTCCAGTACTCAAAATCATGTTTTGGCTGATATAAAAGTAGCAATGATAAAGGAATTTAAGAAGCCTAAATCAGAGTCGCAGTGTATCACTGAACTAAAGGAAATTCAGCAGAGGCGAGGAGAATCAGTGTGGGACTTTGATCAGGGGTTCAAAGTTCTGCTAGATCAAGTCAATTTCACTATTGGACCAATGCAGCATAAGGAATGGTTCATTACAGCTTTGTTACCGCATATCAGGACTCCACTCATGCAATAGAAGGTTACTGATAAGCAAGAGGCTTTGGAAATTGCTATGAAGCTTGAAACAGCTCCTGTCGAAGATAATTATGGTATAGCTCAAATACAAGCGCAGTTAGCAGCAATGGCCTTGGAGCTACGCGACATGAATAAAGGAAAATATGTTCGAGAAGAGGTTTGGTGTACACGATGTCGGGCAGAAGGACATGACAAGGAATAGTGTCCTGTGGTAAGAAATTACCTGAATTCTGGTGCGCCAAACCCATTCAATCCTAGTGTTATATATTGTGAGATCTGTAGGACAACTGACCAGCATCGACTTGAAGACCGCTATCTGCTGCATAGATATGTGCAGGTACCTAAGAACCCCTATTGCAAGTTCTGTAAGTCAGTTGGACACAACGAAGATGAATGTTGCAGTTTTGACCTTATGAGAGAATGAACCTATGATGCTTATCGGGTAAAAAATGATCGACAAGGAAATGATGGATATGGGTACCGTGGTAGTACCTTAGGTCGAGGTACTTTTGTAGGTCATGGTCGTGGTGGTATGCCTGGAAGAGGTCGAGGCCAGGTGTTGTGCTATAACTGTAATCAGGCAGGACATCTAGCTAGAGACTATCGGAACCCAACTACGACATGTCGATATTGCATAGCAGTCGACCATGTGATTGAGCAATGCCCACAGCTGATAGCCAAGATACAAGAAATAAATAGCGCTCCTACTTAGAATATTCAGATGATTGCTATAGAGCAAATATCTGTTCCAGCCATTAATGTTGTTACAAGGAGTGGCACCACGACGCAAATATAGAATAAGGAGAAACAACCTGGTGAGGCTTGGGTTCGTAAGGCCCTAGAGAAAATTCCAACCTTCGATGTGGGAAGAGAAAAAGAGACATTTCTGGAAGCCAAAAAAGACTTTGCTAATCCGAGCACACCAGTAGCACCTGCGCAGCAACCTTAGCAGCAGTCACAGTCTCCAGAAGCTTCGACGGATAAAGTAAGTACACTATATTCATTTTTACAAAGTTGCATGAAGCTCTTAAGAAATCAAAATGCTTTAAATGAGTTACAGAAATTTATTGCTTCTTGCAAACCTCAGCGAAGCTCTGGTAAGGAAAAAATTGTTAATAGAGTCAGAAGAACTGGAAGAGAAATGAGATTACATGCTCAGATAGGAGAATATGACATGACTGATGTCATTCTGGACCTAGGATCCGAAGTAAATGTCTTAACTAAAAAAAATTGGGAACAAATGGGAAAACCTACCCTTGAATGGTCTCCTATATAGTTGAGATTAGCCAATCAACAGAATATTGTACCCCTAGGAAGATTCCCTAGTGTCCCAGTAGATATTGATGGGGTCAGTACTTTAGCAGACTTTGAATTCATTAAGATAATTGATGATAGTAGACTTTAGCAGCTTTGCTAGGAATTGAGTGGCCAATAGACAATGCTGCAGTCATTAACCTTAAGAAGAGACAGATGACTTTCAAAGAAAAAGGTTTGAGAATCATAGTACCACTGGACCCTTCTCAAGGAGAAAGGTACACAGAACCACTCAGAGATGAAGATTAGGATGTTTTGGACCATATCTACAACATCACAGCTAAGGAAGAATATTATGTTGATCCTACTACCGAAGGTATCATGGATTGGCAGTGTGACAGCTCCTGCATGACAAATTCAGATGAAGGTTTAGAGAATTGGCAGAATATACTTTATGAACTACATCGACATCGATGTGCAAGAATTACCAAGTCTCTCATATGGCTTGGTTCACAGACAAGAGACTTGACTACCTTTGATGGCTTGACAGATCCAACATATTTTATTATACAATTCTCAGAGCAGGTACCAGATTCACAGAAAATGGAGATTTTAGATTCAGCATTCAGAGCCACAGCAGCCAAATGGTGGAATGGTCATAAAAAGTACATTCATTGTTGGGAAGCATGCCAGAAGTCCCTTTGCCTAAGATTTAGGGATCAACCTCCGGAGGTGCGAAGCAAGTTTAATGGTAAGACTAGTCCTCAGGGACATTTGGAGCAATGCTATGAAGCATGAAAGCATGTACCTCGTGAATTATGGGTACATAGGTTTGTGCACACCTTGGAACCTATAGAAAAGAACTGGTATGCAGAGGTCAAGCTTCGCCATGGTACTGTAAGTTGGGATAGTCTTGTTCATATTTTTGTGCTGACGTTTTCTATTAATGAGGTTTGTCTTCATTTGGACGCAGCTGTTAGGTTGATCCATACTAAAGTGTTTGATGATCAAGAAATAGCAGAATACCAACCTGATTGGGAGGAACAAGAAGCTAATGCAGTAGAATGTTATAACCTCACAATTGATGAGGATGATGATCCACGCAACATTAACATTCCTGAGTCAGAAGGACACTACGAAGTACATGGACCAACAGTTGAAGCAGTTGAAGTGACTCATCCCTTGAAGACGTGGACAGTAAACATTGGATCAGAAGGAAATCCTAAGTACGCTATCATTGGAGATTATTGGGATGAAGAAATGGTGAGCAAAGTGACCCAACTTCTCCATGAGTATCGGAACCTATTTCTGACAAAGTTCTCAGAAATAAAAGGCATCATTGAGGTGGTGGAAGACATTCTGTTGTGGGTTGAAGCTTGAAGCCATGAAAAAGATGGTATCAGGAAGTGTCAAATGTCCCCATTATGATGCAGCCAGAGTGACTGCTTGTGCCGAAGAAGGAAAGATTTGTTGGAGCTTAAAATACGACCATTGGAGGACACCAAATTTGGTGGCGCCGATACGTTACCTGTATTAACTGCCTCTATTAATGAGATCTTGGCAAACCTACCGCCATTTAGACAAGATCTATGTCAGATTTGGTGTCTTCAATGCACAGTTATGACAGATTTCGTTGATGGATTCTATAAGAAGACACCCACACCTGTGAAGTTCACATTACGCAGTTTCTTGAGTTTTACAATTGAGCCCATGACAGCTGATCACGGGCTTCAGGAATTAGTGAGAGAATTTGAACAGGGGGGTCTGCCGAACCTTTTCATCCATCCACCTGCGCCTGCACCCTACGAAGACACTCCCCCAGCACCACCTCAACCAATGTAGACACGATTTACCAGGAAGAAGTTTAAACCAAAAGTACGCTCTAAGTGGAACGAAGACAGACACAAGCAATTAGGGCAAACATTAGAGGATCCCAAGATGAATCCATCTGGTTCAGCAGAGATCCCATCTGAAGGGGATGAGAACATTGCACCGCAGCATCCACCTTATCTTCAGCCTGTTCGACCAGGAGTTCAACCACCGCGGAGGAACACTAAGTTCAGTTTACGCACCCCTTCACTGCCACAGGGTGTGCATTTGGTCGGAACCATGACAGGGAAAATAGACCGACTTAATTATGCAGACCACGATACAAATGATCATGGGAAGTTTCCACAGTTCGCCCTGGGAACATACTTGCACTTCATCAAATATTCGGAGACTGGAGCGACATTACTAGAAGTGAAACAGTGGGCTGCTGGCTTAGATAAATCTATTTTGTTGAAGATGCTCGATGTTCCCCACTTTGGTTGCAGCACACAGGTGACCATAGTGGTCAAGCAACTCTTGGCATTAGTACATGATGGGTACCTATGGATAGGAGACAAAATAATTCCTATCAATGGCGAGCTTATTCATAGGATCACAGACTTACTAAGGGAAGGGCCTGATTCGGGGATAGAATTTCCTTCAAAACACGAAGATATGAAGCTGGCACAAAGCATGAAGGACCACTTCGACCTAACGAAAGGAAAGCGAGGGTATCAAACCTCGACAATTCAGCACCAAAAAAATTGCTTCGCAGCTGAACTCTTAGCCTACAAATTGATGAGAAAGTGCAGACCATATGAAGTGCCTGCCCCGATTGTCAGTATTGCTGCGAACTGTGCCAAAGGCTACAGTTACAACTGGGCAGTGTACATTGCGAAGGAATTCCTTGAAGATGCTCATGATGTGCAAGAGAAAGGTAGACCTTTTCACTGCTCTTGGTTGATAGTCCTTATTGCACTAGTAGGATGGAAAGAACCTACCGAGGCACAGTTTATTGCTTTGCCTTCTAACATGCCTGGCGCAGCGAGGTACGCATCTCTCTGGGTGTCATAGGACAAAGCATCCTAGCAGATGACAAACTATGTGTTTGCCTTTTATATGATCAGTATCTCATATGAGATCATAAAGACCCTGCGGCTCAGTAATGAGCTATTCTCTCAATATGATGGAGTGGCCAACTTCAGGGCCGACATGCACAATGTATTCATCTAGGCCCGCGTAGATAAGAAAAAGGCATGATGGAAGTTGCCATACGTGGTGACCAAAGAAGACATCCTCGTGGTAGTTCAGCAGTGGCCGGCTGAATGGTTGAAGGACATAGGGACAAAGCCCAACATTCCAATCCCTCTAGTCACCAATGTGGGCGCTGGCCCTAGTCAGACGCAGTAGAATGACCCACTCGAGGAAAGTGAAGAACAGAGTGTGTCGCAGCAGAGTGAAGGCGACCAGGGTGGAGATGACAGAGATGAAGAGGAAGAATATGATTCGGTCAAAACAGTCTCAGACCCTAATCAACCAGATAAGCGCAAGTCACCAGAAGCAGAGGAAGTGACCAAACCTCAGTTTCGAAAGAAAACGAAGGCATCCAAAGACAAGAATATCGACGAAGAACTCGGCCTGACAACTGAGGAGCTTGATCAGGCTTTGATGAATTCCACATAAGTTCTCACCAAGAAATGGTCAGAGTTTGTAGCTACGCACCTTGATGCACTCACCGGCATAGCTCGGGGAATTTCAGAGCTTAAGGAGTTAGCAGGAAAATTAGCAACTGGTGCTGCAACAAACAACACCCCAGTATGTGCACGGCCAGACACAAGACAATGGCCAGTTAGAGAAAATAGGGGACAAGTGTCAATCGCAGCACTCATAATAAATGACACAGCGTCTCACTCGGAGATGAGCATGATAGTTGGAATAGATTACACCAAGATGTCCATGATGGAGTTGCATCTCTGCCAATTAGCAATTATGAAGGAGATCCAAACATGGGACAACTACTCACAGATACAATTGGAAAATACCTTGAAGCAGAGTGAGAGCTTCGAAGTGCAGTTGAAGGAAGCAGAGCAGAGGAAGAGCAATGCAGATCATAAGCAGGTCACATTGGCACGAGTACTGGATGAGGCATGCCGAAGTCTTTCTGGCTTCAACATACAAGCTGAGGAAGAGCCAGAGCAAAAAATTGCCAAGCTGAAAGACTATGCACAGCAGACTTGCAGTGAAATAGAGAAGCTCAAAGCAGAACATGAGGCTCAGATTGTGGAACTTCAACTACGCATCATCCCGGAGAGCCCACTAGAGGTCAAGGAGTAGTGTCGCAGAGACATTCAGGCTTCAGCAACGAATATCTATGATCTTGTAGGCAGTGCAGCCAAGCTGCTAGAGGAAAGCATCGATGCCTCGACAACACTGCAGGAAAATCGAGAAGTAGAAAAGCTACAGGAAACCATCAAGCAGCAACAGGTAGAGTTGGATGCAGTGAAAGTGGAAATTAAGACCCTGCCTCCTATGCATAAAATGCTCAAGGTAAAGCAAAGCAAGTAACTCCAGTAGGAAATTGAGTCGTACAGAATGAAAGCAACACTGCTGGAAAATTCTATGCAGCCCCTTGTTAACGAGGCCTTAGAGTTGAGCACTGCTATGGACAGCCAGCTCAAAGTTCTGAAGGAGTATGATGCATTTGCACAGGAAAAGGCTAGCGAAGCGTCAGCAGTAGCATTGCAGGAGTTGGTGGAGAAGGAGCAAGTAGCCGATAATATCATGCGTGGCCTCAACAAGAAGTTCACTATCTTCACCAGCAAATTTCTCCCACCAGACAAACAGCAGAGTGTCCTAGGATGGGACACTGGTGAGTCTTAGGGGCCTGTTGGGGCGCGCACCTTAATGGTCCTTAATTTTGGTAACTCCACGGTTTTTGTGGAAGTTTGTAAGCGGAGTTGCGACTCAAAATAGTCTTAGGGTATTGGGGTTGAGTCAAATCCCTCTTTTTGTAATTAACCCATGGTTTAAGTCCAGGGTTTAGGGTTCGGGGTGCCCATGGTTTAAGCCCATGGTTTTGTATTAAGTGCACTTATATAAATAAGCACTTTTGTAAAAGAGTCAGGTTAGGCTTTTGATGTAAGATGATTTGATGTGAAGCTAAGGCTAGTTTTGTAAGAAAGGTTAAGTCCTAGCTGTGTTCCTGGACGACCTCTGCAGTTGTGTGCACAGAGGGTTTTTGGGTGATTAAGAAGATCTGCAGCTGTGTGTGCAAATATCTGTAGCTTAGTGTGCAGCTTGAGGAATTGAAGGGATCTGCAGCTGAGTGCACAGATCAGAATTGTGATTTTTGTAAAGAGTTGAATAAAACACAGTTCTGTGGACATAGCCTCTAAACTGGGGGTGAACCACATTATATCTTGTGTTGTGGTTCTTTTGTGTTGTTTCTGTTATGTTCTTTTATGCATTGATAAGTAGATAATTGATAAGAAAGATCACTGCTAAATACTAACTTCGTCGTGAATTCCTAGTTAAGGGTTAAGCAAGACACTGTTTGTTTATCTAATTACGAAGCTATATAAGTGACTATCGAAGATATGTATTGTATGATTATTATTTGTAAATGATAAAGGTACAGTAATATCCCTCTTCTACTTGCAGAAACCTGATTCTGCGGCACCCCATAGCTGTTTTGGGTGAGACTGCAACCTGTTCGCAGGCTGTTGCCGAAAGGGCCAACACTGTGGGTCTTTTGTTGGTGCGAAGACAAAAGTATAGAACCCGGGTCTACCCTAAGCTCAACAAGGAACTATTTTGGGAACTTATGTTTTACTGAGGAAGTTAATATGACATGATGAAAGTTGAGGTGAATCATTGTGTCCTTTTATGTTTTCATATTTTACTATTTTCTATGACCCAATTATGAATGCAATGTGTATCTGCGACATGGATCTATAAATTATGTGATGTTTCCCTATTTTAAATGATGTTATTATGTTAGATATGTTAACCCATCAGTGTTTACTGTAGTTTAGGTATGATAATGTGATTTGTTGAATGATGATTTGGTTATGTTAACACATAAGTTGAATGGTTAGATATTTTGAATAATGCCACACTAATTGATAAGTAGATGCACATGGTCTCCCTTTATTCTGTGGAAACTAGGTTCCATCAGCCCTCCCTGTAACATCTCGGGTGAGACTTCATCTGTACTACAGGTGTTGGTGGATGGGATAAAACCTATATGGGCTAATGCTTAGGGGTTTGGTGTTGATAGAGAGCGAACCCCTGTCGATTGAGTTTGTGTCAAGACCTAAGTGACATTGAAGGGAGGACATGTTGTGGCATCCAATGAAACTGGAAATCCAAGATGGGTTCGAATAAAATATACGATAGTTTGCTGAGAAAGAAAATAAAAACCTTGGACTTGCAATGGATAAGTGGCTGGAAGAGTACATACACGATGGTCCACATGAGTATTTTTTCTCTGAGTTCTCGATTATGTTGTATGAGTGGTTGTTGTGATTGAACTATCGCAAGAAAAATTTCCAAGGAGGTGAGCCAAATTTCGGAAACCCAGAATTGATCCAAGAATTGTAGGAGGTAGACAATAGAGCATCAAGGGTTGTTGAAGTCTATCTTGACCATATCTTGGAAGGCTATATCATCGAGTTTGCGGTTGATACAACTAAATCCTATAGAAAAGTACAAAGAGAGTTGATCAACGCGCCATGAGGTAGGTTTCTTTTATCATTGCAACTATCTATTAAGATGCTCATCTGTGAAAGGGGCATATTGAAGATGCACCTTCAGTAGTAGAACTCTGGTGTGTGGAGGCTATGGATACCATGAATATAGTGGGGGGATGAATGGAATGATATGGGGTAGATGGGTGAAAGTTACGATGAGACTATGAGGGAAGCAGAGGAAGAGAGTGGTCTTATGAGAGGAGGAGAAAGGTTACGACAAGAGAAGAGGCAGAGGATAGGTGAAGGTACTGCTATGATCAAAATGAAATACCTCTAAGGAATACCACATAGGACAAATAAAACCTACAATGACAATGAGAAAGACTAGGCTACGCCTGATTTAGAGCTAATATCAACCCCCAGCAGCAACGTACCCACACCTTCATGCACTACATCACAATTAGGAAGAAACGCAAGTTCAACACTGACTTGTCCATCATGCCAACAACACTCTAATAGTAGTGAATAAATGACTATAGGAAGAAGGACTAGGATGGCGGGTGATGAGGAAAATTTACCTCTATTTCATGGGAATGAGAATAAGGATCTCAAGCACTATTGGTTCTTGTGTGAGGTAGTATGGACTATCAGAAAAACTGTGGATGATGAGGTCAAGAAGGGAAAATTGGAGAAAGATCTTTGGGGTCACGCACTGGATTGGTACATGAATTTTGTACAAGTTTCTATGGGAGTTCCAATGAAGACATTGGTTGAAGTCAGAAAAGGATTAATTGAAGAGTTCAGAAAACCAAAGTCAAAAGAAAAATATATTACATAACTGAAGGAAATTAAGTAGTATCCAAATGAGACTATTTGGGATTTTGACCAAAGGTTTAATACGTTAATGGAAAAATTCATCTTTGAGATGACCTATATCTAGCATAAGGAATGGTTCATCATGACACTCCTATTGTTACAGCTATTTTTTCCTGTCCCTCTGCAGACTCTTTAGATCCCATGGACCATTTTTGTACCTTTGATGTTTCCAAGATCATCCCTAAAAACATGTCTTATTTGATATACGTGACTTTTAAACCCATTCTCACGTATATACGTGGATTTAACGCTTAAAATCGCGTACATCGGGATGTGTACAAAAGGCCAAATAGTTTTGGAGTTTTCCTTGATGTGGACTCGAATCACTTGTCTCTTGGCCTTCCATATGCCTTGAGATACATTGAAGGGAGAGGAATTGAAGAGCAATAGAACTATAGTCCATTGTTTCCAGAGCTTATACTTGAGTCTGCACCCCTTTGTCCCTTGGAGCGCTTTGTGTTCTTCCCAAGATTGTCTTTTCTTGTGAGCTTGCTATCAAGAGATGGAGGATTGAAGTGGTGGAGGCCCAGGTGGAGGAATCAGTTTCTCTGATTCACAAATGTTCCAACAGAGGTTGTCACTATTGTAATCTATGTTTTATATTAATAGAAGTATCTTTTCCTGTCCAATAATG
The DNA here is from genome assembly GCA_001517045.1 of Pseudotsuga menziesii. Taxonomy (NCBI): domain Eukaryota; kingdom Viridiplantae; phylum Streptophyta; class Pinopsida; order Pinales; family Pinaceae; genus Pseudotsuga; species Pseudotsuga menziesii. The sequence goes on from LPNX010848635.1 coordinate 304,270, forward strand.
TGTATTTAAATGAGTATTGAATCCATGCATGCTTTTAAATGCTTATATGTTATTGATTATATATGCTAGAGTAGGTCTAACACAATTATATATAGCATGCTTATCTTGTTTACTAAATGTTGAGATAGAAAATTGCTTATACAAGTGAGAGTGTAAAAGCGCAACGAGGATCTACATCAACCGTCCGGAATAAGGTATGTATTGAGATCCTTTAGTGTTAGATGTTTGGTTTCTCTTGCATATAGGAAAGGATTGATTTTTGTGGTTACTCTGTCTATTGTGGTACCCCGAGCCATAGGAATTTTTCTCTGTAACATAATTGGCGACCATACTGGGGAGTTCCTAGTTATTTCCTTTGGGGATTTTTATCAGCATTCAATCTTCTTGAATTGCTCTGATTTCTCTGTTTCTGAGTCAGGTCTAGGGGCATGTATGTCTAGTAGTGTCTGATAGGAGTAAATTTTGTCTCAACTTGTTTGTTTTACCTTCTTTTTATCTCTTTTTCTTCCTATACATGATTTTTTGCTTCACAGTCATGTGTACACGCAGGTTTTACTGGGATTTCCACGTATATGTGGGTTTTTTGCACACAGCTGGGTATGCCCTAAGTTTTGATTTTTAGGGGAAGATTAATTGTTGCTGGGTGAGTTTTGATGATTGCTGAGTCACCTTGGATGTTTCTAGAGTCTGTATACACTTCTGTTTCTGACTAGAGACACCTTTTAGTTAGAATATTTTAAATGTTCTTGTCATTGCATTTTCTATTTTTTGTTTTCGGATTAGTGCATTAGGTCTATTTTACCTTGGTGCTTTGCTTGGGTGCTTTTTGATAGTGCTTGCAGAGTCTGGGGATGGTAGAGTCATTCTTTTGCTTCATTATCTCATTTTAATTCAAAAAATACAAAAATATTTACTTTTTGCAACATGATGCATTTTTGCATTTTGCATTTTGCATGGTACTTGTACGAGGTTTTCTTGGAATCGTATTAGCCATATTTTCATATATGAATGACTGCGTTTTTCATTTGAAGGAGAATTTTGCATTTCATGTAGTAGCACACCCCATTTTTCATTTGAAAGAGTGCATTTGCATTGATTGTTAGGTGTGCATTTTACTTATTGTTGCAACATAACACCATTATTTGCACGATCATTTACCCTTCTGAGTAATAAGCCAATTAAAATCAACGCATAATAAAATGAATTGCACTCTTTTATTTTATAGGGTGCACCAACAAGATTAGGTTTTAGGGTCTTGGAATAGTTCATTGTGAGTAAATTCCCCAAGACCACTGAACAACAACACGTATGTGTCTATCCATGTGAGAGTGTGAAATTCCTTGGTATAATTAGTGTTTCTCAAAATCCTCCTCTTACAAGGGAGTTAAGCACAAGGAAATGTGAGCGGTTATTAATTGGGATGATCCCTAGTCATAACTGAGTAGGGTCGAAGATATTTCCAGGATTGTATTCGCATATGGGGGCTCTTTCAAGAGTTTCGGGCTTTGCTACCCTGCCCATACAGTCAATCCCTCTTGCGACTATCCTCCTGAGCATTGATTATATTGAGGTGACCTTATTTTCCTTACCTAGGTTATTGAGGGGGTACTTTGCATAGGTTATTCTGTAGGTGTCCCATCCAAGTTAGGGTCGGATGGCACAGTCGCTATATGCGTTGAAGCTAAGGGCCACAGTAATTGGTTACGAACCTTCACTTGTTGTGTATGGGAGTCTCAAGCCTCTCCTAGGTGAGACATACTTGCTTCATTCAGGAGCTCACATATCCTACCCTTTCTTTCTTATGATTTGGCTTTAAATTATATAGGTGTATGCTCTGTGCACGCTAGTTTTCCTAGGGTTTGCGTAATTAGATAGAGTCTTTTTCATTTTTTGAGTCATTGTGGATTCGGGTGTGGCACTTCGTTATTCTCATCGTTTAGCAGGACTTTCGCCTTCCACATCTCCTCTTCCTTTGGGGGAGAGAAATAGACTGTCTGGGAGGACTACTTATCACATTGATTCACACATGATGGGAGATCACGTGGATGAGATTCCTGAGATGTCCTCTCCACCTCAAGAGGTTGGGGAGGAAGATCCTATTCTTGTATATGATCATTCACCTGATATACCTTCACATTCCGGTTATGATCCCTCATTCATAGGTCACCAGTATTGGTCGATTGGTGACGAGACTCACCATGAACCCACAAGCACTAGTCATGTTAGTTATGGAATGTCTGATATCCCTGCACATGATCTGGCACATCACACCGAGTCAGAAATTGAACCTAGCAATACTCCTGGAGGCATTCCCATTCCTTTCCGTGTAGAGAGATTTGGGAGCACTAGTCACATTGCACCTTCCATATCAGTGGTGGAAGCTACCTCACATGTTCAGACTAGGCCTAATGCTAGTAGCCATATGCGGATACTAGAACCGAGATGAGTGACCATAGGGAATACCACTTATATCCCTTCACATGTCTCTTCGTCCTCTATTTCTACTCATTTGAATGCATTCTTGACAACCCTTCCTCCCCCACATTCACATGGTCCTTCAGGTCAGAACATTGCTACTATTCATGTTCATACTGGAACTACTCATACAATAGTTTCTCAGGGTCAAGCATCTCCTATTTTCTGAGGAGGTCATATTCCTATTTTTGGATCATCTTACGGTCAATCGCATGGCATTCCTCATATCCCTACTTATGGAACTTCTCATGGGGTATACCATGGGACATCTTATGGGACTTCTCATGCACCATATTATGGTCCACAGTATGGATTATGGGTATGGGTATCAAAAACCAGCTTACTCCTCTAATTATGGCTTTGTATCACCACCTAATCATGGTTCACCACATCATAATGCTACCATGCAACCCTATACGGGTCAAACGGGAGGAGGATATTATGGCCAAGGCCATGGTATTTACAGTAGTCAGCCTTATATGAACCAAAACTATCAAGGAGCATGGAATAGATGAGTGCAACCTAGGCTCCCTTTCCTCGCAATGTTAAATTTACCTGACTTATCGAGACTAATGAATGATCCGGTATCTTATGACCCGGCTTGGTCGGTTTTCCCTACCAAGCTTCCCTCGGACATTCCCAAATTCGAGGGCAAACCAGGAGAAGATCCTAGTGAACATTTCACTACCTTTCACCTTTGGTGCTCTTCCAACTCTTTACATGATGATTCTATCCATTTGAGGCTATTTCAACGCACCCTCATAGGGCCTGCAGCGAAATGGTACATAGAGTTACCAAAGGGGACATTTGTTTTGTTCAATGACCTTGCTATGAATTTCCTTAACCACTTCTAGCTACCAATGCGTTATGACATTGGTAAAAAAATCTTGTCGACATTTCGGCAGGACAAAGCCACACATATCTCGGACCATATCCAAGAGTGGCATAGACGGAAGAGGTTGATTAAAGATTTCATACTGCCGGAGTTTCTCCTTGATTGGTTCCTTAAATCGTTGCTACCTTATATCACAAAGGATGTTTCTACATCTGGAGTCTTGAATGAGGAACAAGAAATTTTTAGGGCACAAGAACTGGATTTGATTTATGCTCAATCCAGGCTATTATATGAGATCATACCTGATGCTCTGTGTTCTAGTTTCAATCCTAAGATCAAACCTGGACCACATGCCAATGGCATTGTGGGATGTACAAGTGCCAAACCTATGGACTCGGTTACAAAACAAGTGAGTCAATTGTCTATTAACCAATCCATGTCAGCACAAGCTACGGCTTTGTCTCAACCCACCCAAATGACAAGTGTACTCTCCATGCAATCGTCAGACCAGAAGGGAAACCAGCAACCCGAAAGGAATAGGAAAAAGGGTAAAAACAATCATAAGGGTGGGAACAAGAATGAAAATGCCAATTTTAATGAGAAGAATGAACGTAATGCTACAGGGACAAGCAGTCTAAATGTAAGGTTAAGTTTCCTTGCAATTTGTGTAAGGATGACCACCTCACTCACTTGTGCCCTCATATGGAAGACGCCTCGAGGTTCATAGCACAGGGCCCAACTCTGTTGACCAATATTTTACCCCATAATCAAAATATGAACTCGAGGACCCATGATCCTCATTCTGTGTTGGGTGGAGATCAAGATCCACCGAAATCCAGTACTAGTAATGGTTGCATCAATATGGTGCGTGCTACTAAGTTTGTGACTCGTGCGAAAGACTATGGTTCATCGCAACTTGACCTGGGGAAAGAACCTCCTCCTACCAAGAGTCCTTTGCATATTGAAAATCCTACGGATAAATATGAGAGTGTACCTCACATTCATAAGGTATTCTTAAAGTGTTCGAGGCACAATCCCAATGCCTAAGCTGCCCAGAACTATTCTGTTGTCGAGGATTTGGGCCACAATCCTTGTGCGATGTCTATGCTTGAAGTTCTTCAGAGTTGTCTGTTGCAAAGGAAAGAGTTCCTTTCTTCTCTTGGGGTGAATGATGATAACTCTTCTTCCGTCATCAAATTTGAAACCATGGGACTACATCCTTGCTTGCCTTACTATGTGTCTCTTTTGATTCATGTAGAATGTCTTAACATGACCATCCAAGGTACTGTGATTGACGAAGGCGTTGCTACTTCCGTGATGTCTTTGTCGTGATGGAAGGGCTTGGGTTATCCTAAGTTGTCTAAATATGCTAACATGTTGACTTCCTTTTATGTAGATTGTTTCTACCACACATAATTATTCCTTCTCTTAAGGTCCATTCGGTAGGGAATACCGTCGCCATTGAGGTCGAGGTGGTTGATGCGCCCATTGACTACAATCTTTTACTGGGTTGAAATTGGATGTATAGTATGCAAGCCGTAGCCTCTTCTCTATTTCAAGTTGTATGTTTTCCATTTAATGGGAAGATTGTTACAATTGATCAAACATCATTAAAAAATCCGAGTGTTAGTGCATTGTTGGGAGCTTCGATCCCCATTATCGATCACTCAGCAACTAGGACTGTGGGTGTAGGTATGTATCCATCCCTTATGGGGACATTTAGTTGTCCTGCACCCATCCCTATGATTGGATCTAGTTTCAGTGGGGCTTCATATTCATTGAATTTGGTGTCTTTTCGCACTTCCCACATGGAAGATTCTTGGATTCTTCCTACACTGAATCTTTCGAACAGACCTATCGAAACGGACATGTCGTTTCCTATTGCTATGATTGCATACCAAGAAAATATTTATTGTGTTCCAGAGACTAGTCCTTCCTCTTCACAAACAGAGGAGGAGGACCCGTATGTACTGCCTACATGGGAAGTTGAGTCCTCTCATGCACATGACTCTCTTGATAGTGTTTTTTCGCCAGATGAAGCTATTATTGAGGCTATGTCTAGAGTTGAGACACCTTGGGAAGAGTTACATCATAGATCTTATTTTCTTCTCGAGCTTGACGATTTGGAGCATGAGGACTTTAGGGAGATTCTTAGTGAGAATATTGGTAGTCCCGTGGTTCCATTAAGCTCTCCTGGTCAGATGGCTGATGGGAACATGGAAAACATATCACCTACGATTCCTATCAATATCTCTCACAATCTTGGCAAGATTGAGAATGTCTATATTGGGGAAGAATGTTCCCATGCTGAGATTCTAGAATATACCGATCTATTCAAAGAATTTTGTGATGTCTTTGCTTGGTCATACGAGGAAATGCTAGGTATCGACCCTCACATTGTCGAACATGAAATTAAAACTTATCCCAATGCCAAGCCTGTTCAACAACATTTGCGTCCGGTGAATCCTAGAAAAGCACCCGCGATTAAGGCTGAGATAGAAAAGCTGTTGAAATATGGATTTATTTATCCCATTCCCTTGATGGAGTGGGTTTCAAACCCCATTTTGGTTGATAAGAAACAAGGAGCGATCTGTATATGTACTGATTTTCGCGATTTAAATCGTGCATGTCCTAAGGATAATTTCCCCACACCATTTATTGACCATATTTTGGATGAGTGTGCAGGAAGTAAGGTAATTTTCTTCATGGATGGCTTTTCTGGATATAATGAGATTCAAATTAAACCCGAGGATCAACAAAAAACTACATTCATTTGTCCTTGGGGTACATTTTCATATCGAAATATGCCTTTCAGTCTTAAAAACGCCGAAGCCACATTTCAGCGGGCTATGACCTTGATTTTTCACGAGCTCAAATTGATTATTGAAGTATTTTTTGATGACCTAGCTGCTCACTCTCAGCTGAGAGTGCGTCATTCCTAACAATTAAGATTAGTATTCGAAAGGTGCCGCCACTACCAGGTTAGGTTAAATCTTTAGAAGTGGATCTTTTGCGTGAAGTCAGGTCGCTTGCTAGTATTCATTGTTTCCGAGGAGGGTATAAGAGTCGATCCCTTAAAGGTTGAGTCAATACTTCAATTGTCTCCCCCGAGAAATATTAGACATATTCAATGTTTGCAAGGCATGACAAATTTATTACAGATATTCGTGGTTAACTATGCCAATTTGACTAAAGGCTTTATGCGTCTTTTGAAGAAGTACACTACCTTTTTCTAGGATGAGAGAGCCTAGGAGTCCTTTGATGCTCTTAAGAGAGCCTTAGCATCGGCCCCCGTGCTTAGTCCACCTGACTATAGCCATGAATTTTTTATTTATGTGGCTATGTCCATGGAGATGATTGGTATGGTTTTGGTTCAGGAGGATAAGGAGCTCCATGAGCATGTCATATACTATTTGAGCCAAAATATTATAGATGCGGAAATCTATTATTCCCATGTGGAGAAACTTGCCTTAGCTACCATTCACGCGGTTCAGATATTGAGGCACTACATTCTTCTTCGCCAGACCTTGGTGGTAGCTCATGTCAATCCATTTCAGTTTGTCCTCACTAGAAGGATGATCAGGGGAATGTATAATAAATGGATTGTTATTTTGCAAGCATTTGATCTCGAATTTGTTTCGGTGAAATTGAAGAAATCGTTAGTTTTTGCAGAGCTCATTTCTGATTTCCCAAGTGAGGAGGAGGAGGAAGTTTATGAAGATACATTTGTCGATGAGAATATCTTTCTCATCTCAACTTTGTATCCATGGTATGGGGATATTATCGTATATTTACAAACATTGAAGGTACCTACTCACCTCTCACAGGATGAGCGACGACAATTACGTCACGTATCCAAGAAATACCTAATAGTGGATAACACTTTGTACCACCGTGGGGTAGATTCCATTTTACGTCATTGTTTAATCCATGAGGAGCCTGAGGTTGTGCTGAATGATTGCCATGGAGGGGTGTGTGGTGGCCATTTATCTGGGCTTTCTAGAGCTCAAAAAATATTGAGAGCAGGATATTTTTGGCCGCCGATTTTCAAAGATTGTGTTGATGTGGTCAAGAAGTGTCACCCTTGCCACGTGTTTGCACGCAATATGCGCTCACATCCTACCCCGTTACATCCGATTATCACTATCGGTCCCTTCACCAAGTAAGGGCTTGAATTCATGGATTGCAACCCAGCTTCAACTGGGGGGCATCATCATATTATAGTGGCCATTGATTATTTCACGAAATGGGTTCAGGCTATTCCCATGATTAAATTCAATGGTGAGACAACCACCCAATTTGTATTCAACCAGATTATTACTCAGTTTGGTATTCCAAAAGAGCTTGTCACTGACCATGGTAGGCACTTTCAGAATCGAATGATGGAAGACTTGGCCTCGAAGCTAGGGTATAAGTAGGAGCACTCCTTTTCTTATTACCCTCAGGGGAATGGACAGGTTGAAGTAGTGAACAAATCACTTAATTCCATTCTCCAATGAACCATCGCACAAATAAAAATGAATTGGCATGTCATGTTATATCCTGCTTTGTGGGAATATAGAACCGCAGTTAAGACAGCCACTAGTTTTTCTCCATATCATCTCATACATGGGATGGAGTCTGTCTTACCGGTTGAATGCAAAATCCCTTTGTTGAAACTAGCTATAGAGATTTTACCAGACACTTCTGCATTGGAGGAAATTTTGGTCCACCTAGAGCAGCTTTATGAGTAGCGTCGAGATGCTTTAGTGGCTCTAGAGGTGAATAAATGTCGTGTTAAGGTCTAGTATGATAAGTTTGTCTTTCCAAGGAGGTTTAGTGAAGGATATTTGGTCCTTTTATGGGATCAATCTAAAGAACCCTTGGGGGCAGGGAAGTTTAATCCCATGTGGCATGGTCCTTATATGATCAAACGTGTGTTAGAGAAGGGTGCCTATGAGCTGGTATATTATGAAGGGATAGCCTTAGTAGAGCCTAGAAATGGGCTCTATCTTAAAAAGTGTTATGCATGATCTTCAGCCAGGGCTGATTGTTGTATATTATTGTATAGTTTTTTGCATAGTTAGGTTTTCTTATGGTGATCGAGTTTGTTGATTAGCTTTCGTTTCTTATGGCAAATGTCGATGGAGTCTTCCGTTTACATAGGATTCACTGATGGTACTAGCTACCACACTCTACACTCAGCCTTTGTTGCTTGGGTGATTTATACTCCTACAGGTCAGGTATTGTCTTCAAGAGGCATATGTTTACGGCCTTCTTCAAACAAAGTTGCTGAGTATAGTGCCATTATCGAGCTATTACGGGATGCCATTTCACATGGTGTTCTTTCTCTTGAGGTACGTCTTGATTCATAGTTAGTAGTGTCATAGCTTAATGGCTTGTATCATGTTAGGGATCTGACATTATTATGAAGATTCTTATGTGTGAGATTGTTAGAATGACAATTTGACAACATAACATACATACATGTTTCAAAAATTAATAATCAAGTTGCTGACTCATATGCTAACTATGTGTTAGATTGGCACTTGTTTCATGGAATATAAGCGCATCACAAACATACATTTTTACACACATGTAAATAAATAAAATCGATCATCATAAAAAAATTTCATTAAAAATCCAAAATGTGACATCATAATACATAAGTGTCATAATACAAAAATGGGGCTTCCGAGCCACCAAAATATAATACACAGTAGTACAAAAATGAATCACTCTCAAGCCTCTAAGCATGTGGAGGAGGATGAGGGTTCTAATCATGGAAGCACACCATGGCTCTAGCTAGTCATCAGAATAACCGAACCCATGCTCATGGTACCCCAACCACCTGATGCTACATGGCCTCAGGAAAGTCCTTGACTTGCGCCATGTGTACTCTATGTGTCATTTGTACAAAGTTTGTGTGGATGCTTTGGAGCATCCTCTCCACATCCACACCCATGATATCATCTCCTCTTCCCCTCCATCTATGACAAGGGAAGCCATCAGGCCACTATGGTCCAACATCTGCACACACATGACAGGTTGTCACTATGTGTCATCACACAAAAACATGTCTTTTGAGTCTATATATCATAAAACAAAAAAAACAAAAAAATTCAAAAAACTTAAAAAGAGGGTTGGGATTCATTACCAATGTCACCATATGTTGATCCTGGTGGTAGGGGCATGTCGATATCTCCCCAAAAATCTATCCCTGCGTAAGGGTAATCTTCGATGGCAATAATATTCCACCACCACCATGGAAAGAAATCAATTGGGTAGGGGTTAAACACCCTAGCTCTACCCAGTATGTGCATAGCATCTACCCAAATCAATCCTTTCCTATGGATCACACCTTTATGGCCTTCCTTGTCCCTTTGCAGATTCTTTAGACCCCATGGACCATTTTTTTACCTTTCATGTTTCCAATATCATCTCTAAAAACATGTCTTATTTGAGATACACAACTTTTAAACCCATTCTCGTGTATATACGTGGATTTGACCCATAAACCCACGTACATCAGGATGTGTGCAAAAGGACAAATAGTTTTGGAGTTTCCCTTGATGTGGATCCAAATCACTTGTCTCTTGGCCTTCCATATCCCTTGAGATCACTTGGATTTGACCTTCCATTACCCCATTGAAACACTGTATACATAACCCTTTGGATATATTGAAGGGAGAGGAATTGAAGAGCAAGAGAACTATAGTCCATTTTTGCCAGAGCTTATACTTGAGTCTTCATCCCTTTGTCCCTTGGAGCACTTTCTATTCTTCCCAAGCTTTCCTTTTCTTGTGAGCTTTCTATCAAGAGATGGAAGATTGAAGTGGTGGAGGCCCAGGTGGAGGATTCAGTTTCTCCGATTCACAGATGTGTCGATAGACGTTGTCACTATTGCAATATCTATTTTATATTAATAGAAATATCTTTTCCTATCCAATAATGCATATTTAAATGAGCATTTAATCCATGGATGCTTTTAAATGCTTATATGTTATTGATTATATATGCTAGAGTAGGTATAACACAATTATATATAGCATGCTTGTCTTGTTTGCTGAATGTTGAGATGGCAAATTACTTTTACAAGTGAGAGTGGAAAAGCTCAACGGGGATCTACATCAACTATCTGGAATAAGGTATGTATCGAGATCCTTTAGTGTTAGATGTTTTGTTTCTCTTGCATATAGAAAAGGATTGATTTTTGCGGTTACTCTGTCTGTTGTGGTACCCCAATCCATAGGAAGTTTTCTCCGTAACAACTATCTCATGTCATAATATCGTTGATGTAGAAAAAGACCACGACAGAGAGCAAGGCTCTAGAGATCACCATGAAGATAGAAGCTTCACCAGTTGGTGAGAATGCAATTGGGATGAATTACATCTAAATGTAGCTGGAAAACCTGACACTCTAGTTGCAAGATATCAAGAAAGGAAAAGAGAATCATGAAGAATTTTGGTGTACTCGATGTCATGCAAACCGACATACTGAGGATAATTGCCCATATTTCTGAAACTACTTGTTGTCAAGAGCGTCGAACCCATTGTGTTGTGGTAGTGTACCATGGTTTCGTATTTGTCTAGTATATGGGAATCGACATGAATACTGTGGATATATCCAAAAAATGGTAACGAAGCCGACAAACTTATAGTGCACATTTTTTTATGTGTTGGGCATGAAGATAAATATTTTCATGCTTATGACCTACTCCAAGAAAGAAGATACGATTCATACTATGTGAAGGGAGAGGATCATCAGATGGCATAGCAACCGCAGCCATAGGTGGTACAACCACCTCAACCTCAGTTTGTACTACAACAGAAACCACATATGTAGTTTGTACCATAAGAAAATGCAGCATCGATTTGTGCCATAACTGTAGTACAATCAGATGTAGATGGCTCTACAATAGCGACAGTATGTTCAACTAGCACAGTATGTTCAACAACAACTGAATCCCCTGCAGCAACAATCTAATCAACTGTAGTATTAGAAAGAAGGAGTATTTTGAGAAGGACAAGGTGGAGGCTTTGTTCGAGGAGGAGGACAAGGTCGTGGATGAGTGAAATGTTATAATTGTAGAGTACTGAGGCATTATTAGAGATATTGTCCATAATTGCAATCTCAGTGTACGTATTGTATCATTGTCGATCAAACCCCTGAGAATTATCCACAGTTGATCACGAGGTGGAAGGTATGAAATGTTCTGTAGTTGCAGAACTAGGACCAGTTGCAAAACCAAAAGCAGAATCAAAATTAGTTGCAAAAGCAGAATCAAAACTAGAATACAAATTAGGACATGAATCAACATGTGAATCCACCATTAAACCAGAATCATGGACCAACTCTTGCAATGATTCCAATAGAACCAAGGATGTAGGATGCGGATGTTGCTATCATTACTCATGGAAGTGTGACAATAGGAGAAGATGGTTTGCTTCCACAAATTTAGCTGGCTAGGAAGAAGAGTGTGCAGTTTGATATCGATACAGAAAAAGACACATCCTTTGAAGCACATAATGAGATACGAAGAAATCATGGTAAGTTACCTATTTATGAAATTCCCACTTCTTTTGATTCAACATTGGGAGAAGGACCATCGGTCCAACATGGTACCTTGTAGAACTTCCTTGAAAGTTGTTTCTTGCTGGAAAAATATCCTGATGCTCTGGCTGAAATTGAGAGTTTGTTGCATCGACTGACCAAGGGAGGGAAAGAGTCTGCGGTAAACTCTTTGCATAAGAAAAATACAGAAAAAGAGATGCGCATGACTATTCAAATTGGGGACTATGAGGTAGATTCATCCATCTTGGATCTAGGCTCAAACGACAATATTTTGAAAAGACATACATGGAAAAATATGGGGAGCCCAATGCTAAGTCGGTCTCCTATGCAGTTACGACTAGATAACAAGGCCAGGGCAACACTGATTCGGTGAATTACGCACCTTGCTGTGGAAGTTGATGGGATGGAGACCTATGTTGATTTTGACATTATCGATGTTTTTTATGGTGGAGGATCCTATATTGTGTTGCTGGGGATTGGATGGGACAATGAAAATCTAGCAATGATTAATTTTAAGAAGAGCATGATGCCCTTTGAAAATCAAGGCATTAGAGTCGTCGCTCCAATGGATCCAACTGAAGGGTGAAGGTATGTTGAGATAGTGGAGGATGAAGTTGTTAGAGGATGGGATCATACATATAACATCTCAGAGGATTACATCCATCCGACAGTCGATAGGAAACTTGGTTGGCACAAATTGTTGATGTATTTGTAACTTCATAATGTATTCGCTTGTATTTCTAATGTATTGTAATGTATTTGAGTCATGTCATACCTTGATGTTTATTCTGGGAAGTTTCTATAATGAGAAAGTCATGTCAAGTCATTGTGGGTAACCCTCCTATTGGTCAAGGGTTAAAGTCCCCACAGTTGTGGGGCCCTTGGGTTATTAGACTATCCTAGTGAAGTCAACCCTAGGTGAGTCATTATAAGATAGGGCAATAGTCCCCACCATTGTGTTAAGGATAAACCTCCTTGTTGGTCGAAGGAGGCAAAGTCCCCACAAGTTGTGGGGCACTAGGGTTATTAGACACCCCTAGAGATGTTAACTCTAGTAAGTAATTGTTAAGTGAGGCCGACATGATGGAGTGGGTTCCAAGTGAACAGAAGAATATAAATAGAGAGTGAGTCTCTCTATTTAGGACACACACACACTCATTGGGGCGTATGAGTGAGAGAGGAGAAGCTCTCTCAGTGTGAGAGAGAGAGACTACTGTTGTCGGGAGATCATCTTACTATTTTCCATTTTTAACTTTGGTGCTGATTCTATCTATGAGGAAGTTGTGGGGTTTTCTCCTTTATGGTTTCCCCAAGGAAAATTCTTTGTGTCTCTTGTCTCTTGTGTTGTGCTTGTGTTTTATTGTTGTGCATGTTATTCTCTCAGTTAAAGATCCTAAGATCATAATGGTAGCTTGAATGATAAAAATATAACATGGTATTAGAGCTAACTTGAGAACAAGACATTGTGTAGCTACAAAAGCTATGGCTTATTACTTTTTGGGTCTCTCTCCACAATCCATCAACAAAAGTATGCTAGGCTGACTCTCCAATGAAGGGCGCATCTTTCTGTCGAAGCGGAATTCGATTTCGAGCATTTTCAGTTTTTGGTGCGGAAATTAGGGCTTTCCATAGAAGATGAATTTTTGAGTGATCCCAACATAGGATTGATATTCTCATCAAATATGAAGTTTAGAGACCTAGATCAAGTTTTTTGGTTGGGTAAAACTCCGGGAAAGTCAAACCCTAGTTTGACCCCGACCTAGAAAAACCCTAAATACCAAAAACTGCTAAGTTTGGGTACATTCGTTATATCCCAAGATTGGAGAAGGTTCCAGACATGAAAATTGTAGAGGATTAAGATAAAATCCTGATTTACACTTTGTACAAAATTTAGCCTCATATTCTGGGGTATATGATCCCTCCAAGTTAGGGTTCTAGCCTCTTCAGGAATTCATCCCTAAACAGGACACCTGGAGAGTATTGCTATATCTTGGGATACATAGGTCCAAATGAGATCTCGGAAGCTGTTCCAAAAAGGAAACGGACTTTAATTTCTATGGTCCACTATTTAGGCTCAGAAGGTAAACCAGTGACACGTGGCAGTCCATACAACTTCACTGTTCTGAACTATCTTGTAACAGGTCACCTTGGAAAAAGGACCATAAGTCACAATTGGTGGAACCACTTCTGATGAAACCTATGGTTTTGGAACAGGGACATGCAAGGTTTCCTTAGTGAAAAATATCAGAGATAGAGGAGTAGTAATTTTGGCAATACAGTAGAAACAGTAACAGAAATTTCTACAGAAGAAAGTGGAAAATTAGGGATTCTTGTTCCGGGAGCTTCCCTCCATTGTTTTCAGAAAAGGAGTACATTGGAAAGATCCATTTGAAGAGATATATATTTCCATCCAATCATATCTAGAAGATTCCAAGTTTTGAAAATTAGGGTTTCTATGACAAACCCTAGATCAGCCAGCTCCAGAACTAGGACGGACACATCAAAACGGTAAGATCTAATCTTTCGCTATTTTCATTTGAGGTTCTCATTTCAAAGTGATATATCACATCAAACTGATTCCAAGCTTGGGGAAGTTGACAACTTCCAAGATTGGAAGTATATGATCTCTCTGAACAAAATGGATTCGAAACTGACATGAGTATATAGGTTCCAGATGCAGAGGGAGATGAGGCTAGAAGCCTTACACAAGAATAACTTGGTTAAGGCCAAGAAGATCATTGCTGATTTAGTCATGAATCGACTTGTACTACAAGTGTCTTCCTTAAAGACACCAAAGATGTTTGATTCCTTGACCAAGCTATTTGAAGGGAAGAACAAAAATCGGAATATGACCTTAAGAAACCAGTTGAAGAATGTGAAGATCCAAAATGCAGAGACCATGCAGTCATACTTTACAAGGGTCTCTCAAATCAAAGAACAACTTGTAGCGATAAAAGACAAAGTGAATAATGCAGTAGTGGTGATGTCCACCTTGAATGGCCTCCCAGGATCATGGGATTCATTCATTTGAGGAATGTGTGCCAGAAGGAAGTGATTACTTTCAGCAGACTCTAGGAAGAACAAGAAGATTGAATCATAAGAAGAGAAGGGAAGATGGGAGCAATTGAAGAACAAAGCTCTCACCATTGAAAGAAGATCCCTCAAGCAATGAGGAATATGAAGGACTCGATTCTTGAAGAACCTCTTATCCATCTCGAGATATTGGATAAGAAATGATGAAGTCATGAATGAAGAAGATGATGAAGTGGAAGGATCAAGAAGGAGTCTACCCATGAAACAAATAAATATAAGTATTCAATTGTCATTTCATGATATTGTTTTGTTATGCATTTGTTTATATTCAATTAATGTATTATGCATGATAGAGTGTTTGCATTAATGACAATATACTACTGATATGCATGTGATGGGTAAGTAGCTCATGGTGCTATACAACTCTCCATTTCTACTTATCTAGAATAAAACCTCTTTGCTGACATATTGGATTAGTGAACAATCTCAATGTTGTCTTGGTAGAGATGGAAGGCATCTAGAAAGTTTCAGTGAGATATGGATGAATGTTGTATTGGCTAAAGTAGTTGCATGATCATATATTTATGCATAAGTATTTTCTAGTATGAATATTCCTTATGAAATGTTTATAACCATACAAATGCATTTGACTTGTAGGAAAGACCGCATAAATAATCGCCTGCAAGAAAAGAAGGATAAGACTTGTTCCGAAGAACAAGTGACGACATTTCAAAATGAAGAATAATATGACGAATCCAGCGACATCATTGATGCAGAACCTTCAAGCTATAAAGAATTCTAGTTCAAGAAGAATGATGTCTAGGATGCAATATCGATACATGAAGGGAAGTTCGTAGTTCCATCATGCCGTAGATGGAAACATCATGGATACAAAGCAAGATTTGTAGCACAAGGCTTCTCACGAAAAGAAGGCCTAGACTACGAAGAGACATTTGCAGCCAGTAAGAGTTTAAGCACATGTGATGATATTGATGAAGATCTTAACCTTTGCTACAAGGTTGAAGATGCAAGTCTATACACTAGCTGGTCACATTGAATATTTGTAGCATAGGAAGCTACTTGTCACTCTGGTACAGAATGTTTCAGTGCATAGAGTAAGGAAGACAGAGGGAGTATGATGCTCCATTTCAAAGGGAGTGACTGCAGAAGATATAAGGTTCGACATGGTGTGACAGGATGGATAGATTACTAATGACTCTAGGCCTTACTGAGATTAAAGAATATTCCAACCTTTACTTCAAGGTTGAAGGCAGAAGACCAGTGGAGCTCCTGTTATGTGTCGATGCACTATTTTTTCTAGGCATGGAGGTGTGGAAGAATGTGGATGGAATATTCCTTGGACAAAGGAAGTATGCAGTAGAGATCCTGAAGAGGCTCGGGATGATTGACTGCAAGACCATGACCATACCTATGGCATCGAACATGAAGCTATTGAGTGATGCTTCATCAGAGACGGTTGATGCTACGATGTATCATCAGATGATTGGGTCCTGATGTACCTGACGACCACGAGACCAGATATTTTATTTGTTGTGAACACCTTGACCCAGTTCCTAACAGATCCGAGGCATGTTCACTTGATTTCTACAAAAACATATTCTGAGGTACTTGAGGGGTCCAATTGATTATGGGCTCAAGTACAATGTAAATTAGAAGATTAACTTGGAGGGTTATGTTGATTCAGATTGGGCAGGCAGTGCCATCAATAGGAAGAGCAATTTAGGGTGTTGCTTCAGTATGGGATTAGGTGTGATCTCTTGTTTTAGCAAGAAGCAATCCTATGTGGCACTGAGTACAGCTGAAGCAGAGTATGTTCCATCTTGTTTAGCTAGTTGTGAGGCAGTATGGCATCAGAAGCTATTGTCTGATTTATTTGATCTCTAGATGGATGCTACTTGTATACATTGTGACAACCAGAGTTGCGTGAAGTTGTCAGAGAATCTAGTGTTCCATGACAATTCAAAGCATATTGAGATCCAATATCACTATATCAGGGATATGGTGCAGAGGGGAGTAGTGAAGCTCCAATATGTTACGATGAAGGAACAGATAGTTGATGTGTTGACAAAGTCATTTGCTAGGGTGAAGTTTGAGTAGTTCAAGGAGAAGCTTGGTGTTCTCCATATCGAGGTTTCCTCCAAGGGAAAGTGATGAGTCCCATAGCCATTCTACATGGTGAGAGGATTGGTTCCTTCCATGGTCAAATGTAAAGGCTGAGCCATTCTATCATGGTGAGAGGATTGGTTCCTTCCATGTCAGATATGAGTGTTGTCCATTCTATCGAGCAGGACATATGTAAGGGCAATTTCCATTCTCTAAGAGAATGGAGGAAACTGGTCAGTTACTAGGAAAACTCATTCTAGGACTGAGAATCCATTCTAATGTGATAGAGGGATGTGTTCCCATGGCTGAACCATTTTTTCATGGCTAAAGGATTAGGTTCCTTCCATGTCATATGTGAGTGTTGGCCATTCTGACAAGCATGTTAGATGTAAGGGAAACTACCATTCTCTATGAAAATGGAGGCACCTGGTCAGTTACCAGGTAGCTCAGTTGAGGACTAGGGGCCATTCTAATGTGACTGTAGGATTGGTTCCAAGAAGATCCAATATGAGTGAAATCCCTTCCATCATTGTGTGCAGGATGTGTTCCAGCCTGGATGGATGTAAGTGCATAGCCCTTTCATCATTGTGGTAGGATGTGGTTCCATCCTGGATGGAAGTACAGAAATCTTCCATCATTGTGGTAGGATGTGGTTCTAGCCTGGATGAATGTAAGTGTAGAGATATTCCATAATTTTGTGTAGGATGTGTTCCAACCTGGATGGAAGTGTGGAATATTCCATCATTGTGTGTAGGATGTGTTCCATCCTGGATGGAAGTGTGGAAATATTCCATCATTGTGTGTAGGATGTGTTCCAGCCTGGATGGAAGTACGGAACTCTTCCATCATTGTGTGCAGGATGTGTTCCAGCCTGGATGGATGTGAGTGTTGTGCCATTCTAATGAGTAGGTTAGATATAATTGCTAAAGAATACCTACATGTAGGCTAGGCCTACAACCAGCATGAAAAAGGGTTGTCTCTATAGAACTTCCTGTGATGAGAAGAATCATGAGATAGCACCTGTGATGATCTAGCAGTGATGATCCAGATCGAGTGATGATCCAAATCTAGTAATGATGATCCAGTACTGATGATATAGATCTAGTGATGATCTAGATCCAGTGATGATGTCCAGTGATGATATAGATCCAGTGATGATGTCCAATGATGATCTAGATCAAGTGATGATCCAGATCCAGTAGTGCTGATCCAGATCCAGTGATGATCCAGATCCAGTGGTGATGATGATCCAGATTGAGTGATGATCTAGATTCAATGATGATGATCCAAATTGAGTGATGATCCAGATCCATATGAAGATGACTTGAAGATGCAGATGACCAGATGATACAAAGAAGAAGACTTGTGCTGATAAATTGTGTCGAGAGAATACCTTCCTAGTTAAGAGGGAGTGTTGATGTATTTGTAACTTCAGAATGTATTCACTTGTATTTATTATGTATTGTAATGTATTTGAGTCATGTCATACCCCAATATTTATTCTAGGAAGTTTCTATAATGAGAAATTCATGTCAAGTCATTGTGGGTAACCCTCCTATTGGTCAAGGGTTAAAGTGCCCACAGTTGTGGGGCCCTTGCGTTATTAGACTATCCTAGTGAAGTCGAACCTAGGTGAGTCATTGTAAGACGGGGCAATAGTCCCCACCATTTTGTTAAGGATAAGCCTCCTTATTGGTCGGAAGAGGCAAAGTCCCCACAAGTTGTGGGGCACTAGGGTTATTAGACACCCCTAGAGATGTTAACTCTATTAAGTAATTGTTAAGTGAGGCCGACATGATGGAGTGGGTTCCAAGTGAACGAAAGAATATAAATAGAGAGTGAGTGTCTCTATTTAGGACACACACACTCACTCATTGGGGCACATGAGTGAGAGAGGAGAAGCTCTCTCAGTGAGAGAGAGAGAGACTGTTGCTATCCGGAGATCATCTTACTCTTTTCCAGTTTTACCTTTGGTGCTGATTCTATCTCTGAGGAAGTTGTGGGGTTTTCTCATTTATGGTCTCCCCGAGGAAAATCCTTTGTGTCTCTTGTCTCTTGTGTTGTGCTTGTGTTTTATTGTTGTGCATGTTATTATCTTAGTTAAAGATCCTAAGATCATAATGGTAGCTTGAATGATAAAAATCTAACATAGAACTATATCTGTGTCTTTCAATTCTGATGATGCTTTAGAGAACTGGCAGAACCGCATGCATGAGGTATCGTTAAGAAAGTTTGGCTTGATTACAAAGTCGATGTGTTGCGTCACAATTGAGACTATTGAATTACCAATATATGAAGGACTACTTGAGTTATCTGAATTTATGGTTGAATTTGAAGATAAGGTGTTAGAGCCATAGTGGTTATTGGCATTGGAGGAAGCGTTGAAGTCTATTCCAACATGATGGTGGGTGACCCATCAAAATTCGATGACTAGTTGGTCACAGTTTCAAATATTGATGACAATTCACTTTGGTAATGTAGAAGAGTACTACGCTGGAAGGTATGATGAGAGAAATATTGTTGGGGATCATTTCATTGAGTGTTAGACCTTGTGGGCATCATGACCAAAGGATAAGTGGGTACATGCCTTTATCCATAGGTTGGATGAAATGTCACAATCTTGGTATATATTAGTTGAGTTGCAGAGAGAGATCACTCCCTAGGAAGAACTGACAGTTTGCTTCACTCACACCTTCAGTTTCGCGGATGCCAATCTAGATGTTCATAATGTGTTGCGGCTCATCTGCGACATTTTTCTAAAGGTAGTTCTGGTGGCATACCCTATGGATCCGCATGCGCATTGTTAGATGCAGTCAATATTGGAATGTTATGATGTAATTGGAGGACCTAAATACGGTGACGATCCATGGAATATCAATATTCCATAAATAGAAGGGACTCAGGATGTCGCAGCACCTCACGTACCTACGGATCCAATGAATCAACCATTAAAGATCAGGAAGTTCAACATTGGGACAAAGGAGAACCTAAAGTTTGCAAATGTTGGGGACTATTGGGATGAAGAGACCATGGAAAAGATCACAGATCTATTGCATGAATTTCAAGATATTTTCCTACCAATTTTTCTAAGACGAAGGGAATACTGAGAGATTTAGGGGTAATGTAGATCCCAATGAAGCTAGATGTGAAACTAGTAAGGAAGAGGATATATTGTATGAATCCATGATACAAGAAAAGAGTCAAAGCTGAGCTCGATAGGATTTTGGATGCTAGAATAATTAATCTAGTTGAGGAATCATAATGGATAGGTCCCATGGTGGTCCAAGATAAGAAGACATGTGAGGTTTGAATTTCCGTCGACCTCAGAAAGTTGAATGATGCATGTATGCATGATCCATTTCCAACACCATTTACTCATGAGGTGCTATAAGGAGTGGGAAGTCAAGAAATGTATTCTTTCATTGATGGCTTTTTAGGCTATCACCATATCACGATCGTGAAGGAGGATTGTCACAAGACAACATTCATTACTGAATGGGGTTGTTTTCAATACATAGTGATGTCATTTGGGATGAAGAATGCACCTGTGATATTTCTCGGGTTGTTGTCAACACATTCAAGGATTTTATTCAAAAATTTATGCAAGTATGCATGGATGACTGGACAGTTTATGGATTGATTAGGGATCATTTGGAAAACCTACAACTGATGCTAGAGATATGGCGACATCATTAGATCATGCTAAACTCAAAGAAGTGTATTTTCTATGCACCCTTTGGGATGTTGTTAGGAAACATTATTTTCAAATAAGGACTGTTGGTTGACCCCGCGAAGGCTGTGTTTATTTTGAGCTTGCCCCCACCTACAAATGTGAATCACCTAAGTGTGATGCTAGGGCACACAGGTTACTACCACAAGTTTATCTGTGGTTACATTGCGATCATAGCTTCGATGGGGAGGCACAAGAAGGATGCATTGTTTGTATCAAATCAAGAGTGTCAAGTAAGTTTTGAGACGCTGAAGGCCAAGATGGCTTCCACACCAATACTAGTTTTTCCTGATTGGAATAAGGAATTCCATGTACACATGGATGCATCGTCGATTATGCTGGGTGTGGTTCTGGTGCAGCCTGCAAAAGAAGATATTGATCACCCAATTGATTTAGCTAGTCGGAAGCTGTCATCTACAGAGAAGAATTATACAACTACATAGAGGGAGGGTCTAGCGATGGTATATGCACTGTAAAAGTTTTAGCATTACCTTTTGGGTGGTCATTTCAATATTTTCATGGACCATTATTCTTTGAAATACCTATTCAATATGCCTTTGTTGGGGGGGAAGATATGTCATTGGCTACATCTCTTTCAGGAGTTTCATTTTGAGATAATTGTGAAGACGGGTCGCTTGAACGCTGGCCTTGATCAATTATCACAGATTGAGATAGGTGAGGAACCCACCAACATTGAAGACGGGTTACCAGATGCACAATTGTTCAGAATTGACATGGTTGATGATTATTATGAACAAATAATTTAGTTTTTACTGATGGGAACCACAACAAAAGAGCTGATTACGAGTCAAAATAAAAAGTTGGTTGTTAAGGCCGCATATTTCCAGTTGATTGTTGGGAAGCTCTATAAAATAGGACTGGATGATATCTTACGGTGATGTTTCCTACTACACGAACAAGGGAAGATACTAGTAGAGGAACATGTGGGAATCACCAGTGGAAAGTGTGGTGGTTGCGCTACTACAAGGAAGGTGCTCCATGTAGGATTTTGGTGGCCCACTCTTCATGATGATGCGACAGATTATACACAGAGTTGTGATGTCTGTCAAAGAACTTGAAAACCATCGAGGAGGGATGAGATGTCGGTGGAACCTTAGGTGACATTGCAATCATTTGATAAATGGGTTTTGGACTTTGTGAGACCAACTAACCCACCTGGGAAGCGAACTAGTGCACGGTACATCATTACATCGACACATTATTTGACAAGATCAGTGGAGGCCACACCTGTTGTAGATTGCACTACTACGACAATAGAGAGGTTCTTGTTTGAAAACATTGTGACTCAGTTTGGGTTACCAAGGATATTAATGAGTGACCAAGGGAGTCACTTCATCAATCACACAGTCAGTGCATTGACAAAGGATCTTTAGATACAACATAAGAAGAGTACCCGATATCATCCATAAGCGAATGGGACAGTGGAGGCATTCAACAAGGTGTTTAAGCATGATCTTACAAAGGTATGCAATGCGAACCGCGATGATTGGGAATTGAATATTCCAGCAGTCTTTTGGGCCTGTCGCACCACTTGCAAAAGATTGACAGGGAAGACACCATTCAAATTGGTGTATGGGAAAGAGGCAGTCATTCCTATGGAGTACCTTGTTCCAAGTTTGTGCATCGCAATAGTGACAGGTATGGATGAGGAAGAAACATTAGAGGAATGATTGGAGTAGTTATTTCAGCTCGAGGAAGACCGCTTTGTTGTAGGTTTTCATGAGTGCATTGACAAGGATCGAGAAAAGGCTTGTCATGATCGACATATTAAGAACAAATAATTTCAACAAGGATATTTGGTGATGTTGTATGACAACAAGTTCATGAAGCATCCAAGTAAGATACAAATGCATCGGTTAGGTCCATATGTCATTAATTCCATTAATTTAGGAGGTGCAGTACAACTGCAGTAGTTAGATGGAACGATGCTGCCAAAGCTAGTGAATCGTAGTAGGATGAATCCCTATAAGATGGGGCTAGAGCTGCGTGATGCTTGAGGCACTGCATGAAAAAAATGCATGAGATGATAGTGAGAAGGATGACATGCCAAGAGGAAGTGGATGCACAAGTAGAGGAGTCAGTAGTGGATATAGGAAGTTATGTCACGACAGCCACAAGGCCACAACACAATCAAATCAGTAATAAATGAAGAGAGTTAAAGTAGTTAACCGGTGGCACTTGTTGAAGTGACGCATATTAATGGCTGATCCAACCATTGGATCGATAGGAACTTTGACGGATTTAGGTGATTAATGCATGATTTGGTCAAAATTATTAAAGTTGATTTGGTCATGATGGAGGTGCTATTGGCTTGGTTCTATAAGAAGGGGTCGAAAAACTAAGAATTGAGTTGTTGCATTACATAGTTGTGATGAGCTGTGATGTTGAGTTACATAGTTGTGATGAGCTGCATCAACTGAGTTGCGGTGATTGGCTAAGTTAGGAATAGATTTGGGACAGTTGCATAGAGTTACAGAGTTGCGGTCCATGCAGAGGGAGCAAGTCACATTCGATATTTCTAGTGAGAGGTATTCACCAGTCATTCCAGTCACTATTGAAGAGGAATTTGCAAGTATGCCAGTGGGATCTTCCTTTGTTTCGAAGAAGAAGAGGGGGAGGTAGCTTCCTAGCTCCCCGACGCCAAAGAAGCGGTAGAACAGAACGTCTGCGCATGCACAAGAGGAGGCACCTGTATAGGCAGGTCCTTCGAGTTCAAGGGATGTGGAGTCGACAACTTGCATAGCGGTTTCTGTTGTGGATATTCCTGGGTATGTTCCTGCCTTGCGGTCTGGTGCAAATCCAAGGAAAATGACCAGGAACCGAAAATACCCAATGAAGATGATGACAATACTGCAAGGTATGGCATGAACTATGGACATTGTTCCAACACTAATGGCAATGAAGTATGACAATTATGATTTGTTGGCATCAACAACAGTCATAGAGGAACCCTATGAATCTATGGTAGTGGTTGGAGGTGGCCTAATATTACACATTCCACGAGATTGGGCACATGTATTGGACAAATTCAAACTATTGGGATTGATCAACATGCTGTATTTTTGGTGGTTGAATGAGGAAAATACCTGTGTAAAGCAACTTTTGGCATGCTTCCATGCCGGGATTTTGTGGCTATATAAACCATTTGTAGTCATAGTAGCACTGATTTCAGAGATCATGGGGCTGCCTAAGGATGGGTCAGACCCCTCCCAATATTTTATAGGAAGGGATAATGAAAAGAGACTTGCGATAAGACTAAACAAGAGATATGGTTTGTAGTAGGACGGATGAGCATACTACATCAACAACATCAATGATTCGGCTGTCTGCATTGGCGCACTAATTTTGGCTACTAAGATCGTGCAGATGAACAATACTACCCAGTGTAATTATGGGGTTATTGCATGCATAGAGTAGTGTGTAGAAGGAGTCCAAATTAATTAGTCGCTCTTTCTAATGAACCAATTGACAGAGGATGCAGTGGTATTCCAAGTGGGCTTATGCCCGTTCTTATATAGTTGGTTACTAATTTTAATTGCGGTCATGTTTTGGATGGAGCCAGATGACTATCAAGGCATGGACATAGACGTCATAAAAGTTTGCAAGGGAGCACAATACCATAACCTTTGGTGGGTGAAGGAAGCCGATAGACTAAAGGATTGTGATATTCAATTTTGGATCTATTGGGAAGTGCTACAAGCTGTAGCTGTGAAAATTCCAGGATTGTCTAAGGAGGCTATGATGAAGCTCCAGTGGGTTGCTCGATTCATGATTGGCCAACACACCGTTCATGTGCAGGCATGACAAGACCCACATAAGAAATGGTTGCTGAAAATTTACAAATTGTCTGATGCAGAGCTAGAAATTATTGTTAATGATTGGCCCACATCATGGAGAGAACCAGTCATCTTGGAATAAGTGTCAACAGCTCCACCAAGTGATGCACCAGTTGATCCTGTGCCCGATCCTCACCAACATAGTCACCATGATTCCAATGAAGACTCATCATGGACACCCACTAACTTAGAAGTAGAGCATGCATCTGAAGAATCCAGAAGGAAGAAGCACTAGAAACAAGGTGCGACTAGTAGCACAACACCAGGGATGAAGGAATATTTGAATTGGATCATTATGGTGATTACAACTGCAACGGATGCGGAAGCCGAAGTGATGAACGCATGATGGGTTTGTTGAGTTAAGAACATGACTTTATTCTTTATGTGATTTAGTTTTGAAGAAAGCACCAGAGGTAGTTAGTGTGCAGGACTTTGGCTAGATCAACACTGGGACACAGGTTTGGAATGTACAAATTCCCTCGAATGTGATTCAGACCAACAATGAGGATCTAAATGCCTCCCTGTAGAAGTTATATAACTTATCCATCGACATCAACATTTTTTCCACACATACGGTGGTTCATATGTAAAGAGTCACCAATAAGGAGTTGGAAGACAGAGAATAGAATATCAACAGTCATATTTTGCGATTGAAAGAAAAGGAGGCAGAAGCACGGAGAGAGGTCAAAGTGTTAAATAAGGTACAAGAGGAGTTGAGGGCCAAGAGCATCGAGGAGATTACATAGCTGAAAAATGAACAAGATCTCCTAGTGGTCGAGAAGGTGCAACTCTGGGACCGCAAGGCGTAGCTAGAAAAGGTAATTTTTGAAGTATGTTAATGAGTGTCAAAAGATGTTGTGAATGAAGATGCAGAAGCCAAAGTGCATCATCTTGGGATGGTGATTGTGCAATTGGAGCATGAAAACAATATTTTCCATGCTCTGACACATCTAGACACACCACCTGAACAAGTCGTATAAAGGAAAAGTGCCATAGAGGATGTGGCGACACAACTAGAGGAGATGGAGTAGGAATTAAATAAGGTGACTTAGGAGACTATGGAATTTTGGGGAAGCATAGTCCAGGACAAGAAATAAGAGAAAATAACCAAGCAATTGCAGTAGGAAGAGGGGTAGCTGGAGACATTGAAGAGATCACTAAGAGATCTCCCACCAGTCATTCATATCATTAAGTCTACAGAGTTGAAGGATTTTCAGTAGCACATTGTAAAGGTGTAGGAGCATCAGAAGAAGCATAGTACACAGTTAGACGATTTTTAAGATATTGGCGCATAGATTTCTATTAAGGAATTTTATGTGATAGAGGTAGTTCAACAAGGAAAAAAGGAGGTTGTTGATAAGATGTTGGAGAACCCATTAGCACATGATTTGACAGGAAGTCAGGATATTAATGAGAAGGAAAAATAACATGTGAAGGATATTACTCAGTAGTACGAATACTTGAAGCTAAAGATCAATGAGTACACCATGTCCAACTGACGTGGCTCAAGGGTGAGCCACAAGATTGTGTTGGGGGCCTCTGGGCAAGCAGTTTTGGGATGAGTAGGTTGAGTAGCATTGTCAATGTTGTGCAAGGTCAAAGATACCGTGTAAGTGGAAAACAGTGCGGAAGCCATATTTAGATTATCTTATGTATTTTTTTGTCACCTTTTGTAATTTTGGACCACATTTTGTGGATAGTGGTCACTATTTTGAAGAATTTTTAAGAATTAGTTAAGAAGTTAGTTAAGTGGACCACTGATGTAAAGGCGCAAGCCTATAAGTAGATGTTGAATTGCAAGAGTTAGAGGTGCTTCATAAGTTCTTAGACACCTTGTTGTTTCTTGATCTTCTGAGATAGAGTTCAGTTTTGAACTTATTACTCTATGTATATGACTTGAGGAACTATTTTGGGAACTTATGTTTTGTTGCAGAAGTTAATATGACATGACGAAAGTTTATCTAAATCATTATGTCCTTTTATGTTTTCTTGTTTTACTATTTTATCTGACCCAGTTATGAATGCAATGTGTACCTACAAAATGGATATATAAATGATGCGATGTTTCCCTATTTTGAGTGATTTTATTCTATTAAATCTATCTGCGTATCAATGTTTACTATAGGTCCGGTATGATAATGTGATATGTTGAATGATGATGTCGTTCTGTTAATGCATAAGTTGAATGGTTAGATCTGTTGAATAATGTCACACTAAGTTATAAGTAGATGCACATGGTTCCCCTTTATTCTACAGAAACTTGGTTCGATTATCCCTCCCTAGAACATCTCAAGTGAGACTTCATCTTCTTTGCAGGTGTTTTTGGATAGGATAAAACATGTCTAGGCCGGTGCTCAGGGAGATTGCGGTGGTTTGGGCGTCGATAAAGAGAGAACCCATGTTGACTAAGTTTGTGTCAACATTGTTCTACTTAGTTGGGTCGGTTTCTTAGGTGTGTTGGGTGCTTATGTGTGTTAGGTATTCTACCAAGTTACTTAGGTAGTTAAGGTTAGGAACATTAGTATGTTTTGTGTTGGGGCTCTTAGTGGTATTTAGTTATCCATAAATGAGGTTGAACTTATATGGATTAGTTCTATAGGAGTTGCAAAGTAAAAAATATGTATCACATATATGGGATACATAAGTATGTTTCATAGGTGTTCCATCTATGTACATCCTTTAATATGTCCAATGGGTGCTTATGTAGGTTAGGTATTCATGTGCATGAGTTATATAAGTTTGTTCCGTATGTGTGTCACTTGACTACATTGGGTGCTTATGTGACTTAGGTGAAACATGAGATGCATTAGGCAGTTAGGGTTAATGTGTTATTGGGTTAGGATAAAAATGGTTTGAGTGTAGTTGGTGAGTTGTGAATGGGACTAGTGATAAAGGGATTAATGATTTAGGGGTCAAGGATCATGTTAATAGGACAGTGTCACATTGAACTTATGTGCATTCCCATGTTATATTTTTTATATGAGTGTCATCATAATAAAATTTAACATCCTTATATGGGTTTCATGAGTGCATCACACGTGTGTGTGAGTCTAGATGCATAAACTATGTGCGTTTTCCACACTTGTTAAGTTTTTATGTGGGTTAGGAGTTTATTTACATCACTTCTAGTTGTATTAGTTTCTTATTTTGTAGGTTAAGTGTGTTAGCATATTTTGTGTATTAGTTGCATCTCTCACATGATTCCACATGCAATTTCATATAATTTTATTGTTAGTAAATAACATGTTGTAAATGTGCATTTTTGTCATTATGCATTCTGTAATTATTCACTGTTCCCAACATTATAATTGATATCTCCATGCAATCATTCAAGCTATCATAATTTAGAACACTACCCATAGAAACATTATTGGCAAAACATGTATGATCACACATAAGTATGAACTTTGAAGATTTCAAGAGACAATATGAAATATATATTATGTCATGGAAGTTATAATATAAAAATAGACGACCCTTATCTATAATGTCAGTGTACATGTATAAAAAAGGTCAATGATGTATATGTAAACAAAATTACATTTGTTCCACACTACACATCAAAAGTCTAACTTTTTTTTTCCTGACTGTTGTGCATCTTGTCTCTGTCCATGACCATTGTGCATATCTGGTGACTACAAGTCAAACATCATAATATTTTTATCACGTAACTCAACTAATACTGAAGCACTAACAAACTTAAAATATTTTAACTACCACTCAATTACATAGAACAAACACTGACTAAATCCATGTGAGGTATATATGCTTGTGTTGTTCTCCTCCTTGATGAAATCATGTATGTAATGGTGCTCTGCAAATAAATAATCCTATGTCAATTAGCTCAACAATTTTCAACATGTATGCATGAGAAAGTACTAACCAATTTTGTAATTAATGAACATAGTATTGAAAAAATATGCTTTGGGAGAGGAGACTAGTTTTCTTTTGTAGTGAGAAAATATGTAGGTTGAACATGAACCTCGATTACATGCACTATTGGACTAGAGTGAAGCTACATTCACCAAATGCTAAACTAGTTAGACATCATGCATGTGCATAGACAATACGAATGAACTGCACATGGACAAATACTCAACTAGATACCTTTTTTGTGACTTATTCTCATTGTAGATGCAACATTAACAACAACATCAAAAACCCCACTAGGGTTTTGCATGGAGGAATCTCCATCCTAATGTTGTAAACATAAAAAAAAAACATTAAGAAACACAAGTTGTGGAGTGAGCTGAAAGTTAACCAACAATTGTAATTCAAGGCTATGTACATTAATATGGAATCAATATGTCCATGATCATGGACACCCACTCTTTTTATGGAAGAGGGTCATCTAGTGTAAAAAAATCCCTTATCTACATTTGGATTGTGGGGAGAGACAAACCAAAGTAGTAGTGCAATGATTTTTGTTGATTCCTCCAATCACAGAGTGTTGTCATAGTTACACATGATCATGAATCGATGAAATAAGCTATATTGAAAAAATAACATGTTGTAATATTACCTTTTCCTCTGACATATCTCCTGCATGGGAGGGATTGCTACTACCAAATTCTTTCCCCACTGCAAAGAAAGATAACACCTGCAAGTTCAAAAATTATAAATATTAGCAATCTATCAAAAAATATGGTAAGAAAAAAAATTATTTGAACAATATTAAGTCATTAACCATGTACATACCTTCATAAAAAACTCATAAAGGCCACTTCTGGGGAATTCACCAAAATCAATGTCTCCGAAATCCTGTTGAGAATGTGGTGCCTGCAACTAAAAAAATTATAAATATTAGACCATCTAACAAATTAATAAACTAACATGTATTAATAAATTGACATGTATTAACAAAATGACATGTTGAAATGTGACCTCGGTGTTGGTTTTTGTCACCATAGATATGACAACATTAGGTACACTAAGACCCCTTGTAGAGGCATCATGCTCCAACAAGATTAAAAATTGTATATATTAATAATATTTTAATGTGTACAATAGGGAAAAAATAATTTGAATGAAATTATTGTTTTAACAATATCCTTACCTGACCAAAATTCATCATAGAGGCACCATGTGTTGGTCCATGAACATAGTAGAACTGACCACACGTCATGCATTTGGGAAACTCAATCTGGGGCTCATGGTATGTTGATCTATCCTCACCAGTATATGTTCCTCCACCACTAGAGGTTGATGTTTGTACCCCACTAAAGGAATAATAGGGCCCTTCCTTGTCAATAGTTGTGGTGTTGTGGGAAATCACCTAAGCTAGCGTAAAAAAAACCCACCATGTCTGGGGAATCATATTATGTGAAGGAGGGACATCCACTCTCGATAGTTGGCTATGGGGTGGATATGTCAGTCAATTAGCATCTATATGCCTAGAATTGGGACAATTTGGGGGCATCCCCATACCATAACCCTAGAACCCCAAGATATTGAAATAGTACACATGTTTTCCCATCACAAAATCAGCATAGATTTTCTTGAGGAAGTATCGCAGTACTTCCTTATTGTTGTGTGGGGGAATGTCAAAAACCATATACCATCTATCCATCCAGTTATCTCTTAATAGTTGAGAAATGAACGATTCAGTTGAAATATGTGGTCTACTAGTGTATGGAATGTCATTTGTACTAGGAACTCTAAAAAGTCAATATATTTTCTCTTCGGTTATTTTTTGCTTCGTCACATCATTCTAACTAAAGCCATCATCATATTATTTTTGTTTTATTTTTTTATATGATGCTATGTAGTACAACACATAATTTGAACGGTTGATAGTGTCGACAATAACATCTAATGATGCTTACAAGGAGTGACACACTTCATCTCCACCTTTACAAGAAACATAGATATCTCTCAAATGACCAATTTCTCTCGATATCTATGCATATTGATCTATAATAGCCACTGTAATCATAGATAGAAATAAAATATCAATAGAAAATACACATAGTATAATGACATCTCTAAGTAATGAAAAATGTAAAGCTAGTGTACAATTAATAACAACATGAACTATTTATAATTAAAATTTAAAATTAAACAAGTCTTACACTAAAGAATAAACATTTAACATTTTTACATCCTAAATTTATGTCATATATATGTATTAATTTCAATTTCTAGATACATACATTAAATGTGTTATGTGTATATGTTTGATGGGAAGCTTCTCTACCTTATTTTAGGTCTTGAATTGTGAAGTTTCATAGAAACTGTAGTGTGTTGACCAATTCCCTTGGACAACCAACTCTGAGATTTCGGGTAGAGGCAAGGGATAGAGCCTAGAGGAGAAGGATCAGGGTGCTATTGATGAATAAAATCACAATATAGGCAAGGATTTTGATATATGTAATTATTTGCTATAGTGTGAAGTATTTTGGACTCTATAGGGAATTTAGCATATTTTTTTATATGTAAATTATGGCATATATGGATTACACTCGATATCATTTCAGTTGTATGCACTCTTTCTATATACATATGAGAAAATTTGCATATTTATGCATAATGGTTTGGGATCTCAGATTTAACAAAACTAACAGTTTTGAATCTTTTAGGATTGCAAGATTTCCACTAGATTAAATCATGTATGATAGTATGGGATTGGCCTGTAGTCAAACACATCAACCTCCATGTGTATCTTGGTGTTGGTAGAATCTATTGTTGAAATCATCTATCCTGACCTTAAACAAAATGTACCCCTCACTCAAGTGTAAAAAAATATTAATCATGGGAAGATTCTCTACCTTATTTTAACACTTGGATTAGGAAGTTCCATCAAAACTATAAGGTGTTGACTAATGTCCTTGGAGGACCAACTTTGATATTCTAGGTAGGGGCAAGGGATACATCCTAGGGGAGGGGAAAACATTTTTATCGATGAATAAAGTCCCAATATTGGAAAGGATTTTGATATGTTATTATTTGTTGTGCCATGAAATTTTTGGGACTCTATAGTCCATTAAGAGTCTTTGTTTATGTATTTGGAGAATACATGAATTCTACTTAATTTTGTTTTAGGTGTATGTATCCTTTCTATATACATGAGAAACTTTGCATATTTGTGAATGTTGGTTTGGATTCATAAGGATGTTATGAATATATATGCATCTAGTGAAATTGATTTGATTTTTATGAGTAAATTAGGGTTTTAAGTTCCTTTGGGCATACAAATGACTAGATATATGTTTTAAAACCATTTTAGGGCATACTAATTAAAAATTTTATAATTTCAATTCATTTTAGGGTATACAAATTAATGAAAATAGAGAAATTGGAAGGATGGAATTTGATGCAAATTCCTGATAATAAGGATATTGATGCCCAAGGTGGAATATCCAAGATATAGTCACTCAAAACGCGTTCATCAATAGTTGTTTTATCTCCCAAAATTGTTTCTTTGTATTCATTATGGAGACAATGACAAGAATGACACATTTTGGGCATAAAATGACATATATGTGATTTACAACTATGTAACGTGTAAGCATTTTGTTTTCCTATCCTCCTTGTAATTCACTATGACATCGTTGGGATTGCTTCAGACTAGGTGTGGTAGGGTTGGGATTTCTTGGGACCTAATTCTCTTTTATAGAAATTCAGTGGGTTTCATGAATCCTGCATTGTGACGAAAAGGCCCCTCAACTTTGTGCACTCACCAATACCATATTTACAAATTCTTACTATTGTATTATGGAGGTGATGGGAAATTCATGCGTCTTTACATATCTCCATTTTTTTCTTTATTTCCTTCATGTATTGGCTCAACAACAACTAGAACCTCCCCAAACTTATCTACAAAATAAGTTGTCTCCTCTCTTATGTTATGTCTTCTAACTTATTTTGAGTCATGTTTTATTACCCATGATTGTATCTCTTAGAAACTCATCCTTCTTATTTTCTTTTTGGTGTTGGGATTCAGCTTCCTCTTCCTCTTTCTTCCTTCCATATCACCCTATTAACACTTTGTTTTTCAACAATCTATTTGTAAGCCTGACAGGAGTTCGATGAGAATCCCATTCCTTTGAAAACTTTGTGTGAGATCCCTTCAGGTTATAAGAGGTACAAGGTAAAGAAGAAAGTGGCAGGTGCACTGAAAGCATTAATGGGACTCATGATCAAAGGTTGAGGTTGATCGAATGGTGGATCAATGGCTCCAAAACATTTTGCGTAAGCAGACATGCTCGACCAAAACCACTTTTCCAGATTATGAAATGGGTTAAAGGTCAAAAAACATTCGATGGAAGAGATGAGATCCAAGTCAGATCTATGGTCTCAGTCGATTTCACAAACCATACTTGTGCGGGTAAAGCTGCAATGTCAAATCGTGAAAGAGTGGTACCGATTGCGAAGTTCAATGGTCGTGGAAACAAAGAAAAGAGGTCTACGGCCACTATTTATTTCACAATGCAAATTAGCGAGGTGGAATACCAAGATTTCTCATTGCGAAAAGTAATGGTTCCCACTCAAATCTACGGATGCATGAAAGGGTTGGTCGCAATTAACAATTGAGAACACATCACGATCCAAAACTGCTCGTGGTGTCCAGAGGATAAAAGTTGGTGGAAGAAATAATGGGACGTGGACGATGGATGTGAAAGCCTCAAATCTGATGGCTGAGAAGACTTCCAGGGTACAGGTTTCAATCCCAGTGTGAATATGACAGTGAAGGAGAGGTCCACGCATGTAATCTGCGTCCTTGCATATTGGTCGATTTCTCCGATGCCATTTGTAGCATGCGTACCAGTGGAATCATCCCTTTGGTAGAGTCATGCTCCATAAAGATAAGTGGATTTTTGTGTGAGTTTTCCTATGAAAGTAAGGAAAGTAACTAGCAAGTCCGCTACTCACACAGGACAAAGCCAACTCGACGCCGGAGACCATTTTGTTTCCTACAACACAAGAGAAAGGAAACATGGGAGTGTCCACTTCATGGAATGTACAACATGGATCAACTATACCAAACAGTGTCTACAAATACTTCCCATGGCAAACAATAAGGTTCCACAGCCACTGAAACAACATAACTAGATCCCCAGCAAGTAAAGGATCACTCTTCTTGCGCCCTCACACATGCTAATACCAAATACACTCAATAACAGAGTGTTTAGGAATGTTGACCAGTCATTATGAAGGTCAGTCTCGAAGCCTTATATATATTGATTTCAGAGCAATGAAAGTGAACTAACATGTCTCCAGAACCCAAGTTTCTACTTCTCCATGAATCTGCAAAGGCCTAAAGAGTTTGACAATGAAGATCTGATTTGAGAATCTTTTCCATCTGGGGGCATTGATGGTTGATGAGAAGCTCCCATACTCTCTCATCACCTTGGTATTTCTTGCCAAGAATGACATTAGCCATCGGGGCCCAGACGTGATACCTAGGCCTCCAAAGACGGGAGGCCTGGACACTTACTCCTCGTGAGTGTTTTTTCAGGAACCCCTGATAGCATCTCTACCACCAAATCCTCCATGGAAGGGGACAATCCTTGACTACTCCCTATATAAGCATGTGTTCGAGTGGGAGTGTCAGGGGTCTAAATCCTACACATCCCTGTTTGTGAAGTCCACTTTCCAAGGGTGATGGGGCTAGAGTAGATATGCTACACCTTATTGCCTATGGGAGAGCTCACCTCGTTGGGGATGAGAGGTACAAGAATGACAAGCCACCTCACAGGTCTATCTCAACTAGGAGCAATGCAGCCCTTCTTCTAGAGCTGATGGCTAACAATGTTACCCAGGGAGGAAGGAGGTGGCGAATGTGATTAAACAGGGGAAATATGAAAACTACCTTGCCAGTGTGTGCCCATGCAGAAAGCTGCATTTGAACACAGTGGTTACACATGCTTCGGGCAGGGGAGGAGGCATCACACTCATAATCCACCATAGTGGCTAAGAAAGCCAAACTATTACTTGGGCTGAATGCGTTCACTAGATCCATAATGTTAATTCTTATTCTATAAAATGTGGCAATAATTCCACTCTCTATATGGTTAACACATGATTGTGACTGGAAACAGTTTCTTGGGTTTGTTTCAGAGAATAGTCTCAGCATTAGAATCGTATAAATACACTCCCGATAGAGGGAGATAGGAGTTGGTCAGATTAGGAAACTTTCTAGGGCTAAGGCTCTCCATTGTAAATAAGATCCGATGCCTGTGTTATGAATAAAATTGCAGAGGAAGAGTTGTTTCTCATGAAAGATATTCATGTGTCGTTGCTTCTTCCAATATGTATTTTCCTTTACATGAAATGTGCTTCCTGTTTAATTCCAATTTGTTGATTGCTTTCATGTATGCAACTTAGTGTATAATAGTTAGGAATTCATATTTTATATGCTCCAGCTGTTGTTCCAGACATTTGTCAAGTTTTCTTCTAAAGTTCCATGGAATTCATCTAGCTGGTGCTCAGTGCGATGGGTTATTATTTCTAGTCCTCTAACCACTCATGAAATAGCTCCTGATTGCAATATCGACGGCTACCTTGCCTCTATTTGCAACCCCACGCATTTATTTCCCTCATGCAAATGTTCCCTACCCAGGTTTTCGACTCCATTGCCAATGTTCCCTTGCCACGATAATCCCACCTGCATCTCACATTAATACACTTTATCCCATTCAGGATTCTGGCCTCCTAACCATCCTTGATTGAATATATTACATGGAGTAGGCTCCAAAGATAACCAAGAGATCCCTCTTTGATTGTGTAGTGCCGGAGGCCCAGTCTAAAGTGGTTTTGTTGTTTCCCGGGAGCGGGTCCTTCCTGTCGACCTTGGGGCCTCAAATCCCAGTGCCAACAAACTGGAACCATTGTTGGGGACAAAATTGAAGATCCTCCCTGGGAAAAATGACATGGTTTTAGATATGGTTGTTGATGGTGAACAATGACCAGACATCAAGAAGGTTGAGCACTTTCACCTGGAAACTCCACTATTGAAGGATTCAGACTTTAGCAAATCCGCTGGTGGTGTGACCCAGAAATCAAATGGTCGAGGAAAGCTAGAATATTCCATCTGGAAAATGGACCCCTTATAGAACCTGAAGAATGCATGATGGAAGGTCAAGATACTCGAGTCTACATTTCTTCTAGGATGCCTTGTTCTATCTTGTTAGTTTGTTCTTATCTTTCCCTAGATTTATCAAAACCGCCTTCTATGGTTCAACTCATTCTGAACAGAGCTATGAATATATTCTTGTTTATCCTTCTTTACAAACCGAAAGCATTGTGTCATCTTGTACATCTGGTCATGGCCTAGATTTTTATCCAGGAGCTCACGACGTCAAAGGACACCCCTGTGAAATTCATGAAACCTCAGACGATAGCTTCACTATTGTGCCTAACCTTGTCTCTCTCATTTGTCCAAGATGGTACAAACCACTACAATTGCCTCCCATCCTCCATGATTTTCCCACAAAACATTACAAGTACTTCCCCAAGTTTGACGGAGAATCTGAAGACCTCACTATTGAGAAACATTTATAATCCTTGGAATATTTCTATGATATTTTTGAGATAGAACATGAGGATGTCTGCATGAGGTCTTTCACCTAGTCTTTGCAAGGAGATGCTAAAGAATGGTTCAGGCACTTGCAGCCTAAGTCCATCAACACTTGGGAAGAATTTTCTTGCACCTTCTTAAATTTTTCGGGTAGGAGAAGGCCTATGGAGAAAATCCTTTCAGAATTTTATTTCCTGAGGAGACATGAGGGTGAAGCCATATCTGGTTTTAACAGAAGATTCACAATCTTTTATTATAACATGCCTAAGGAATTCCAACCTCTCAAGAACGCTGCCAAGATCTATTATGTGGCCACATGTCCTCCTAAGTTGTCCTTGCTTCTTTTGGAAAGAAAATCAACCACTCTGCAGCATATGTTTACTGATTGTTTGGAGGTTGAGGAAAATCTTAATATGTCCAAGAAATTGTGAGATCAGGATGGTGGTGGTGAAATGAAAGATACATTAAAATTGGTTGGGCCCTTCAAGTAGAATGGGAAAGTTCCTAGCCCGTTAAAGCTCTCTCCTGGTATACAGAAAGATGATCTGCCCTATACAGGAGCTTGAGGTCCCGCAGGCCTTTTCTTTGAATATGGCGACCTGCACCGCCCAAGGTCCGTAAAGGATGATTTTAAGAAAAATTTCGATGCACCTATGTACAATCAATATTAGGAAGAACACCCATAGACTACACCTAAAGAGCCAGATGTTGAACCAAATCTCGATGATAAAGAAAATCAAGATGCAATGCGAAGTCAAAAGGTTAAAGAGGAAAAGGAAGATAAGGGCATTGGAGGTGATAGCCTACCCTTGTGTTATGCCTCCTTTGAATTAATATGGCACCTGATTAAAGCCTCTAAGAAAAAGAAAAAAGAAGGGGAGATGGTGCAATTCAGAAATCTGTACAGGAAAGAAGATGATAAGAAGAAACTGCTAGGCAATCCCTCTCTAGCTACCGATACATTGAGGGTTTGTGATGAGGTGTCGAGTCATAAAGAAGGATGTAGAGGCCCTCAAATGAATATTTTTTCAGACGTTCAACCTTTGGGAGTACCACCTCACACAGAAGGAATATGCCTACTTGGTTCCACCGGAGAAGCAGAGGACCTCCCTCTTGAGGCACATTAAGCACTCGTTACAGAAATTTTGAGTACAAAAGGGGATGCCTCATTGAAGAAATATTCTCTGGACCACCTTCTACAATATTCTAAGTATCAGCTTGATGAATCACTAGAAGAAGGGAGTTCTAGACATATTTCCCATGAATAGATGATAGAATATGCTGGAGATTTCCATGATTTCTATGACCCCGTAGCGGAGTGCATGGAAGGGCTAGGTAAGGGTAGTGACAGATTACCTCTCTGCTTTGATGACCAGTTTTTTTGTCATTACCCTCTCCCTTTATTTATTTCATTTATGTCCATCAAGCATGAAAAAAGAACAATATTGTTAGGAAAGTTGCTTGATTGGCTTCATTGGAAGTCCGATTTCACTTAATCGAACTCATGCACTAAATTAGGTAGGGTAGGTAGGAACAAATAAGCTCAGCCAACATCGAGCATTTCCTTCATTGCTATTGTAGTTTGTTTTCATTTTCATTTGCAAGTATGGGTTTGCAGTCTAGAACATAGTTTGCAAGAGTGGCATAAATTTGCTGAAGCAGTAGCTCGAAGCAAAATGGAGATTTCAAAGAAAGGTTGAAGGCAGCCCAATGGTTTTGGCTCTTGGTCTATGGGGGTTATTTGCTACCTCATTGGGAGGATACCATCCCTCGTGGAGCCAGTTGTTAACATTCCATTTTTCAACAATCTATTTGTAAGCCTGGCAGGAGCTAGATGAGGATCCCATTCCTTTGAAAACTTTGTGTGAGCTCCCTTCAGGTTGTCATAGGTGCAACATAAACAAGAAAGTGGCAGGTTCACTGAAATCATTAACGAGACTCATGATCAAGGGTTGAGGTTGATTGGATGGTGGATCAATGGCTCCAAAACATTTTGCGTAAGCAAACCTGCTCGACCAAAACCACTTTTCCAGATTGTGAAATGGGTTAAAGGTCAGAAAACATTCAATGGAATAGATGAGATCTGAATCAAATCTACAGTCTTAGTCAATTTCATGAACCATACTTGTGCGGGTAAAGTTGCAATGTCAAATCATGAAGGAGTGGTACGAGTTGTGAAGATCAACGGTCATGACAAGAAAGAAAAGAGATCTACGTCCACAGTTTATTTCGCAATGCAAACTAGAGAGGTGGAATACCGATATTTCTCATTGTGAAAATTAATGGGGCCCACTCAGATCTATGGTTGCATGAAAGGGTTGGTCACAATCGATGGTTGAGAACACGTCAGGATCTGAAACTGCCCGTGGTGTCTAGAGGAGAAATGTTGGTGGCAGAAATAATGGGACGTGGATGGTGGTCATGAAATATCCCTCAAATTGGATGGCTAAGAATACTTCCAGTGTGCAAGTTTCACATCCAGTGCGAAGATAATAGTGGAGGAGACATCCATGCGTATAATCTATGTCCTTGCAGATTGGCTGATTTATCCTACGCCATTTGTAGCACACGTACTAGTGGAATCATCCATTTGGCAGAGTCATACTCCATAAAGATAATCATCTTTTTGTGTGATTTGGCCTATGGAAGTAAGGAAAGTAACCAGCGAGTCCACTACTCACACGGGACAAAGCCAGCTCGACGCTGGAGACCATTCTGTTTCCTACAACATAAGAGAAAGGAAACATGGGAGCGTCCACTTCATGGATTGTACATCATGGATCAACTGTACCAAACAGCATCCACAAATACTTCCTGCGGCAAATGGTAAGGTGCCACAGCCAATGGAATGACGTAACTAGATCCCCAACAAGTAAAGGATCACTCGGCTCATGCACTCACACATGTTGATACCAAATACACTTGATAAAAGAGTGTGTAGGAATGTTGACCTGTCATTGAGAAGGTCAGTCTCAAATCCTTATATATACTACTTTCAAAGCAATGGAAGTGAACTAACATGTCTCCAGAACCTGAGTTTCTACTTCTCCATGAATCTGTAAAGGCCCGAAGAGTTTGTTGATGAAGATATGGTTTGAGAAGCTTGTCTATCTAGGGGTGTTGATGGTTGATGAGAAGCTCCCATACTCGCCCATCACCTTGGTATTTCCTGCCAAGAATGACACCAGCCATCGAGGCCCATACATGATACCTACACCTCCAAATACATAAGGCCTGGACACTTACTCCCCGTGAGTGTTTTTTCAGGAACCCTTGATAGCATCGCTACCACCAAATCCTCCATGGAAGGGGATAGTCCTTGACTGCTCCCTGTATAAGCATTTGTTTAGGTAGGAGCATCAGGGGTGTAAATCCCGCACATCCTTGTTTGTGAAGTCCACTTTCCAAGGGTGATGGGGCTGGTGTAGATATGCTACACCTTATTTCCTGTGGGAGAGCTCACCTCACTGGGGGTGAGAAGTAGAAGAATGTCAAGCCACCTCACAGGTTTGTCTCAACTAGAAGCAATGCGGCCCTTCTTCCAGAGTCCATGGCTAACAGTGTTACCCGAGGAGGAAGGAGGTGGCGGATGTGATTGAACATGGGAAAGATGCAAAGTAACTTTCCAGTGTGTGCCCATGCAGAAATTTGCATTTGAACATGGTAGTTACACACGCTTCGAATAGGGGAGGAGGAATCACACTCATAATCCACCATAGCGACTGAGCACGTCAAACTGTTACTCGGTCCAAATGCATTCACTAGCTCCATAATGTTTATTCTTATTTTGTAAAATGTGGCAATAGTTCCACTCTCTATACGGCTAACACATGATTGTGACTGGAAACAATTTCTTAGGTTTGTTTCGGAGAATAGTCTCAGCATTAGAATAGTATAAATATACTCCCGCTAGAGGGAGATAGGAGTTGGTCAGATTGGGAAACTTTCTAGGGCTGAGGCTCTCCATTGTAAATAAGATCCGATGCCTGTGTTATGAATAAAATTGTAGAGGAGGAGTTGTTTCTCATGACAGAGATTCATGTGTAATTGCTTCTTCCAATATGTATTTTCCTTTACATGAAATGTGCTTCCTATTTTCATTCCTATTTTTCGATTGCTTTCATGTCTACAACTTAGTGTATAACATCTAGGAATTCATACTTGCTATGCTTCGGCTAATGTTCTAGACATTTATCAAGTTTTCTTCTAAACTTGTGTGGAATTCATGTAGCTGGTGCTCTATGCGATGGGATATTCTTTCTCGTCATCTAACCACCCACGAAATAGCTCTTGATTGCAAGATCGATGGCTACCTTGCCTCTGTTTTCAACCCCACGCCTTTCTTTCCCTCATGCAAATGTTCCCTACTCGGGTTTTCGACTCCAATGCCAATGGTGCGTTACCCCAATAATCCCACATGCATCTCACACTAATACACTTTGTCCCATTCAGGATTCTGGCCTCCTGACCATCCTTGATTGAATATCTTACGCAGAGTAGGCTCCGAAGACAAACAACAGATCCCTCTCTGATTGCGTAGGGCCGGAGGCACAGTCTAAAGTGGTTCTACTGTTGCCTAAGAGTGGGCCCTTCCGCTTGACCTTGGGGCCTAAAATCCTGGTGCCAACATACCCCATTAAAAAAATATGGGTATGTTAGATGCCTCTATAAGGGGTAAATATATGAGCCCCCTTAATGCAAAATCTCTTTTTCTTGTTTGCAATTTTTATTTTAGGTTCTTTTGTTACCTCTTTTTTCTCTTCTTCTTAGACTGATAAATTATAGGGTCATAGTTTTTTCATCCCTTGTTAAAAAATATGGAACATTTCACAGTTCTTGGCTTCCTCTTCTCTTTACAAGGATGTTCTGTTGAGCAAGTAAACTCATTACTTTCATTCATTAACACATGATTTATACAATTTATTTCCTCCATGAATTATTCCTTTCTTTTTCTTTAATCATGGCATCAATAGTTACACCTATCACCTAATCGAAATCACTAGAGTCATCTATCGAACGAATTGAATGGTCAAGATTCAACAAAACTAAAAAAAATCCTAAACTTATGCCATTTCCCCCTTAAAACATGGTTATCTAGGGATTTGGGATATCCAAAATCTAAGGTATCTAGGAGATCACAGAGACACAACCCTTATGACAAGGTCCTCGATCTTGATGTGTGCAAATTTGGGATCCAGGATGACTTGTGGTACTCTTCCTTTGCAAATGGACAAATCGGATGATTTGGGATCGAAGATCTCAAATTTCAAAGGTAATTCACTTTTTGTTAAGGATAGGATATGGATGATCCAGGATTCAAAATCCATATCTCTTGAAAAACCACTTAAATGAAATGGGTTGGATCTAAATATCTAGGGTCAATGTATCTAAATTTATAAATAAAATGCCTAAATTACAATGGACTGGCCTTGGAATCCACATCACTATACCGCATCACTTTTCCACATCATTGTTCCATGCTACTTGATCCACACCACTTAATTCCATGTCACTCATTCCACATCCCTTAGTTCTCATCTTTTACACACTTATCTTTTAATAATGATCATTGGATCAAACA
Organism: Pseudotsuga menziesii; assembly: GCA_001517045.1. Lineage (NCBI taxonomy): Eukaryota > Viridiplantae > Streptophyta > Pinopsida > Pinales > Pinaceae > Pseudotsuga > Pseudotsuga menziesii. The sequence continues at coordinate 345,977 of LPNX010848635.1, forward strand.
TACACAAACGGATGGTATTTAATCTCAAGTCACCAAAGTGTTTAGGATTTATGCCTTCTCAAGGACCCAAACTGGGCTTGTTGGGTGTTATATCATCTAGATTAATTTACCTAATATTTAATTATAGACCGGGGTTGGTAGGCTTAGAGTTGAAACAAAATATATGCGAAGGTAGAGGGATTCCTATGGTGTCGTGGAAATGTTTTAACAAACAAAAGATCGAAATATATTTCAAAATGAAAAACTGAGTCAAACTGCTAAGAATTCAATTATTAAGGTAATTAAAATGGAATAGAATACTAAACCAAACAATCAATAATTTATGCCAAAAGCAAATAACTTTAAACCGGAGAAATATACTATCAACAACTAATCTTTCAAATGGGAAACTAGGATTCAAGGAAGACCTAATTCATAAATAAGTAGAAAACTTAATAAAAAGAAACAAGTAGAAAACATAATAGGAATATCTTTGAATTTCGTCCTACAAGTCTCTTTCATTACTCACACAATGAAAAAGGAATAGCCTAAAAACATACTAAGGATAACACATATAATACCGAATTTTACATCCAAATGGATAAATCAATCCAAAGGAATGAACACAAAATAGTACAAGAGTAAAAAGGAATCAAAAACAAACTCAAGAAACACAACATAAAATAGCTCAAAACATATTCAAGGTGAAAAAGAAGTAAGGTAACTTTTAATAAATAACCTAAAAAATCAAAAAAGTTAACTTTAATGTAAAATAGAACTATTATCTAACTATTACAGTCAAATCATACTTCAAATACTAAAGAAACAGAACTTAAAACAATTTCAAAACACATTAAAAACAGACTGAACTGTGGGTCTGAAAGGGGTCACTGAATGATAGTTTAAATAGGCTGTCAGAATGACAATTTAAATAGGTTGTCCAAATGATAGTCTGCATAGTTAAAATGACAGAAATTAACCTAAATGATCTAATCTTCAGTTGAATTCGTGCAAATGTAAATTTAATGCAAAGAGACAATAAGTAAACCTACTTATTAAGCAAATTTGACAGTGAAGCAAACTTAAACAAATTCATGAACATAAAGCAATCATTAAGAAATAAACTGGAATTTAAACAAACTTATACATAAATAAAATAAACAGAATTGAATCTATTTAACTTGATAAAAGCAATCTATTCTATCTACTTTGCAAATAAACTGAACAATAATGTGGGAAATAAAATGACTAAAAGAAAATTAAAACAAACTATGCACGCAACTAACTATTTAATTTCAGAAATAACATGCATTACAGGAAACAAATGAAATAATAAAACAAACTGGAAATTAAACTAACTATAACAGAAAAGAAAGAAATAAACAGGAAAATAAAAGAAACCTCTAGTTGATGAGGGGCCCCGTTAGCAATCAGGGGTGATTCCTGGCTAACACTTACTCAAATGCAATCATGAACAACAAAGCATATAGCTCTTTATTAATGAAGATGGAACAGAAATGCAGTGTGCTTAAAAAAAACAAATCAAAGCATAAACTGGTGAAACCGCTAGCTAATTGATCTCTCGTGCAGAGGATGGTATATATATTGTTTTACAGAGATGAGCAAGTCGACCCTTTAGTGGTAAAATGCTCTCTAAATTTAGTCAACCATAAAGGCGTCTAACTAATCAAACTTCAACGCACATCATCCTCCTTCTTCAACGCGTGTCGTCTCTCTTCATTGCATGATGTAGCACACAGGCTCCTTCTTCATCGCGAACGGATCTCTTCAGCATGTGTGATGTGGCATACAACTCCTTCATTAGCATCGTTGGTGGAGTGGTGTTAGACAGAGGAGAGCGCGCTAGTGAGCCTTCTATAATGCAAACCATTGCATCATTCAAACTCATGAACTATTGTTGTGGTGTCGAGCAGAGGCAGCGTGATGGTGAATCTTCTAGAACGGGAGCTTCTCCATCATTTGAACGCGTGGACAGTAACTAGTTCGTAGGTTATTTCAATCATTTTAATTCTTGGAATCGGTTATCAACAGCACGATGTCTGGTTAATGATCTGGATGGAAAGTTGAACAACGAGTTGGATATGTTGTGTGCATATCTAGGACAAAATGTCATTTATGTTTGCTAGTGCGCTTAAGGAATATGGTCTACAGTAACAACATTTTAATGCCTAGAAACCTACCAATGAATACGTGCAACGAGCTGGATGATGAGATGGACGTGCTGTGCGCATGGCTAGATGAATGCGTGTTTGTTTTTAATTCGTCCAAAAGGATTATATAACCTACAAACAAATGTACATATCAATTAATATATCAAATGCACTTCAAACAATGTCAATTTCAATCAATAAAATCATAAAATGATCATAATAAATGGATTTTATATAAACCTTAAATTCATTCATACCTGGGGCTAAATGGTGATCTACATGACATAAAGTATGCAAAAAGATAACAAAACATATATTTAAATGAGTAAATTAAAAGCCAAAAATGATGACAAATCTAGGATCAACATTCCCCCAAACTGGAGAAATGCTAGGTCTCACTGATCAAAGAGAAAGATAACAGATCACAATGTCATAGCGAATTTTGAGACGTGAGCTGGAAACGGGGCATATGCATAAATGAATGAGTTCATAAGGTTTGAAATTAGTTCAACCATGTCCAAAGTAAAACTTTGGATAGGTTGACCATATGGTACGAAAGGTATAAATCACATTTACGATAAGATTGATCAACAAGAAAATCATTCCTTTGATAGTTTACATGCATGATCGGGTAAGAGGATAGGGTTTCCAACAGTGAAATAATGGAAAGCCTTTTAAGGTCAGAGCATCCATATGGAGGTAAAAAAAACCATCTGCCAAAAAACAAAATTTGGTTAACAAATTTTAATCATAAGTGCTATAATATTACAATGTTTTATTCAAATCGTTATTTGGTATTTCATTTGGACCTTCATTTGATCCTTCATATAGTTCTCCATGTTGATTTTTCTATGAAAATATGCTTCATGCTATAACCAAGTTCCACTGCTTATATTATCCTGAAAACGCTTATCATTTGTCAGAGATAAATAGATCTATCAGAAATAATGAAAAAATAAAAACAGTCTAATTTTTCCAATCCTCCCCCAAACCAAAGATATGGTGTTTCCTCAAGCCATACAAGAGAGAAGAATTGATTGTTCCAGAAAATAAAAATTAAAGAGTTCGATCTTGTTGTTTGATATTTTGTAAGAAAAAGAAAAACTAAGTAGAAAATGGAAATGATTCAAATATGTATATTTATGAAAAATATAACAATGCTTAGAAAAGACCACTTGAATGATAATAATAATAAAATATCCAAAAGAATTCCACAGGAAGAGCTATTCATCCATGCCTCATTTTAAAGATATATTGTCATCAAAAAATATGTAAGTTTACCCCGGAGTGTGTGGGATTTACAACTATGGGTCCCATTTCTAGGATAATGACATCCTAGGTATATGTTGAATTAGATGGCCAGGGTCAAGCCCAACTTACAGCCATTCTCAAATGACATTATAAAAAATTGGCTGTGACATGTTTATTCATAAATTCTATTAAAAAAACTTTATATTATCATTGTTTTACGAACTATGTGCATAGTAGTGCATTAACCATATCTCTTTTACCCGGTATTGCTCCACTACCAGCTGGCCTATTCAGTACCCCGACGGGTTTATCTTGGTACCATGCAAGCATAGTCCCACTGCTAGAGAGCCTGTTCAGGACCCCGATGGGTTTACTTGCATTTATCGAGCTTCTGTGTTTTAAATTTTTACTTAGCATTGACCCGCTTCCAGCAGGCTTGTTCAGTACCCCGACGGGTTTGCCTTGTATACTGATATTAAATATATGGAAGCCGATTGGTACTAGAGCATGTTAAGTCCTGCTAAATACAAAATTCAATCTTTGTAAAATAAACTTATAATTAATTTTATAATGGCCTACCATAGATCATGTCAAAACAGAATAAGTTAAAGTTATTGTTTAACCTTACAATCCTTCTTCTTCATAAAGGATAAGTAATGTTTCCCACGGGAAAAAATTCATTTACTCTCGAGTTATTACCAAAATACTTTGAGAGACAAGTTTTGATAACAAATATAGGATGAAATAGTAATACATAGGTGTAAGATGAGATTGTGACAAATATGATAATGAAAGTAGGTCTGTCAAGCAATTGTTCAAAAGAGCAAGTCAGAAATATACATGTCTGAATCAAAATACCAAAAACCATATGAATCATAGAAGAGCTTATTAAGAATGGTATACATAGGATTGTAATTTTTTTAATTTTCACTATAAGTTATAAATCCCAAAAGTACCCCAAGAAAGGTTAAGATACCTAATGAGTGTTTTAACATACTTCCCTTTTCCAAGTAATACTCCATGAGCTGCTTATAGAGATAAAGTACTTGTAATCAAACTACAAAACATGCTTGTTAGATGATTCAATTTATTCATGAAAACATATATAACAAAAAGAAAAAGGGTCCCTTGTAAACATTCTGTTAAAAATGACTGTCATTAGAGGAAATTTCAACTCAAAATGGGCCTCCTAAAAAAATTAATAAAATAATATTTATTAGTTTTGGAGGAAGAAAAGAAAAAAATACTTTTTGTTTGTATTTTCGACATATTTCCCTGTGTTTTTACTCAAATTCGATTGGGAGAGCTCATTGGATGTGGAATTAAATTCTGCATCCAACAAGTACCCACTCTGCATACTTTTGATGGACCCCGCTACCCCAAAAACAAGAAATACCTGAAAAAATGTGATGATGACATCATCATCACATTTTTTCAGGTATTTCTTGTTTTTGGGCTAGCGGGGTCTGTCAAAAGTATGTCAGGCGGGTACTCGTTGGATGTAGAATTTAATTCTGCATCCAACGAGCTCTCCTGATCAAAATTTTAGTAAAAACCTGAGAGATATGTCGAAAATACAAACAAAAAAAGTAGTTTTTTTATGACACACATCCCCAAATTTCTATTAAAAAAGTGTTTAATACCTATATGGTATTTCAAATTTAAATCAATTTCATTGGCTAACACATGATGAAATGGAATTTGAATTAGAGTTAAAAGGCCAATTTTGAGTTGAAATTTCCTCTAATGTATTTATTCATAAAAGCAAACACATATTTACATATATACAAGTGATGATAACCCCAAAATACCTTTTTTTAAGGATCAGGAGGGGGAGGAATAACTTCTCCTTCAACCATCTCCATTTCATTCTGCTGCAAAACATTTTGTATGAAATCCTGTTTAGATGTTGGTTGGTGATAAAGTCTAAGTCTATGTCCATTTACTACAAAGGAAATTTGCGAGCCATCAATTGTCTTAATTTTTACTGACCCGTTGTCAAAAGATGTAAGTACTTCATATGGGCCCATCCAACGGGTAGTTAACTTTCCTTTGAAAATTTTAAATCGTGAGTCGAATAGTAGTGCCCAATATCCAATATTAAATTGGTTTTGCTTAATAAATTTAGCATGCCATGTATTTCATTGATTCTGTAATAGCATGGTTATTTGGAGTGCATCTTGCCTAATCTCATTTAACTCATTAATCTGCAATATCCGTTGTTTCTGTTCTTCATCCAAATTCATGCCTAATTATTCTGCCATACAAAAAGTTTTAACTTGAAATTAAATAGGTAAAAGGACTTGTTTTCCATACACGAACTCGTATGGGGTATGTTCATTAGTGTTTCTCCATGTTATCCTATAGGCCCATAAAGCCTCTGGAATTCTATCTGCCCAATCCTTATTATGTAACTGAATGGTTTTGGTTAAAATGACTTCTAAAACTTTGTTGGTTGATTCTACCTGACCATTATCCTAAGGATGATAAGGTGAAGACTTACAATGTCAAATGCCATATTTCATAGTAATTTCTTTCATTAATTTAGAAGTAAATTGAGTACCTTGATCTGTGACAACTTCTTTAGGTACACCAAACCGGGAAAATATTTCTTCATATATGAATTCTACTACTGATTTCTCTGTGGCCCTAAACAAATCTTTAGCTTCTACCCATTTGGTGACATAGTCTGTACAAACTAGGATATTCTTTTTTTTACGAGACATGGGAGAAATTGGTCCTACAAAGTCAAGAGCCCATTTCTCAAAGGGTTTAATCATGATTTGGGGTTGTAGGGGCATCTGATCAGATGACATAGGTCTACCCATTCTTTGGCAACTATAACATCCTTTAACATATTTTGCAGCATCCTTAAAAATGCTTGGCCAATAATAGCCATAATGTAATACTTTGTATGTTGTCCTCTTATCAGAAAAAATGTCCTCCACATGGTCCATCATGGCATGCATGGACGATGTCTGTCATTTCATCCTCCCGCACACATATTCAAATAATAAGATCTCGACCAATGCAGAAGAGATCATTATCTACCCAAGAATAATTGGAACTATGAACTATAATATGACGCTTCTCATGAGGGGACAAATGGTTTGGTAATTTCCCAGTTGCTAAATAAATGGCAATATCCATGAACCAAGGGGTTTGAACAGATACAACAAATAGATGTTCATCGGGAAAAGTGTTGTCAACTGGTTTAGTATTGTCTTCATGTTGAATACGGGAAAGGAAATTTGCTACTAGATTTTCTTTACTAGGTAGGTCAATGACGGTAATGTTAATTTATTTAAATAAAAGAAGCCACCAGGTCACTCTACCATTGGTAATTGGTTTATTCATTAGAAATATAATGGAGGAGTGATCAGTATGCACAAAAACTTCATAACCTATAATTAATGGTGAAATTTATTAATAGAATAAACTACTGCCAAAAATTATTTTTCATTAACAGTGTAATTAAGTTCGGTAGGAGTCAAATTCTTGCTAATAAAATAAATGGCATAAGGTTCATGTCCCTCTTTTTGGCCAAGGACTTCTCCTATGGTCGTATCAGAGGCATCGGTGGATATATTAAAAGGAAGGGTCCAATCGAAACCCCTGAGTATTGGTGCCACTGATAGTTTAGATTTTAGAATTTCAAAACCATATTGACAAGATTTTGTCCATTGAAATTCTACATCCTTTGTAAGCAATTTAAACATTGGTGCAGCTATTTTAGTGAATTTTTCAATAAAGCAGTGGTAATAGCCTGCATGACCAAGAAAGCTTCTGACCTCTTTTTGATTTTTCATAGGGGGAAGGCCAACAATGACTTCAATCTTAGCAGAATCTACCTTAATTCCTTGGGAGGGAACATGGTGTCCTAAAACTATACCTTCTGTCAGTAACATTTTTCATTTTTCATGACTAAGAGATAAATTCGTTCCTTGACATCAGATCATGACCTTTTTGAGATTGTTAAGGGATTCTTGAAAGGTATTTCCATAGGCTATAAAATCATCAATGCATACCTCCACACATTCATGTATAAGATCAGAAAATATTCCTAAGAATGCTCGTTGAAAAGTGGCAGGTGCATTACGTAGGCCAAATGGAAAAACTCTATAAGCGTATGTTCCCTAAGGGCATGTAAAAGTGATCTTGTCTTGATCTTCCGGTGCTATTAAAATATTGTTGTGACCACTATATCCGTGAAGAAAGGAAAAATATTGTTTACCTGACAGGGTATCTAATACTTGAACAATAAAAGGTAAAGGAAAGTAGTATTTAAGTGTAGCTTTGTTTAATTCTCTAAAATCAACACAAATGCGCCATTTCCCTGTGACTTTCTTTGGAACTACCACTAAAGGAGAAACCCATTTACTATCGAAGATAGGATAGATGAAACCAACATTAAGGAGTTTTTGTAATTCTTCTTTTACTATATATTTTAGAGCAGGATTCATCCTCCTCTGAGGCTGCCTTACAGGTGAAATGTTTGGATCCATATAAATATGGTGAATATAGGTGCCAGGGTGTATACCCTTCATATTGATGTATTCCCATGCAAATGCTCCATCTTGTTTTTTAAGGACTTTAAGCAGCTATGCTTGTTGGTTTTCACTTAACCCTGCATTTATATGTAGAAATTTGTCAGGGCCAAACTCACAAGGTATGGTATGTGGTCTTGTATGCTCTTCAATCATGAAGATAGAAGGTATATCCGTAAACATTGAGAGAGACATATTCTCTTGAAACTCGTCTCCAAAAATCTGATCGAATTGAGCAAAAGACTGAGGAAAATATGTACATGTTGTTGGAGAAACAAACTGGTTTAACACATTCTCAGTGGTCTTCTCCTGAAGTTCCTAGGAGAAATCACTAGGGAGGGAGAGGTAATCAAAGTATTCATCCCCGAAATAACAATTTAACCACCATGAGTTTTCAGTTATTGGTTGTGCTGGGGGGTATAAAATAAGTCTCTCTGTAGACAACCCATTGGAAATCGTCATCTCTCCATCTCTACATCCTATAAAAGCATTTGCAATAGCTAACCATGGTCTTCTGAAGATAATAGGATGCCCTTTAGAAGGATCATTTGATTCTACAACCATAAATTATACAGGGTATTCCCATGAGGCTACTTATACGACCATGTCATCCAGGACTCTATCAGGTTTTACCGTAGTTTGGTCTGCTAGTTCTAGGATGGAAGGGATAGGTCAGATAAATTGTCCCAACTATAAAATTTCTAAGACTGCGGTGGTCATCATGTTGATAGAAGATCCTAAATTGATTAATGTATTTTATATGGAAATGTTGTTTATAATTAAAGTCACTATTGGGGCTCCTATATTTGTATATTTTGCAATCTGGGACTGATATGTCACACATTTAAATAGCTCTCCTATAACATGAATTGTGAGAGGGTTTTTTTTCTTCTTCCCTGGGCGTTTAATGCATAGCTCCTTTACTACCTTGATGTATATTGTTATGTCCTTGATAGCTTGTAATAGATGAATTTTGACACATATATTCTTTAATTCATTCAAAATGTTATACTCCAAATGAACTACAGGTTTTTCTATCACTATTCTTTCTGGGAATGGAGGAACTCTTTGCTACTGTATAGTTTCTTGCAGCTGATGGGTGTGTACTGGAACTTTAGAAATGTTCACGTCCTCCAAAATGACATCATTCATGGGTTCATTCGAATCCTCTTCTTCTTCATTTTCTTCATGAATGATGATTGATGTTTTGGGTTTATCATTCACAACTCTTCCAGCTTGTAATTGAATCTCATGTATAGGTACACTCGAAATAAGGTACGATGGAAGAGTTTACAACTCAATGTTGTTAAGAGCTTGAGTTGGTTTATTATTTGGGTTAGGTATCAGTTGTGCAGTTAATAATGTTGTTCTAGGAATATTTATGTTCAGGAAGTGATGAGGTTGTTGTTATGAAAGGAACTAGAGGTACAAATCTAGGAGAAATTTGCTGGAAATTTGTTTGATGTTGAGGATCAGGATAATTAGGTGCAGTTTTTGACTGAGGGTATGGTCGTCCTCTCCACCCTTATGACCAATATTGCTGCTGTAGAAATTGAGGAGGAGGTTACTGGGGTGGCGAATTCTTCCAACTTGAATTGTTCCATTGCTGAGGCGATTGATATGGAGGATAATAGAATGGAGGTTGTGGTGGAAAGTTCTGATATGTTGGTTGGTCTCTAGGTTGTTAAGGATACCTCCTATATGTTTTAGCTACATCCCCACTCTTATATATGGCTTGCAACCCAAGAAAGGATGGGAAGTTATCTGTTGGATGTTCTTCTATACATATCTGACATACGAAGATGTTGTTTAATGGACATTCCCTTTTGGGATAGTTGGTTCTACATCTTGGAAAAAAAATACTCATTGCTGCTCATTCTTCCTCCTGCATTTTCTTGGCTTGTAAATCATCTAGTTGAGAACCCATTACTCCTAAGATATCAGTTTTGAAATTCTACAATAGGTTTCCTAACTCTACCCTTGTAACTCCACCTAAACTAGGAATTTTTCCTCTTACATGTCTACTATAAGGCTCTCGAAAGTTTTTCCCGACTTTACCCCTACTTCTAGAATACGTTTTACACATCTCACTGATTTGTGCAAAGTTTTTCTGAGAAATTTCGCTAGCTACCATGAGATTAAGACTTTCTAACAAGTCCTCGAAGATCCCTTTAAGAAAAATTGTACGTTTTGCATCTTCTTGGAGGTCACTATATTTTGATTTATGTAATGTATAAATGAACCTTTCGATATAATCCTCTAGGATCTCATCCTCAAGTTGTTGTATCTTGAATATATCATATTGAGAGTCCTTAGGTTTGCAATACTCTTGATATTTTCGCAAGAATGAGGTTTTCATATCATCCCAAATCCTGATAGTGAATTCACCTAATCCCATGAACCATCTCAAGGTATAATCCTTTATTGTAGCGGGAAAGAGTTTTAGTTTATTAGAATCTTGTAGATAATTATAGCTCCTACCAAGTATATCGAACTCGAACAAAAATGTGTCCAGGTCCTCATTATTTTTTCCATAGAAAGTTGGTAAGGAGGAAGGAGGGATGTTCTTCATAGTTACATCCTGTAAAGTGTCTAAAATAGGGAACTGGAAGGTAGCCTCAACTTGATTTTCCCCTTCTCCTTCCTCATTTTTAACTTCATCCTGATATTTGTTCTCTTCTCGTATTTCCATATAGGCTAGGTTATTAACTTAAATATGCCTAGGAGGATCCTTTCGAGGTGATAATGTTCTTTTTTGGGAGAGATCTTCCTTTGATCAACCGTATTTTTATTGAATCCTAAAGGGATAGCGGGTTCTACTGTGGATGTTTCAATTTGCGAGATAACTACATCTACAGAGTTTCCAAAGAGATATTTTACCTGGGCAGTATCAACAAAGTCAAGGAAATTTGGATCTCCTACAAGTGAAAAAGTTGTATTATTTGGATTCAATAGTAGTGGAGGGTTATATATTTCTAGTGGTTGATACTCTTGAATTTCCTCAGAAATGAGGTCCTTAGGATCTCCTTCCAAGGTTCCTTCTTCTTCTATGGCTTCCTTGGGAAGATATACTAAGAGAGGCTCCTTAGGTTTCTAGGAAGAACTAATTCCTATCGGCATCTTTCGATACCTTTTGGCTGAGTTAGTGGTTGGGGTATTACGTCCCCTGTGAAATTTAGTAGGAATTTCAATAAGTTTTCCTGTATTAACAAATCTACCCTGGGGATCTCTAAGTTTGATCATGAAAAAATTTAAACTAAAGAAGACCTATGCTACTACTATTGTTGAATTTGGGGGCACCTTTTATAACAAATGCACAGGTTCTTACCGCTCCTCCGCTACCAACCTATTACTAAGATTCATAAAGAATTCTATATATTCTACCTTATAGAACAACTCCTTGAAAATGATGCCAAAGTGTTATGTCATCTAGATTAATTCACCTAATATTTAATTATCAATTGGGGTTGGTAGGCTTAGAGTTGACAAAAAATATATGCGAAGGTAGAGGGATTCCTATGGTGTCGTGGAAATATTTTAACAAACAAAGATCAAAATATCTTTCAAAATGAAAAACCGAGTTAAACTCCTAAGAATTCAATTATTAAGGTAATTAAACCGGAACAAAATACTAAACCAAACAATCAATAATTTATGTCATAAGTGTTATGGAGAGAAATTCCTATGGCTTGGGGTACCACAACAGACAACTTGACTCCAGAAATCAATCCCTTCCAATATGCAAGAGAAATAAAATATCTAACACTAAAGGATCAGACCTCGTACCTTATTCTGAATGGTTGAAGTAGATCCCCGTTGAGCTTTCCAACTTCACCTTGAATTGATGAATCACTTCCTCAACAATAAGTAAACAAGACAAGCAGACTATATATATTGGTGTTACATCTACTCTAGCATATATAATCAACAACGTATAAGCATTTTAAATCATCCATGGATAAAATATTCATTCAAACATACATTATTGGATAGGAAAAGATATTTCTATTAATATAAAATCAGAGATCACAACGAATACAACCTCTATTGGCACGTCTATGAATCAAAGAAACAGAATCCCCCACTTGGGCCTCCACCACCTCAATCCTCCATCTCTCGATAGTAATCTCACAAACAAAAGGAAAGCTTGGGAAGAACACCAAGGTGCTCCAAGGGACAATGGGATGCAGACTCAAGCACAAGTTCTGACAACAATGGACTATAGTTTCTTTTCTCTCAATTCTCTTATCCCTTCAATGTATCCAAAGGGTTCCTTATATATATTTTCAATGGGGTAATGAAACGTAGAATCCAAGCGATATTAAGGAATATGGAAGGCCAGGAGACAAGTGAGTTAGATCCATGTCAAGGAAAACTCCAAAAGGATTTGGATTTTGTACACATCCCGATGTATGCGGTTTTAGGGGTCAAACCCACTATATATGCGATAAGGGGTTTAAAAGTCGCATATATAAATTTTCACATGTTTTTAGGGATGGTCTAGGAAACATAAAAGGACAAAAAATGGTCCAAGGGGTCTAAGGAGTCTGCAGAGGGACAGGGGAAGGCCATACAAGTGTGATTCACCTGGTGTGGTAAAATCAGCTATAACAGATGCCCCCTAATGTGTGAGGTCAAACGGGTCATACGATGGCCGAAATACATTATAAGTCCATCCAAAAAGTGGAGTGATAAAGAATCCCAAATGGAAGACCAGCCACCCAATCAGCATAGTGCAATGATACAACTCTACACATAACTGAAAATACATATAGCAGTCCCAGATACATAAGAGTATAATGGCCATCAATAGGCATGATACAAAATATGACATAAGTGGTCATTGCCACGTACAATATACATAGATTAGAATCTCCATGATGAAGATATACAAAGGATCATGATCTCCATAATGGTTGAAGATATACAATGGATCAAGATCTCCATAACAGCTGGAAATATCTAACATATATTGGAATCAAGTCACGAGAGATAAAATCTCATGAACACTGCCACGATCAAGGAGGTAGCATATAAGAAACGCCACCAATCTGGAAGGTCTTCTACACAAACTACTATGATTACAAGTCCTACTATGTGAATATGTGTGTCGAGGTCGAACATAGTAGTCCGTCATCTGATTATCGGTCATTAATGTATACCATTAACAGACGCGAGGTCACCCACCGATAATGATAATGGGAATCAAGGTACTAGAGTGCAAACTAACACGTGTGAATAGATGTGTTGAGGTCGAACACTTGAGAGGATCCATCGATCAAGGGACATTGATGTATTCCCAAAAACTGTCGATGGCAAGAGAACCTGCCACTGATGACTGCAAGTCTCAAGGCACTTAGAAATTTCTCTAGAGTCCAATCCTAGAATAAAAGATGTGAAGTCAATGGGATGAAATCTGCTGAAAGGAGGGAATTAAGGCATCCCCCATCATCCAACATGAGGTACTCAGAAAATATTTATAATGTGGAAGGACTCGATCATAAGGTGCATGAACCAGTAACTGTACCAGGAATGGCTGACATGCAAAGTCAAGATAACTGAGGAATGGTTGAATCAGGTTTCAAATTCCTTCGAACAAGATCAAGCTGCAAAGGATATACAAAATGGATCTGCATGGTTAGACATGAGACAAGCTCAGGCAATATGGCTGATACTCAAAGTCAGGGAAGCCGACGTAAGGCTCAATAAGGCAGGAAAAGCACATGATAATGCAATTACAACTTGACATAAGGGAGTCCTGAGGGAAATAGGCCAGCAAAATATCAAGAGGAGTATGAGGCTCTTGCGAAATGTCATGGCAATACTATACAATGGACTCCCACACCCTAAGGGACAAAATGTCAGCATGGGTACCAAATGCAAATAGGGCACTAACTAGGGTACCCATGTAAGGTCAAGCTCTACCACTCATATAATGCCACTTCTAAAACAACAAGAAGGTTCTGTGACATAATAGAGTGGGTTCACACCTAAGGCTATAATGAAGCGGTCATAAGGTCATGCAAAATGCAAATGGTGATGAAACCTAACCTATATGTCAGCTTAGACATGATACCTGAAATCGGCATGAACGGGTCAATTCAATGGCTAAAACGACGCTCAAAAAGGTCTCCTACATCATAAATTAGTCCAAAAACAGTCCAAAAGGATTAGAAATGGTCCAAACTATAGGAAAGGGGGTAAAAATTTTCAAAAATTTGAAAAATTTCTATAAATAGTAAAAAATTCAAATCATTATAAAACATTTGAAATTTTTACCCATTTGAGCTTAGAACTTCAATAGAGAATTCCAAGAGATCCAGCCAGCGGAATCCACTACCGTTTTTTCCAGGTACTTACCGATGCTCTACTCTTTCATTTTGATGCAAATTTTGTCAAATTCCATGGTGTATTTAGGATTCTAGGCCAGCCTAAGATGTGTGCCATGGCCCATGTAGAAATCAAAGGTTTTTCCACGTATAGGGCTAGATAAACGCGGAAAATTCCCTCAAAGTCATGTACATACACGGTTGTTTAGCAAACAGGCATGTATGCGGCTATGCTCAATGATTTTTAAGTGCTCTAATGGATCAAACTCAAATTTTATGTGCAGGATGGTCCTAGAATGGAGAGAATGTGAACATGGTGATGTAGAAGAGGTAGTAAGGGAAGATCTAATGGCTCAACAAGTGTTACGTGTATCTGGGCTTTACAAGTTTTGGTGACTTGGTGGTTTAAGAGCCAAACCAAGACTATTGCAGATGTTGGTGGAATACTGGGATCTAGACTCAAAATCATTCCAGATAGATGGGATGTCCCTCACCATAGAAGTGGAGGACATATACTTTATTACTGAACTTTCACGATGAGGGGAAGTGGTGAACCTACGCTCTCACGGGCCCGGAGGTGGCCTGACTATAGATGAGTACATTGCTGTGTACTGCTATCTGGACAGGGAGAAGGTGGGGAGTCAGATCCCAACTAACTCCATACAGGTGTTTGGCCTAAAGGCCATCCTACTGACACTGGGCAAGATAGCAGGCTTAGCTTCACTCCACCAGGCCTTGTGGCCTCTGATGTTCTATGCAGTGGAGTGCATGAGACCCACTATGTACAATTGGAGCACTGTGCTACTGGGAAACATGAAACACCAGCTCAGTGAGTGCAATATGGGCAGAGTGCGAAACTTCGGTTTCAGCAGCATACTGAGCACATTTTTCTTTGAGCGTGTTCTGGGATTGAGCCCCAGAGTTGACGTTCGTCTACACGGGGTTCGAGATCCAGCCCAACAGCATTGGGTGGATGCGATGCGTAGACTGGGTGGAGTTAGGGTCTCCAACCCCTATCCAGCTGATTTCTTTCCATGATGGCAATGACAGATTGTTTCCATCGATGACTACCCCTATGCGGGGATAGATTTCTGGGGAGACCTAGACATGTTTCTACCACCAGGATTGGCATACGGTGACATTGGTAATGAATCTCGGCCCTCTTTGTAAAATTTTTGAGTTATTTAATTTTTTTGTGTTTTCTGATTATGTGGAATCAAAAGACATGTTTTTGGGTGACAATACATAGTGACATCTACCATATGCATGCAGATGTGGGACCACGGCGGCCTGAAGGCTTCCCTCATCATAGATGGAGGGAAAGAGGAGATGATATCATAGGTGTGGATGCAGAGTGGATGCTCCAAATAATTCATACCAACTTCGTGAGACTGACACACAAAGTACCCATGGCGCAAGTCGAAGACTTGCCTGAGGCCATGCAGTGCCAGGTGGTCGGTGTACCACGAGCATGGGTGCGGCTATTTTGATGGCTAGTTAGATCCGTAGTGACGTTCCATGATCAAAACCCCCCTCCTCCTCCAAAAGCTTAGATACCTGGGAGTGATACATTTTGTACTACCGTGTATTTATATTTTGGTGGCTCAAGAGCCCCATTTTTGTATTATGACACTTTGTATTACCACATTTTGGATGTTTATAAAAACTTTTATGATGATCAATTTATTTATTTACATGTGTAAAAATTTTTATGTTCGTGATGAGCTTATTTTGTATGAAACAAATGCCAATCTAACACGTAGTTAGCATATAAGTTAGCAACTTGATTATTAATTCTTGGAACATGTATGTATGTTATATTGTCAAATTGCCATTCTAATAACCTCACACGTAAGAATCTTCTTAATAATGTCAGATCTCTAACATGGTACAAACCATTAAGCTGTGGCACTATTAACTCTGAATCAAGTCGTACCTCAAGAGAGAGAACACCATGTGAAATGGCATCTCGTAGAAGTTCAATGACAGCACTATATTCAACAACATTGTTTGAAGAGGGCTGTAAACATACGCCTTCTGAAGACAATACCTAACCCATAGGAGTATAAATCACCCAAGCAGCAGAGGCCAAGTGTTGAGTGTGATGGCTATCACCATCCATGAATCCTATGAAGGTGGAATATTCCATTGACATCTGCCAAAAAGAAACAGAAACTAATCACAAACTCGATCACCATAAGAAAAATACCTACCTATGCAAAATTGTACAATAATATACAATAACCAGCCTTGGCTGAAAATCATGCATAGTACTTTTTAAAATAGAGCCCATTTCTAGGCTCCGCCAAGGCCGTTCCCTCATAATCCACTAACTCATAAGCGCCCTTCTCTAACACACATTTAACGATGTAAGGACCATGCCACATGGGGTTAAATTTTCCTTCTCTCAATGGTTCTTTAGGTTAATCCCACAAAAGAACCAAATCTCCCTCACTAAACCTCCTTGGATAGATAGACTTATCATTTGGGACCTTATTGCGACGCTTATTCACTTCTAGAGCCGCCAAGGCATCTCGACGCTACTCATCAAGTTGCTCTAGGTGGACCAAATGATCCTCCAATGGGGAAGTGTCTGGTAAGAGCTCTATGGCTAGCTTCAATGAAGGAATCTCACACTCAACTAGCAATACCGACTCCACTCCATGTACAAGCTGATATGGAGAAAAACCCATGGCAGTCTTAACAGTAGTTCTATAATCCCACAAAGCAGGATATAACATGATGTGCCAATTTGTCTTGCTTTGTGCAATGGTTCATTGGAGAATGGATTTGAGTGATTTGTTCACTACTTCTACCTGTCCATTCGCTTGAGGGTAATAAGAGGAGGAATGCTCTTGTTTATATCCTAACTTAGAAGCCAACTCTTCCATCATACGATTCTGAAAGTGCGAGCCATGGTCAGTGACAAGCTCTTTCAGAATACCAAACCGAGTAATAATCTAGTTGAATACAAAGTGCGCGGCTATCTCACCATTGGATTTAACTATAGGCATAGCCTCAGCCCACTTCATGAAGTAGTCAAAAGCTACTATGATATGATGATGCCCCCCAGCTGAAGCTAGGTTGCAATCCATAAAATCAAGCCCCCACTTAGTGAAGGGACCGGTGGTGATGATGGGATGTAACGCAGTATGTTTCGAGCACATATTACATGAAAACACCCGGTAAGGACAACACCTCTTGACCGCATCTACACAATCCTTAAAGATCGACGGCTAGAAATAACCCACTCTTAATATTTTTTGGGTTGTATAAATCCTAGATAAATGACCACCATGAGCCCCTCCGTGGTAATCATTCAACACAAGCTCAGCTTCCTCATGAGTTAAACAAGGACGTAAAATAGAATCTACCCCACGGTGGTACAAAGTGTTATCCACTATGAGGTAATTCTTGGATACCTAACGTAATCATCGTCGTTCATCCCGTGAGAGGTGAGTAGGGACCTTCAATGTTTGTAAATACATAATAATATCCCCGTACCATGGGTCTAAAGTTGAGATTAAGAATATGTGGTCATCAATAAACGTATCTTCACAAACCAACACCTCGGCTTCGCTTGGGAAATCTGATATAAGCTCCGCAAAAATTAACGATTTCTTCGATTTTGCCGAAACAAACTCGAGATTGAATTCTTGCAAAATGACAGTCCATTTATTATACTTTCCCCCAATCATCCTTCGAGTGAGGATGAATTGAAATGGATTGAAATGGGCTACAACCAAGGTCTGGCGAAGGAGAATATAATGCCTCAACCGTTGAACTGCATGTACGGTAGCTAAGGCAAGCTTCTCAACATGGGAATAACAGATCTCCACGTCAATAAGATTTTGGCTTAGATAGTATATGACATGCTCTTGGAGCTCCTCATCCTCTTGAACCAAGACCATCCCAATCATCTCCATGGATGTGGCCACATAAAGTAGAAAATCACGGCTATAGTTTGGGGGACTAATCATCGGGGCTGATTCTAGGGCTTGCTTGAACGCATCAAAGGACTCCTAGGCTCACTCATCCCAACAAAAGGTGCCATCCTTCTTCAAAAGACACATAAATCCTCTAGTCAAATTGGCAAAATTGACAACGAATCTCCATAATAAGTTTGCCATGCCTTGCAAACATTGAAGATGTCGAATGTTTTTTAGGGGAGCCAGCTGAAGTATTGCCTCAACCTTCAAAGGGTTGACTCTTATACCCTCCTTGGAAACAATGAATCCTAATAAGTGACCAAACTTCACACAAAAGATGCACTTGTGAGGATTTAACCTAACCAAATAATGGTGGCACCTTTCGAATACTAATCTCAAATGATAGGAATGACACATTCTCATATGAGAATGAGCAGCAAGGTCATCCAAAAATAATTTGATAATCGATTTGAGATCATGGAATATCAAGATCATAGCCCGCTGAAAAGTAGCTCCGGCTTTCTTAAGGACAAAAGGCATTTTCTAATATGCAAAGGTTCCCCAAGGACAAATAAATGTAGTCTTATGTTGGTCCTCAGGTTTAATTTGTATCTAATTGTCTCTGGAAAAGCTGTCCATAAAGGAAAAAACCTCGCTACCCACACACTCATCCAAAATCTGATCAATAAATGGTGTGGGGAAATTGTCCTTAGGACAGGCACGATTCAGATCATGAAAATCAGTACATATGTGGATCGCTCCCTACTTCTTATCAACCGAAACAGGATTTGAAACCCACTCCGTCAAGGGAACAGGATAGATAAAATTGGCTTTCAACAGTTTCTCTATCTATGCCTTAATCGTGGGTGCTTTCCTAGGAATCACTGCATGCAAGCGTTGTCGAACAGGCTTAGCATTGGGATAAGTCTTAATCTCATGTTCAACAATGCGAGGGTCGATACCTGGCATTTCATCATAAGACCAAGCAAAAATATCACAAAATTCTTTAAACAGCTAGGTGTATTCTTAAATCTCAGCATGGGAACATTTTGCCCCAATATAGACATTCTCTATCCTGCCAGGATCACGAGAGATATTGATAGGAATGGTAGGAGATATATTCTCCATGTTCCCATCAGCCATCGGACTAGGAGAGCTTAATGGAACCATGGGACTACCAATTCTCTCACTAAGAACCTTCCTAAAGTCCTCACGCTCCAAGCGGTCAAGCTCGGGAATAAAATAAGATCTATGATGCAACTCTTCCCAAGGTGGCTCAACCCCTGACATGGCCTCAATAATTACTTCGTCTAGAGGAAAAACACTATCAAGGTAGTCATGCACGTGAGAAGACTGAACTGACCATGCAGGAAGCACATATGGGTCCTCCTCCTCCGTCCGCGAAGAGGAAGGACTAGGCTCTGCAACACACCCAATATTAGCTTGATAAGCTACCATAGTTGTAGGCAACAACACATCCATCACGATGGGCTCACTCAAATTATTTGGTGTAGGAAGAATCCAAGGATCTTCCATATGACTCATGCAAAAAGACACCAATCTCACAGATGTTGAAGCCTCACCAGAACTAGACCCTATCATAAGGACAAGTGTAGGACAACTAAATCTTCCCATAAGGGATGGATACATGCCCACACCCACACTCCTAGTTGCCGGCTGAGAGTGCTCTACAATAGGGATAGAAGCTCCCGAAGATGCGGTAACTGACGGATTCTTGAATGATGTTTGATCAATTGTAACTATATTCCCATTAAATGTAAAGCATACAACGCAAAATAGTGAAGAATCTATGGCTTGCATACTATACATCCAATTCCTACCCAGGAAGAGATTATAGTCAAGGGGCGCATCAACCACCTTGACCTCTATCGCAATTGTCTTCCCTCCCAAACGGACCTTAATGGAAGGAAGGATCCCATGTGGCCTAAACTATCTCCCATCAAATGCAGTTAACATGGTAGTGGATTTAGACAACTCAGGGGAACCTAAACCCTTCCAACATGATAAAGACATCACAGAAGCAGCATCTCCTTCATCAATCATAGTGCACTTGATGGTCATGTTAAGACATTCTACATGAATAAAAAAAGACACATAGTAAGGCAAGAGAGGCTGAAGTCCTGCGACTTCAAATTTAATCATAGAGGAAGAATTATCATCATTCACACCAAGGGAAGAAAGAAAATCCTTCCTTTGCGAAGGACAACTCTAAAGTACTTCTAGTGCATACATCACACAAGGAGTGTGGCCCAAATCCTTGAAAACAGAATAGTTATAGGCAGCTCGAGCATTAGGATTGTGCCCCGAATGCTTAAGGACTCCCTTAGGAATGCGAGGTGCAACTTCAAGTTTATCCATAGGTTTTTCAATACACAAAGGAGTCTCTGGTGGATCAGGTTCCTTTCCTGGGTTGGGTTGTGACGAACCATAGTCCTTCGCACGGGTCACAACCTTCATAGCATGCACCATGTTAATGCAACCATGACCACTACCCTCTGGCAGATCTTGATCACCACCAGACTAATCATGGGTCCTCAAGTTCATGTTTTTATTGTGAGGTAAAGGGTTAGTCAGCGTAGCTGGGCCCTGTGCTAAGAATTTCAAGGCTTCATCGATATGAGGGCACAAGTAAGTGAGGTGATCATCCTTACACAACTTGCAAGGAAATTTAACCTTACATTTAGATTGCTTGTCCCCCCCATCATTATGGGTGTTCTTTTCATTAGAATTATCATTTTCATTCCTATTCCCACCCTTACAATTATTCTTACCCTTCTTTTTATTCCTTCCGGGTTGCTGGTTACCCTTCTGGTCCGATGATTGCACTGAAAGCACACTCACCATTTGGGTGGGTCGAGACAAAGCTGTGGCTTGTCCCGAAGCAAATTGGTTGGTTGACAATTGATTGACCTGTTTCACAACTGAATCCACAGGTTTAGCACTCGCACAACCAAAAATTCCATCGGCATGTGGTCCAGGTTTAACTTTGGGGTCGAAACTAGAATGTGGAGCATTGGGAATGATCTCATATAACAAACCGGATTGAGCATAAATCAAATCTAGTTCTTGCGCCCTAAAAAATGGCTTGTTCCTCATTTTTCACTCTGTATGTAGAAACATACTTCAGTATATAAGGAAATAACGACTTAAGGAACCATTCGAGGAGGAATTCCGACTGTATAAAGGCTTTAATCAACCTCTTCCATCTACGCCACTCTTGGATATGGTCTGAGATATGCGTGGGTTTATCCTATTGAAATGTCGACAAGAGTTCCTTACCAATGTCGTAACGCACTGGTAGCTAGAAGTGGTTAAGAAAAGTCATCGCTAGGTCATCGAACAAAGCGAATGCCCCCCTAGGTAGCTCTATATACCATTTCGTGGTAGGCCCTGTAAGGGTGCATTGAAACACTGTAAGGATGCATTGAAATAGCCTTAAATGGATCGAATCTTGGTGTAAGGAATTTGAAGAGCACCATAGGTGAAAGGGAGCAACATGTTTGCTCGAATTCTCTCTTGGTTTGCCCTCGAATTTGGGTATGTCCGAGGGAAGCTTAGTAGGGACAACCGGCCAAGCTGGGTCATGAGATACAGGATCATTCGTCAATCTCAAAAAGTCAAGAAAATTTAGCGTTGCGAGGAAAGGAAGCCTACGATGAGTAGGTCGGTGCACCGCTCCCTAATAGTTTTGATTCACATAGGTCTGATTACCATAACCACCATGGCCTTGACCATAGTTCTATCCTCCCATTTGACCCATGTAGGGTGAAATGGAAGCACCATAATGTGGTGTACCTTGACTATTTGGGGATACACAGCCATAATTTGGAGAGTAAGTGGGTTGTTGATAACCGTACCCATAAGGTGAAGAACCCTGTCCATATTGTATCCCATAATAAGGTCCATAAGTCATCGCATGAGATGTCCCATGAGACACTCCATAAGTAGGAATATACGCTCCAAAAGTAGGAATATACATTCCGAAAGTAGAAATATATACTCCAGAACTAGTAACATGACCTATAGAAATAGGAATACGACCTCCCAAAACAACGGGCGGTACTTGAACCTGAGACACAAATAGTCGAGTAACAGTAGTACGGACATGACTCATAGAAACATTCCAGCCCAAAGGACCACGTGAATGATGTGGAGGGTGAACATTTGAAGAACTAGGGACAAAGGATGAAGGGACCTGTGAAATTATGTATGTGTTGTTCCCTACAGTCACTCGTCTTGGATCTGGTATCCTAATAGGATCACTAACCCTAGGCATAGCAGGAATATGTGATGTAGCTTCCAGCGCCGAGATGGAAGGAATGATGTGACTTGTGCTCCCAAACCTCTTCACATGGTAAGGAATGAGAATGCCCCTAGGCATAGTGTTAGGCTCAAACTCAGACTCGACATGAAATGCCAAATCATGTGTGGGAAAACCAGACATACCATAACTAGCATAACTAGTGCTTGCGGGTTCAAAATGAGTCTCATCATCTTCTGGCATTCCATACTGGCGATGCGTTAATGGGGGATCAACACTAGAGTAAGTAGGTCTATCATGAAAAGTACCTTTCTCAGAAATTAGAGGACCTAACTCAGTCAAATCAGGTGAAGGATCATAGTTAGGAGTAAACTCCCCATCTTCCGCTTGAATGGGAGAGGGTGGTTCAGGAATACCTTCTTCGTGGTCTCCCATCGTGTGTGAATCAATGTACGAAGTAGTCCACCTAGACTGTCTATCTCTCTCTCCCAAAGGAGGAGGAGATGTAGAAGGTAGAATTCCTGCTAAATGACGAGAACGGCGAGGTGCCACACTCGAATCCACAATGACTCAAAAAATGTAAAAAGACTCTCTAACCACGTAAACCCTAGGCAAGCTAACGTGCACAGAGCATACACCAATAAAATCTAAAGCCAAACACAATCAATCAAGGGTAGGATAAATGAGCTCCTGAATGAAGCAGGTATGTCTCTCCTAGGAGAGGCTCGAGACTCCCATACACAACAAGTGGAGGTACATAAAAAAAAATGTGTCCCTCAGCTTAAACGTGTAAAGCGACTATGCTGTCCGACCCCAAATTGGTTGGGACACCCACAGAATAACCCCTACAGAGTACCCCCTCGATATCCTAGGTAAGGAAACTAGGGTCACCTCAATATAATCAATTCTTAGGAGGACAGTCGCAAGCGGGATTGACCATATGGGCAAGATAGCAAAGCCCGAAACTCTTGAAAGAGCCCCCAGATATGAATGCAATCCTGGAAATATCTCCGGTGCTACTCAGTTATGACTAGGGGTCATCCCAATCAATAACCACTCACACTGCCACATGCTTAACTCCCTTTTGAGAGGAGGATCCTGAGAAACAACAATTATACCAAGGAATTTCACACTCTCACCTGGACAGACACATACATGTTGTTGTTTAGTGGTCTTGGAGAATTTACTCACAATGAACTATTCCAAGACCCTAAAACCTAATCTTGCTGGTAAACCCTATCAAATAAAATAGTGTAGTTCATTTTATTTAAGCGTTGATTTTAATTGGCTTTATTACTCAAAAGAGGTAGATGGCCGTGCAACTAATGGCGTTATGACACAACATGAAGCAAAATGCACACCTAACAATCAATGCAAATGCATTGTGTCCATGAAAAATAGGGTATGCCACTACGTGAAATCGACAATTTTCTTCAAATGATAAATGCAAGCTTTCCTATATGAAATCCTGACTAATACTTCAAAGCAAATCTAGTGCAAGTACTATGCAAAATGCAAGATGCAATCCATAACGATAAGCAAATATTTTTGAATTTTTTGAAATAAAAATGAGATACTAAACAAAATAATGATTCTACAACCCCTAGACTCTGCAAGCACAATCAAGTAGCACTCAAGCAAAGTACTAAGGTAAAATAAATCTAATGCACTAATCCCAAAACAAAAAATTGAAAATGCAATGACAAGAACATTCTTCAAAAAAGAAATCTTACCCTAAAAAAACGTCTCTAGTCAGAAACAGAGGTGTATATAGACTCTAGTAGTGTCAAAGGAGACTCATCAATAATCAAAATTCACCTAGTAACAATCAATCTTCCTCTAGAAGGAAAAACTAAGGGCATACGTGATTGTTTGCAATAAATCTGCGTGTGTACACAAAAATAGCAGTGAAACGCACGTATATACGCGAATGTGAGTTAAAAACTCACGTACAGGAAGAAAGGTGCATAAAAATAAAGGCACATAGACAAGATGAGACAAACTTCACACCAATCAGACACTACTAGGCTAACATGCCCCTAGACCCGACACAGAAATAGAGAACAAAGAGCAATTCAAAGTCATTGAATGCCGATAGAAACCCCCAAAGGACAACTACTAGGAAATCCCCTGCAGAGTCACCAATTTTGTTACGGAGAGAAATTCATATGGCTTGGGGTACCACAACAGACAGCTTGACTCCAGAAATCAATCCTTTCCAATATGTAAGAGAAATCAAATATCTAACACTAAAGGATTAGACGTCGTACCTTATTCCAGACGGTTGAAGTAGATCTCTGTTGAGCTTTTCGACTTTAGCTTGAATTGATGAATCACTTCCTTAACAATAAGTAAACAAGAAAAGTAGACTATATATATTGGTGTTAGATCTACTCTAGCATATATAATAAAAAATGTATAAGCATTTGAAATCATCCATGGATAAAATATTCATTCAAACATACATTATTGGATAGGAAAAGATATTTCTATTAATATAAAATTAGAGATCACAATGAATACAACTTCTGTCGGCACGTCTGTGAATCGGAGAAACTGAATCCCCCACTTGTTCCTCCACCACCTCAATCCTCCATCTCTTGATAGTGAGCTCACAAGCAAAAGGCAAGCTTGGGAAGAACACCAAAGTGCTCCAAGGGACAAAGGGATGCACACTCAAGCACAAGTTCCAACATCAATGGACTATAGTTTCTTTTCTCTCAATTCTCTTATACCTTCAATCTATCCAAAGGGTTCCTTATATAGCTTTTCAATGGGGTAATGAAAGGTCGAATCCGAGTGATCTCAAGGAATATGGAAGGCCAGGAGACAAGTGATTCGGATCCATGTCAAGGAAAACTCCAAAAGGATTTGGATTTTCTACACATCCCGATGTATGCAGTTTTAGGGGTCAAACCCGCGTATATACGCGATAAGGGGTTTAAAAGTCGCGTATAGAAATTTTCACATCTTTTTAGGGATGGTCTAGGAAACATCAAAGGAAAAAAAATGGTCCAAGGGGTCTAAAAAGTCTACAGAGGGACAAGGGAAGGCCATACAAGTGTGATTCACCTAGTGTGGTAAAATCAGCTATAATAATAAGTAAATAACTTTAAACTGGAAAAAGATACTATCAACAACTAATCTTTCAAAGGGGAAACTAGGATTCAAGGAAGACCTGTTGAAATATTGTAACTTCGAAGAATATTCTATATGTATCTTTTGTGGTCCCCGATGGTCCTATCGGGAGAACCACTTGTATTATCTTGTACCCCAATGCTTCTAATCGGAAGAACTAATAAGAGTCATGAGGTTGTCCCCTCTATTTGTAAAGGTGGGTCATTAGCACCCCAGTGTGGTTACTTGAGCCTACATGTGTAACTTGAGCCTACATGATTAACTCGAGCCTACATGTCGGATGAGTTAATTCAAGTGAACAGATGAATATAAATAGAGGTGTGGAGCTCCTCATTTGAGACACACACAGTCTCACTTGTGTAGCACATTAGTGGAGAAGAGAAGTAGTTGGAGAAGGAGGAGGATCAGGCTTTGATCTCCTTGTTGGTTTTATCTTTTATCTTTTGGGGCATCTATATTGAGGAAGCTTTTGCTGGTTTTTTCCCTTTAGGGTTTTCCCAGGATAAATCTTTGTGTTCTCCTTTTGTATGGTTGTGCTTGTCTATCTTTCAGTGATCCTGTTTATATGATTTTGTTATGAAATCTAAATGAATTACTAATGATCTAGCTTATCATATGAAAATTTAACAAGGTATTAGAGCCACCCTGAAAGAAGACATTGTGCAACTAAAGAATCTAGGGCTTCTTATTTTTTGGGTCTCTATCCATGATCAATTAGCAAAAGAAGGCTATACTGACTCTCCATTGCAGGGCGCATCTTTCTGTCGAAGTAGAATTTGATTCCGAGCATTTTTAGTTTTGGTGCGGAAAATTAGGGCTTTCTACAGAAGAAGAATTTTTGAGTGATCCTAGCATAGGATTGTTCTCCTCATCAAAATCGAAGTTTAGAGACCTGGATCAAGAATTTTGGTTGGGTGAAACTCCGGGAAAGACAAACCCTAGTTTGACCCCGATCTGGAAAAACCCTAAATACTAAAACTACTAAGTTTTGGTACATTCGCTATATCTTGAGATTGGAAAAGGCTCAGGAGTTGAACATTGTATAGGCTGAATACAAAATATGGATTTACACTGTTTCCAAACTTCAGCCTCATATTCGCTATATTCTAGGAGATATGATCCCTCTAAGTTAGGGTTCCAGCCTCTTCCAGAATTCATCCCTAAATAGGACACCTGGGGAGAATTACTGTAGCATGGGCTATAGAGGTCCAAATGGAATTACAGAATATTTTCCAAAAATATCACAGACTTTACTTTCTATGGTCCGAATTCTGAACCTGAAGATGAACCAGTGACATGTGGCATGCCGTACAACTTCACTATTCTGAACAGTCCTGTAACATGTCACCTTGGTCAAATGATCATAAATCCCAATTGGTGAAACCAATTATGATGAAAACTATGTTTTTGGATCATGAACACATGAGGTTACCTCCATGTGAAAATTCATACATAGAGGAGCAGTAATTTCAGAGATATCACAGAAATAGTAACAGACATTTCTACAGAAGAAATTGGAAAACTAGGGCTTCCTGTTCCGGGAGCTTCCCTCCACTGTTTTCAGAAAAGGAGTACATTGGACAACTCCATTTGAAGAGATGTATCTTTCTATGCAATCAAATCTAAAATATTTGAAGTATTGAAAATTAGGGTTTCTCTGACAAACCCTATATCAGCCAGCTCTGGAAGCAGGACGGACATCTCAAATCGGTAAGATCTAATCTTTCGCTATTTGCATTTGAGGTTCTCATTTCAAAGTGATCTATCACATCAGCTTGATGATAAGCTTGGTGAAGTTGAAAACTTCCAAGCATGGAAGTATTTGATCTCTTTGAAGAAAATGAATTGGACACCTACATGAGTAGAGAGGTTCCAGTTCTAGAGGGAGATGAGCCTCAAATCCTTACACAAGAAGAACTTGATCAAGGCCAAGAAGATCATTGTTTATTCAATCGTGGATCAACTTGTACCACAAGTGTCTTCCCTAAAGACACTAAAGATATTTGATTCCTTGATCAAGCTATTTGAAGATAAGAACATAATTCAGAAGATGGATTTGAGAAAACAATTGAAGAATGTGAAGATCCAGAATGCATAACATCTTGAAGCGATAGAAGAAGAAGCAGAGAATGGCCTCCCATGATCATGGGATTCATTCATGTGAGGAATGTGTGCCAAAAGGAAGTGATTACTTTCAGTTGACTCTGGGAAGAAGAAGAAGCTCGTCTCATAAGAAGAGAAGAAGAAAGATGGGAGCAAATTGAAGATCAAGCTCTCACCATTCAAAGAAGATCCCTCAAGCGATGAGGAATATGAAGAACTCAATTCTTGACGAACCTCTTATCCATCTTATCATTTGGATAAGAAATGATGATTTCATGGATGAAGAAGATGATGAAGCAGAATGATCAAGAAGGATTCTACCCATGAAACAAACAAAAGATAAGTATTCAATTGTCATTTAATGATATTGTTTTGTTATGCATTTGATTATATTAAGTTAATGTGTTGTTTGCATGCATGTGATGGGTAAGTAGCTCATGGTTCTATACAAATCTCCATTGTTACTTATCTAGAATGAAATCTATTTGCTGACATATTGGTTTAGTGCACAATCTCAATGATGTCATGGTAGAGATGGAAGGCATATAGAAATTTTCTATGAGATATGGATGAATGTTGTATTGGCTAAATAGTTGCATGATGCATAAGAATTTGTCATTATGCATATGCAGTTCTAACCATGCAACTAGTGCATTTGAATTGTAGGAAAGGTCATGTACAAACTCCTAAAAGAAAATAAGTATGAGACTTGTTCCAAAGAAAAAGTGATGACAATTCAATAAACATGAATATGAAGCTCCCAGGGTTAGAGACACCATGACAAAAGAAAGAGCTTCAAAGAGCGGTAGATCCACCTCGAAGGATGAATACCACCATGGGTATGAGAGATAACTCAAGATGAAGAAAAAAATGCTATGAAAGAAGCTATGATCAAAGAATAACAGTTGATTATGGGGAATGATGTATATGATATGATTTCGAGATATAAAGGGAAGTACGTAGTATCTTCCATATGGATCTAAAAGAAGAAGTGTACAAAGCAAGAATCGTGATTTGCCTCAGAAAGAATAGACTATGACATGACATACTCTATTGACTAGTATATATCAAGCATAGAGTTAGCTATACAGAATGAAGAAGGAAGACAATACTCCACTTCAGGGGGACTGACTATAGAAGATATTTGAGTTTGACACGGTACGACATGATGGACAGCTTCCTGATGGATCGAGACTTTACCAAGAGTAAAGTGGGTTCCAACCTTCAAAGTTGAATGCAGAATACTAGGATATGTTGATGATATGACAAGACGAACTCATGGAATATGTTATGATGATTTTTGGGATATAGTACTCAAACCAGAAAGCAAGCATGTGGCATCTTACAAATGGATTTGCAAGAGGTTTCGTTGATAGAAGTAAGGAAAGACTTGTGGCTAGAGGTTTCTATAAGAAAGAGGGAATTAATTTTGAAGAGACACTTACTCCAGGAAGCAAGGTACACTTCCTTCATAACTATGATGGTAGTTTCTTCCATGGTGAAGTAAAGATAATCCTTCCTTAATGGTATGATTGGGGAAGAGTTTTACATCAAAAGGATTTGAAGTTGAAGACAGATGGACTCATATATCTAAGTTGAAGAAGGGCCTCTATGGCATGAAGCAAGCTCCCAGAGCTTGGTATGGCAGTTTCCTGTCAATTATGGGTTTTTCCAAGAGTAAAGATGATCCTAACCTTTATCTCAAGGTTGTAGAAGATGAACCTGTCATCCTGTTATTATATGTGGATGACTTATTCTTGACAGGGAAGGAGAAACAGATCATGAAAAGCAAGAAGAAACTAGCAGAAGAATTTGAGATGAAAGACCTTGGGTTAATGCACTATTTCCTAGGTCTAGAAATATGAAAAAGTTCAAAAGAAATATTTCTCAACCAGGGAAAGTATGCAGTAGAGATATTGAAGAGATTAAATATGTTGGAATGCAAAGCCATGGCCACACCCATGGACTCCAACCTGAAGCTGTTAGATGATGACTCATCAGAGTTAGTAGATGTGAATCATTATAGACAAATCATTGGGTCATTGATGTACTTAACAAATACCAGACCAAACATTTGTTTTTCTGTGAAGACCTTAAGTCAATATCTTGTTCAACCAAGATGGGTTCACCTAGTAGCTGCAAAACATGTGATGAGATATCTGAAAGGGACTATAGACCTTGGTCTATACTATGATGGTAGCCATGACTACAGATTGTATGGCTATACAGATGCAGATTGGGTTGGAAGTATCTCAGACAGGAAAAGCACATCAGGTAGATGCTTTTGTTTGGGGTCTGCTATGAGTTCATGGTTTAGCAGGAAACAGTCCAGTGTTTCTCTTAGAACAACAAAAGCAGAATACATAGTAGATTGCTCTACTAAGTTGTGAAGCCATATGGCTTCGGAAGCTGATATCAGGTCTCCTTGACCTGAAGATGGGTACTACATTGATTCTATGTGATAACGAGAGTTGTGATAACAGAGAACCCTGTGTTCCATCGTAACACATAGAAATTCGATATTTCTACATACAAGATAAAGATGCAGATGATGATGTTTTAGTATTCCCATACTAAATATATAGATGATGCTTTCAGTATTCACATACTGGAGATACAGATGGTGATAGTTCAGTATTCACATACTGAAGATGTAGATGATGATGGTTTAGATGGTGATGTGCTGATGAAGCCTCTGTCCCGAGTAAAGTTTGAACACTTTCGATACAAGCTTGGTGTGGTTTGGAAAGACCTTCCTTGAAAGGGGGAGGAGTGATGTTGCAATGGGATTGTATCATCCTGGGACATATGTCCAGAAGTGATCCGGAGACCTCGGTCTTCGAGAATGAAGAGGGATTGTGTCATCTTGGGACATATGTCCAGAAGTGATCCGGTGACCTCGGTCATCGATAATGTAGCAGGATTGTATCATCCTTGAACTTCAGTTTAGAACGGATCCAGTGAACTTCGGTCATCGAGAAGGTGGCAAGATTGTATCATCCTTGGACTTCGGTTCATAACAGATTCGATGAACTTCAGTCATCAAGAAGGTGGCAGGATTGTATCATCCTTGGACTTCGGTTCAGAATGGATCTGGTGAACTTCGGTCATCGAGAAGGTGGCAGGATTGTATCATCCTTGAACTTTGGTTTAGAACAGATTCGGTGAACTTCGGTCATTGAGAAGGTAGTAGGATTGTATCATCCTTGAACCTCGGTTCAGAATAGATCCGTTGACTTCGGTACTAGAGAACGTGTGTTGATCCCGTAATTCCAATAGGATGGATTGTCTGAGTTCCACAACTGTGTTGATCCTGTAATTCTAAAATGAAGGATCATTAGTAACTCCGTAAAGACCTAAATCCCATAATTCTGAAAGGAAGGATCATTGAATTGATCCCATAATTCCAATAGGAAGGATTGCCTGAGTTCCACAGATGTGTTGATCCCGTAATTACGAAATGAAGGATCGTTAGTAACTCCGTAAAGACCTAAATCCTGTAATTTCGAAAGGAAGGATCATTGGTAGCTCCATAAAGACTTGATCCTGTAATTCCAACTGGAAGGATTGTCTGAGTTCCACAGATGTGTTGATCCTGTAATTATAATAGGAAGGATTGTGTGAGTTCCACAAATGTGTTGATCCTGTAATTCCAAAAGGAAAGATCGTTAGCAACTCTGTAATGACCTAAATCCCGTAATTCCGAAAGGAAGGATCGTTAGTAGCTCCGTAAAGACTTGATCCCATAATTTCGAAAGGAAGGATCGTCTGAGCTCCACAAATGTGTTGATCCCATAATTCTGAAAGGAAGGATCATTAGTAACTCCGTAAAGACCTAAATCCTATAATTCCAACAGGAAGGATCGTCTAAGTACCACAGACATGTTGATCCCGTAATTCTGAAAGGAAGGATCATGTTGATGTTTTGATGATGTTGATGTTTTGATGATAATGATTTTATGATGATGATGATGTACTGATCGAAAGATCAGAGTGTGATGATGATGATATTTTTATGTTTTGATGATGTTGAATGTTTTGATCATAATGATGTTTTGATGATGTTGATGTTTTCATGATGATGATGTTTTTATGATGATGATGATGTACTGATCAAAATATCAGAGTATGATGATGATGTATTGATCGAACGATCAAGAGTATGATGATGATGATGTACTGATCGAAAGATCAGAGTGTGACAATGATGATGATCAGTATGTGATGATGACGACATACTGATCAAAAGATCAAAATATGATGATGATGATTTTGTTCGAGAGTTGAAGTATGATGATGGTGCTGATCACGATGTTACTAATCAGAATGTGATGATGTTGCTGATCGAAAGGTCAAAATGCTGAAGATGTCTTTGCGGATCGAAAGATCAAACTGCTGAAGATATTACTGATCAAAATGCTGAAGATATTGCTGATGATCGAAAGGTCAAAGTGCTGAAGATGTTGCTATTGATCGAAAGGTCAAAGTGTTGAAGATGTTGCTGTTGATCGAAAGGTCTAAGTGCTAAATATGTTGCTGATCGAAAGATCAAAGTGTTGAAGATGTTGCTGATCAAAAGGTCAAAAGATGCTGATGTTGATTAAAGAGTTGTTGTCGTCAAATATTGAAGTCGAAGACTATATGATGTTGAAAAGATTCCAATGATTTATAGATGTGTTACCCTGATTATGTTGATGATGTCCTCTCCTACTATTGTTGTTGTTGATGTTGTTGTAGAATACCCTTCTCGTTAAGGGGGAGTGTTGAAATATTGTAACTTTGAAGAATATTCTATATGCATCTTTTGTGGTCCTCGATGGTCCTATCAGAAGAACCACTTGTATTATCTTGTACCCCAATGCTTCTAATCAGAAGAACTAATAAGTGTCATTAAGTTGTCCCCCTCTATTTGTAAAGGTGGGTCATTAGCACCCCAGTGTGGTTACTTGAGCCTACATGTGTAACTCGAGCCTACATGATTAATTCGAGCCTACATGTCGGATGAGTTGATTCAAGTGAACGGATGAATATAAATAGAGGTGTGGTGCTCCTCATTTGAGACACACACACTCTCACTTGTGTAGCGCATTAGTGGAGAAGAGAAGTAGCTGGAGAAGGAGGAGGATCAGGCTTTGATCTCCTTGTTGGTTTTATCTTTTATCTTTTGGGGCATCTATATTGAGGAAGCTTTTGCTGGGTTTTTCCCAGGATAAATATTTGTGTTCTCCTTTTGTATGGTTGTGCTTGTCTATCTTTCAGTGATCCTGTTTATATGCTTTTTTTATGAAATCGAAATGAATTACTAATGATCTAGATTAGCATATGAAAATTTAACAAGACCTAATTCATAAATAAGCAGAAAACTTAATAAAAAGAAACAAGTAGAAAAATTAATAGGAATATCTTTGAATTATGTCCTACAAGTCTGTTTCATTAATCACACAATGAAAAAGGAACAGCCTAAAAACATACTAAGGATAACACATATAATACCGAATTTTACATGCAAACGGATAAATCAATCCAAAGGCATGAACACAAAACAGTACAACAATAAAAAGGAATCAGAAACAAACTCAAGAAACAAAACATAAAATAGCTCAAAACATATTCAAGGTGAAAAAGAAGTAAGGTAAATTTTAATAAATAACCTTAAACAATCCAAATTTAACTTTAATGTAAAATAGAACTATCATCTAACTATTACAGTCAACGAATACTTCAAATACTAAAGAAACCAAACTTAAAACAATTTCAAAACACATTAAAAACACTGAAAATGAAACGATGGGCTGAATGATAGACTTAACTGTGGGTCTGAAAGGGGTGACTAAATGACAGTTTAAACATCTTGTTTGAATGATGGTCTGCACAGTTAAAATGATAGAAATTAACCTAAATGATCTAATCTTCAGTTGAATTCGTGAAGATGTAAATCTAATGCAAAGAGACAATAAGTAAACCTACTTATTAAGCAAATTTGATAGTGAAATGAACTTAAACAAATTCATGAACATAAATCAATCATTAAGAAATAAACTGGAATTTAAATAAACTTATACATAAAGGAAATAAACATAATTGAATCTATTTAACTTGATAAAAGCAATCTATTCTATCTACTTTGCAAATAAACTGAACAGTAATGCAGGAAATAAAATGACTGAAAGCAAATTAAAACAAACTATGCGTGCAACTAGCTATTTAATTTCAGAAATAAACTACATTACAGGAAACAAATGAAATAATAAAACAAACTGGGAATTAAACTAACTATAACAGAAAGGAAAGAAATAAACAAGAAAATAAAATAAACATCTGGTTGATGAGGGGCCCTCTCAGCAATCACGGGTGATGCCTGCCTAACGCTTACTCAAACACAATCATCAACAACAAAGCATACAAATCTTTATTAATGAAGATTGAATAGAAATACATTGTGCTTAAGAACAACAAATCAAAGCATAAACCGATTAAAACTGCTAGCTAGCTGAGCTCTCACAGAGAGGCTGGTATATATATTGTTTTACAGAGATGAGAAAGTCGACCCTTTAGTGGTCGAATGCTCTCTAAATTTAGTCAACCATAAAGGCGTCTAACTAATTAAACCCCAACGCACAATGTCAACCTTTTTCAGCACGCATCGGCTCTCTTCATTGCACGATGTAGCGCACAAGCTCCTTCTTTAGTGCAAACGAATCTCTTTAGCATGCGTGATGTGGCATACAGCTCCTTCTTTTGCGCGGCTAGTGGAGTGGTTCTAGACAAAGGAGAGTGCGTTGGAGATCCTTCTAGAACGCAAACCATTGCATCATTCAAACGTGTGAACTATTGGTGTGGTGTCGAGCAGAGGTAGCATGATGGTGAGTCTTCTGGAATGGGAGCTTCTCCATCATCCGAATGCATGGAAAGTAAGTAGTTTGCAGGTTGTTTCAATTGTTTTAATACCTAGAATCGGTTATCAACAATGCGCTTTCTAGTTAACGATCTGGATGAAAAGCTGAACATCGAGCTGGATATGCTATGAACATATCTAGGATGAAATGCGATGTCTATTTGCTGGTGTGCTTAAGGACTATGGTCTGCAATAACAACATTTTAATGCCTGGAAACCTGTCAACGAATATCGTGCAACGAGCTGGATGATGAGATGGACGTGTTGTGCGCATGGCTAGCTGAATGTGTGTTTCTTGTTAATTCATCCAAAAATATTATATAACCTGCAAAATAATGTACATATCAATCAATATATCAAATGCGCTTCAAACAATGTCAATTTCAATCAATAAAATCATAAAATGATAATAATAAATGGATTTTATATAAACCTTAAATTCATTCACACCTGGGGCTAAATGGTGATCTGCGTAACATAAAGGATGCGAAAATATAACAAAACATTTTTTTAAATAAGTAAATTAACTGCCCAAAATGATGAAAAATATAGGATCAATAGGGTTTATAGGGTGATTTGACCCACACTTTATATGAACTTCCCCTCTACAAAGAAAGATAACACCTGCAAGTTCAAAAATTATAAATATTAGAAATCTATCGAAAAGTATAGTAAGAAAAAAATAATTTGAAAAATATCAAGTCATTAACCATGTACTTACCTTCCTAAAAAATTCATAGAGGCCAATTGTGGGGATTTCACCAAAATAAATGTCTTTGATATCTTGTTGAGAATGTGGTTCCTGCTACTTAAAAAATTATAAATATTACACCATCTACAAATTAATGAACTAACATGTATTAATCAATTGAAATGTATTAACAAAATGACATGTTGAAATCTGACCTTAGTGTTGGTTGTTACTACCTTAGATATGACAACATTAGGTACACTAAGACCCCTTGTAGAGGTATCATGCTCCTGCAAGATTAAAAATTGTATATATTAACAGTCTTTTAATTTGTGTACAATAGGGAAAAAATAATTTGAATGAAATTAGTGTTTTAACAATATCCTTACCTGACTGAAAGACATCATAGAGGTACCATGTGTTGATCCATGATCATAGTAGAACTGACCACATGCCGTGCATTTGGGAACCTCAATCTGGGGCTCATGATATGTTGGTCTATCCCCACTAGTAGATTCTCCTTTACCACCAAAGGCTGATGTTTGTACCCCACAAAAGGAATAATAGGGCCCTTTGTGGTCAATAGTTATGTTGTTGTGGTAAATCACCTAAGCTAGCATAAAAAAAACCCAGTGTCCAGGGAACCATATTATGTGCAGGAGGGACATCCACTCTCGATAGATGGATATGGGGTGGAGGTATCGATCAATTAGCATCTATATTCCTAGCATTGGGACAATTTTGGGGCATCCCCATACCAACACCCATGAACCCCAAGATATTGAAATAGTTCACATGTTTTCCCATCACAAACTCAGCATAGATTTTCTGGAGGAAGTATAGCAGTACTTCCCTATTGTTGTGTGGGGGAATGTCAAAAACCATATAACATCTATCCATTTAGTTATCTCTAAATGGTTGAGAAATGCACGACTCCATTGACATATGTGGTATACTAGTGTATGGAATGTCATTTGTACCAGGAACTCTAAAAAGTTAATATATGTGCTCTTCGGTTATTTTTAGCTTCTTCACATCATTCTAACTAAATCCATCATCATATTCTTGTTGTTGTATTTCTCTATACGATGCTATGTTGTACAACACATCATTTGAGTGGTTGATAGTGTCTACAATAACATCTAATGATGCTTACAAGGAGTGACAGACTTCATCTCCACCCCTCCAAGAAACACCAATATCTCTCAAATGACCAATTTCTCTCAATATCTATGCATTTTTATCTATAATAGCCATTGCAATCATAGATACAAAAAAATATCATTAGAAAAATACACATGGTATAATGACATCTCTAAGTAATGAAAAATGTAAAACTAGTGTACAATAAATAACAACATGAACTATTTATAATTAAAATTGAAAATTAAACAATTTTTACACTAAAGAATAAACTTTTAACATTTTTCCATCCTAAATTGATGTCATATATGCGTATTAATTTCAATTTCCAGATACATACATTAAATGTCTTATGTGTATATGTTGAATGGGAAGCTTCTCTACCTTATTTTAAGGCTTGGATTGTGAAGTTTCACAGAAACGGTAGGGTGTTGACCAATTCCCTTGGAGGACCAACTCCGAGATTTCGGGTAGAGGCAAGGGATAGAGCCTAGAGGAGGGGGATCAAGGTGATATTAATCAATAAAATCCAAATATAGGCAAGGATTTTGATAAATGTAATTATTTGTTATAGTTTGATTTTTTTTGGACTCTATAGGGAATTTAGCATCTTTTTTTATATGTAAATTTTGGAATATATGGATTACACTCAATATTATTTTAGTTGTATGCACTCTTTATATATACACATGATAAAATTTGCATATTTATGTATAATGGTTTGTGATCTAGGATTCAACACAACTAATAGTTTTGAATATTTTAAGATTGCAAGATTTCCACTAGATTCTATCATGTATGGTAGTATGGGATTGTCCTATAATCAAACACATCAACCTCCCTATGTGTCTTGATGTTGGTAGAATCTATTGTTGAACTCATCTATCTCGACCTTAAACAAAATGTACCCCTCACTCAAGTGAGAAAAATTATTAAGCATGGGAAGCTTCTGTACCTTAGTTTAACACTTAGATTAGGAAGTTCCATCAAGAATATAATGTGCTGACTAATGTCCTTAGAGGACCATCTTCGATATTCTGGGTAGGGGCAAGGGCTACATCCTAGAGAAGGGGCAACGCGTGCTATTGATAAATAAAGTCCCTCTATTGGCAAGGATTTTGATATGTTATTACTTGTTGTTGCATGAATTTTTTGGGACTCTATAGTCCATTTAGAGCCTTTTTGTATGTATTTGGAGAATATATGAATTCTACTTTTTTTTTTTAGTTGTATGTATCCTTGCTATTTTACATGAGAAACTTTGCATATTGTGAATGTTGGTTTGGATTCATAAAGATTCTATGAATATATACACATCTAGTGAAATAGATTTGATTTTTATGAGTCAATTAGGGTTTTAAGCTCCTTTGGGCATACAAATGACTAGAGCTATGGTTTAAAACCATTTTAGGGCATACTAATTAAAAAATTTATGGTTTCAATACATTTTAGGGCATACAAATTACTGAAAATAGAGAAATTGGAAGGATGGAATTTGATGCAAATTCCTGAGAATGAGGAGATTGATGCCCAAGGTGGAAGATCCAACCTCTAGTCACTCAAAAAACATTCACCAATAGTTGTTCTATCTCCCAAAATTGTTTCTTTGTCATCGTTATGGAGAGAATGACAGGAATGACACCTTTTAGGCATAAAACGATACATATGCAATTTAGAACTATGTAACATGTACGCATTTTGTTTTCATATCCTCCTTGGATTTCACCATGACATGCTTTGGATTGCTTCAGACTAGGTGTGGTAGGATTGGGATTGCTTGGGACCTAATTCTCTTTTATAGAACTTCAGCGGGTTTCATGAATGTTGCATTGCATCTAAAAGTCCCCTCAACTTTGTGCACTCACCCATACCATATTTACAAATTCTTACCATTGTATTATGGAGGTGATGGGAAATTCATGCATATCTAAATATCTCAAAATTGTTCTTTATTTTCTTCATGAATTGTCTCAACTACAACTACAACCTCCCCAAACTTGTCTACAATATAAGTTATCTCCTTTCTTCAGTTATGTCTTCTAACTTATTTTGAGTCATCTTTTCTTACCCATGATTGTATCTCTTAGAAACTTATCCTTCTTATTTTATTTTTGGCGGTGGGCTTCAGCTTACTTTTCCTCTTTCTTCCTTCCATATCACCCCCTTAAAAATATATGGGTATGTTTGATGCCTCTATAAGGGGTAAATATATGAACCCCCTTAATGCAAAATCTATTTTTCTTGTTTGCAATTTTTATTTTAGGTTCTTTTGTTACCTCTTGTTTCTCTTCTTAGAATCATAAATTAAAGGGTCATAGATTTTTCAGACTTTCTTAAAAAAATATGGAACATTTCACAATTGTTGGTTTCCTCTTCTCTTTACCAGGATCTTCTATTGAGATTAAACACATCACTTTCATTCATTAACACATGATTGATTCCCTTTATTTCCTCCATGGCTTAAGCCTTTCTTTCTCTTTAATCATGGCATCAATAATTACACCTATCACCCAATCAAAATCACTAGAGTCATCTATCGAACGAAACGAATGGTCAGGATTAAACAAAACTGAAAAAAATCCCGAACTTATGCCTTTCCCCCCTTAAAACGTGCTTATCTAGGGATATGGGATATCCAAAAGCCAAGGTATCTAGGAGACCACATAGGCACAACCCTTATCACAAGGGTCTAGATCTTGATGTTTGGGAATTTGGGATCCAAGATGACTTGCAGTACTCTTCCTTCGCAAAGGGACAAATTAGATGATTTGGGATCAGAGATCTAGAATTTCAAAGATAATGCCCTTTTTGTTGAGGATAGGATCTGGAGGATCCAGGATCCAATAGCCATATCTCTTGAAAAACACTAAAATGAAATGGGTTTGATCTGAATATCTAGGGTCAATGTATCCAAATTTATAAAGAAAATTCCATAATTATGATGGACAAGCCTTCAAATCCACATCACTATGCCACGTCATTGTTCCATGCTACTTGATCCACACCACTTAATTCCATGTCACTCATTCCACATCACTTAGTTATCATATTTTACACACTTATCTTTTAATCATGATGATTGGATCAAACATACACGAACAAATAGTATTTAATCTCAAGTCACCAAAGTGTCTAGGATTTATTCCTTCTCAAGGACCCGAAGTGGGTTTATAGGGTGATTTGACCCACACTTTATATGAACTTTGAGTGGTGAAAAATACCCTTTGTGGATGCTAGTCAAATCTTAGGCTTAAGTGAATGTTGAATTTCAATTTTAAACTTGACTTGATCTCGACTATGTAATCTTAAAATCTTACATGGATCACTTGAGTTGTTGAACCACGCCTTTGCTTCCCTCCTTTATATAGACATGAGCTCCTTCTACACACAAGTGCAAACCCCTCCATACACTTTACCGTTGTGGGGTTTTTCCTTGCCTAAGATTGCATGTTTATGACTACTATGAGAACTCCTTCCATAGTCAAATCCTTGCCTAGTCACGACGTGTCTTTCTCCTATCTCATAATGACTTGTAACCCACTATAACCACGGCTCTCACAGTTCATGTCTCCGCTTTTTGTCTTCAAAAGTTGATACCCCAAATTGTTTCTCTTCTCTCACAGTGCTCACACCCTATATTGGGCACAGAAGCACACACAAAGCTTCCACTCTAATCTTCAATTACTCTAATACCAATTTGTCGGTTCGGTGGGGGCATTAAAAACATTCATAGGCACCAATACACATAGAAACACACATATACACTAGGAACTACACAAATACACTTAACTACAACTCTTGATGAATAGGAGTATAATGCTCTATGTTTATTAACCTCTAACCCATATGTCTCCTAAGTCTTTAGTAATATAGAGGCCCAAGTCTAGGTGCTTCTTCAACCCTAAGTAATTCTGTTTTCTCGAGGCTTCTTTACCATCTAATCTAATCATAATTGAATATTTTTAAAAATGTTTAGTAAACATTTGTTAATTTATGTAAATTTTTGTTTTGAAACTATTTACTTAATATCAAATTTAATTTGCACATAATTTTATAACCATTTACCGATGCTATGCTTCCGACGTGCATTCAAATCTAAGTCTATGGCATTTAAAGTTGAACTAGGTTATCATGATCATTCATCAATCGAAATGTAGTATGATTACAATGGCTTGTTAAATATAATACATTATTCCCCTTACAACGTATACTATCGCAGCAATCTGAACGCTACAAAATGGACGCGCTCAAAAACTGATAAGAGCATAGATTTGCCATTTCACCATGTATAAAGTGAGCAGTGATGCAACAGGTGGTGGTTGTACTAGATGGAAAGCGAATGCGTGGAGACATTTGAATCCCACGAATCCGTGTTCCTCGTCTGTTTCACAACTCTATTAATGCTTTGCTGCAGCACACTCAAGAATTAAAATAAAGAAAATAGGAAAGGTACTCGTTATTGCTGTAGCCTGTAGCCGTCACAGCTATATTGAAAATCTCACGCACAAGCGAATATCGAGGACAGTGGGATTACTGGATCCTCGGTTCATCTTCCTATACAATCCTGCAGAACTAGTGGTGTTCACGAGTTTGGTTCCTCAGTAGGCGACAATTGCTGGCTTCCTTATATCATAAACAATTTAGCAGTTAGAACACTCTTCTGACATAGCGATTGTGTTGTGATGCAGATCTCCAGATTACGCCAAAAATATTTGTAAGGAGCACGCTCATCTTCAGTACAGATTACTGCGCTCCAAGTAGTCCTCAGGCCACAAGCGGTTCTATATTCCACCATAAAGAATGGCGGCTAGAACTGGGAATCAAATGGAAGTTTTGGCCGAAGACATCTCAACTTACTGTAGATTTCATCAACCGTCACTGCCTACAAGCATATGCTCCCATGAAATGTAATTCGCCTTCAAATCACCTTCAGTTTATAAGCATATGCACCCATGAAATGTAATTCGCCTTCAAATCACCTTCAGTTTATTATGGTGAAACTCGAGTACGTTGGAAGGCTTCAAAGGTCGCATATTTTCGAATCTCTTTTTCCATTTAAGAAACGTGCTTTTACACGAAGAAGCACCGATATCTATGAGGAATATACAAGGACTAATGTACATCCTAGATTCTATGCTCATATATATGTCAAGAAAGTGCAAGGACTACTCTACATGCAGGCTGCAACTATGAGGAATATGCAAGGACTAATGTACATGCAAGATCTTATGCTACCATACTTGCAAGATTTTATGCTTATATGGTTGGGGTCAGCGAGAAGGCATGGATACTGAAGGATGATATGAGTCATGGATACTGTACGATGATAAGGAGACGTGGATTCAGGTGAGGTTAGTTAGGTCATTGTTCCAGATGTAATATGTTGTATCAAGTGTTGTATCTATAAAAATCTTAACCCACATACACTTGAGAGTGATAATGAGATTTTAGTCAATATTTCACAATGTAATATGTTGTTTGTATAAATGTTCTGCTTAACAGAAGTCTAACTAACCTGTCTACTTTTAAGGATAGCCCTAACCAAGCGATATTGTACGAGTATATAAAGGTGTGTAAGGATGATGATGATACTTTTATCTAGATGAAGTCAATTAAGTTAAATGAGGTTAATTAGGTTATGTTTGAATGTTATATATATAGTAGAAGTGTTGCATCTACAAATTTTTTATGTTTAAAGGTGATATAAAAGTTTTATAATTATAAGGTGTGTAAGGATAATGATAGTTTTATGTAGATGAGGTTAATTAGGTTATGTTTGAATGTTATATATATAGTAGTAGAAGTGTTGCATCTACAAAAAATTTCTACTAACATTTTATGTTTAAAGGTGATAATGAGACTTTGATTATAGTAATCCTTAATTAGGCAATGTTTGACTCTAATATTATAGAAGAAATATTGTATCTACAAAATCATTCCATGAATATATTTACACCTTATTTAATATTTTAAGCCTTTATCTTGCTATCACATCAAAGAAGTATTAGGAAAGTGAAATAATTTTCGTCTTTATCTTATTTGGTCAATAAGGTTATGTTGAGACACATTTCAATTGTTTTAATGGATTTAGTTAGGGTTAACAACTATACAACTATACCTTTCTCTAGTAAAATGGGCAATACTATGATATTGACTCAAATGTGCTACATCTGATGCAATTAAATAATTTATTCTATCCTAGCTAGGTTTTCAAACTAAATGGAACCAATTTGGTATTGAATATTAGCAAAGCACGTAGAGCACATATGATAGCTTAGTTATACCATAAGCATCAAATCACAATATATTATAACCAAACATAAATATGGTAATGAAGAAAATTCCATTTCATCATGGCATTCTAGCCTTGGAGAGGTATATATTTATATACAATCAGATCTGAAAGATTCCAAGTTTTGAAAATTAGGGTTTCTGTGA
This sequence comes from Pseudotsuga menziesii, assembly GCA_001517045.1. Classification (NCBI taxonomy): domain Eukaryota; kingdom Viridiplantae; phylum Streptophyta; class Pinopsida; order Pinales; family Pinaceae; genus Pseudotsuga; species Pseudotsuga menziesii. The sequence continues at coordinate 388,873 of LPNX010848635.1, forward strand.
CAAACCCTAGATTAGCTAGCTCCAGAACGAGGATGGACACCTCAAATCGGTAAGACCTACTCTTTTTCTATTTACAGTTGAGGTTCTCATTTCAAAATGACTAATCACACCAGCTTAATGAAAAGCCTGGTGAGGCTGACAACTTCCAAGAATGGAAGTATAGGATCTCACTAGTTCTTGAAGGAAATGAATTTGACACCTACATAAGTAGAGAGGTTCCAGTTCTAGAGGGAGATGAGGCTAAAAGCCTTACACAAGAAGAACTTCGTCAAGGCCAAGAAGATCATTGCTGATTCAATCACAAATCACCTTATACCACAAGTGTATTCCCTAAAGACACTGAAAGAGATGTTTGATTCCTTAACCAAGCTATTTGAAGGGAAGAAAATAAATCGAAAGATGACTTTAAGAAACTAGTTGAAGAATGTGAAGATCCAGAATGCAGAGACCATACATTCATACTTTACAAGGGTCTCTCAAATCAAAGAACAACTTGAAGAAGTGGTTGAAGAAGTAGAGAATGTAGACGTTGTGATAACCACCTTGAATAGACTCCCAGGATCATGGGATCCATTCATTCGATGAATGTGTGCCAAGAGGAGGTGATTACTTTCAGTAGACTCTGGGAAGAGCACACACAAGAAGAAGCTCAACTCTAAATAAGAGAAGAGAAGATGGGAGCAACTGAAGATCAAGAGCTCATGTTTCAAAGAAGATCCCTCAAGCGATGAGGAATATGAAGAACTCAATTGTTGAAGAACCTCTTATCCATCTTAAGCATTTAGATAAGAAATGATGAATGAAGAAGATGATGAAGTTGAAAGAAGGAGTATACCCACGAAACAAATAAAGATAAGTATTCAATTGTCATTTCATGATATTATTTTGTTATGCATTTGTTTATATTCAGTTGATGTATTATGCATCATAGAATGTTTGCATTAATGAAAGTATACTACTAATATGCATGTGATGGGTAAGTAGCTCATGGTGCTATACAACTCTCCATTGCTACTTATCTAGAATGAAACCTCTTTGTTGACATATTGGATTAGTGCACAATCTCAATGTTGTCCTGTTAGAGATGGAAGGCATCTAGAAAGTTTCCGTGAGATATGGATGAATGTTGTATTGGCTAAAATAGTTGCATGATTATATCTTTATGCATAAGAATTTACCATTATGAATATGCATTATGAAATGTTTCTAATCATATAACTGGTGCATTTGAATTGTAGGAAAGATCACGTACAATCGTCTACAAGAAAAGAAGGATGAGACTTGTTCCAAAGAACAAGTGACGACAGTTCAAGATTCACTCTAATAATCCAAAATGAAGAATAATGACTAGAATGCGATGTCAAAGACCTGAAGGGAAGTCCATAATGTCTTCCATATGGATCTACACGATCCAACATATAGTAGATGGCAACATCGTGGGATAAAAAACAGGATTCATAGCACAAGCTTCTCACAGAAAGAAGGCATAGACTCTGAAGAGACATTTGCATCCAGTGGGAGTTGAGGCACATGACAGGCAGACTCATGTGTGCAAATGAAAGAAGGCCTTGTATGAGCTCATAGGACACCCATGGGATAACACATACATGAGGATATTGATGAAGATATTGACCTTTGCTATAAGGTTGAAGATAAAAGACTATAGAGGATAACAAGATCATAGATGGGTGCGAGAAGAAATTTTTGAAAATGGCCCAAGATAGAGGATCTTGGCATCTAATGATCCTAGATGGATACATAGAAGAGGAAGCTACTTGTCACTCCAGTACATAATGTTTCAATACATAGAGTATGAAACACAGAGGGAGTATGATGCTTTGCTTCAAAGGGAGTGACTGTAGAAGGTCCTAAGGTTCGACATGGTATGACAGGATGGACAACTTACTGATGGCTCTAGGATTTACTATGAGTAAAGGGGATTCCAACCTTTACTTCAAGGTTGAAGGAAAAAAACCAGTGTTGCTCCTGCTATATGTCGATGACTTGTTCCTGACAGAAAATAGGAACTCATTAAAGTTGTCAAAAGGATACTTGCTGCCGAATTTGAGATGAAGGACTTGGATATGATGCACTACTTTCTAGGCATGGAGGTGTGGTAGAGTATAGATGGGATCTCCCTAGGACAACGGAAGTATGCAGTAGAGATCCTGAAGAGGTTTAGGATGATGAACTATAAGGCCATGACCACACCTATGGCATCAAACCTGAAGCTATTACGTGTTGCTTTATCATATTCGGTTGATGCCACAATGTATCGTCAGATGATTTGTTCCTTGATGTATTTGACGAATAAAAGACCAACTATTTTATTTGCTGTGAACACATTGAGACATGTTCACCTGATGGTTGCAAAGCATTAAGTGAGGTACTTGAAGGGTATAGTTGAGTATGGGCTTAAGTATGATATGAATCAGAAGATTAACCTGTAGGGTTATGTGGATTCGTATTAGGCAAGAAGTGCCATTGATAGGAAGAGCACTTTGAGGTGCTACTTCAGTATGAGGTCAGGTGTGATCTCTTTTTTTGGAAGGATGGAGTCATACATGGAACTAAGTACAACCGAGGAAAAATATGTTTCCACTTTTTATTTGGGAGGTAGTATGTTTCTTTTGAAAACTACTATTTGGTTTGATTGATCTGACTTGCATTTTTATATGATGTAGAGAGGAGCAGTGAAGCTATAGTTTGTGATCCAGATCGAGATCTCTCAAAAGAGGGAGTTCTAGCATAGCTGGTGAGACAGGTTGTCTGAGCATAAATCTTGGTGAAGCTTGTAGGTTCCTCAGATGTAAACGGTCCTGTAGATTGTCCTTAGATGTAATCGGTCCTGGTGAAGCTCGTAGGTTATCCTTGGATGTAATCATCCCTAATGTGATTCTATGCTAGGAATGGCCAGAGTGAAGTTTGAGTACTTTAGGGAGAAGCTTGGTGTTCTCCAGATCGAGGTTCCTTCCAAGGGGAAGTGATGATTTTGTATGCCTTTCTAACATGGATACAGGATTGGTTCCTTCCATGGTTAGATGTAAGTGCTATGCCTTTCTGACATGCTGACAGGATTGATTCCTTCCATGGTCAGATGTAAGTGTTGTGCCTTTCTAACATGGTGACATGATTGGTTCCTTCCATGGTCAGATGTAAGTGATGTGCCTTTCTGACATGGTGACAAGATTGGTTCCTTCCATGGTCAGATATAAGTGTTGATGCCACATCTAGTATGAAAAAGGACTGGCTCTATGATGATGCCACATCCAGTATGAAAAAGGAATGGATCTATGATGATGCCACATCCAGTATGAAAAAGGACTGGCTCTGTGATGACACTTCCAGTATGAAAAAGGACTGGATCTGTGTAGATCCCACATCCAGTATGAAAAAGGACTGGCTCTATGATGGCACATCCAGTATGAAAAAGGACTAGCTCTGTGTTGGTGCCACATCCAGCATGAAAAAGGGTTGGCTCTATGATGAACATCCAACATGAAAAAGGGTTGGCTATGTGATGACACATCCAGCATGAAAAAGGGCTGGCTCTGTGATGATACATACAGCATGAAAAGGGCTGGATCTGAAGAGGACTACATTCAGTATGGAAAAGAACTAGCTCTGTAGATGTGCATCTAGCATGAAAAAGGGTCAGCTTTGTCAATGAATACCTACATGGAGGCTAGGCCTACACCCATCATGAAAAAGGGTTGGCTTTGTAGAACTTCCTGTGACAAGTAGAATTAAGTTAGCACCAGTGATGATCCAACAATGATGATTCAAATCAAGTGATGATCCAGACTTGATGATGATCCAGCAGTGATGATTCAGATAAAGTGATGATCCATACTTGATGATGATCCAACAGTGATGATCCAGACTTGATGATGAGCCAATGATGCTCCAGATCAAGTGATGATCCATAATTGATGATGATCCAGTGATGATCTAGATTCAGTGATGATACAGACTTGATGAAGATGACTTCACGATGAAGATGACTTGAAGATGAATATGACTTGATGATGATCTCGATGATACATAGAAGAAGAATTGTGCTAATAAATTGTGTCGAGAGAATACCTTCATAGTTAAGAGGGAGTGTTAATGTATTTGTAACTTCGGAATGTATTCACTTGTATATCTTATGTATTGTACCCCGATGTTCCTATTGGGAAGTATCTGTAATGTAATTGAGTCATGTCATATCCCGATGTTCCTATCGGGAGAATCAATAATGTAAACAAGTCATGTAAATTCATTGAGGTTAACCCTCCATTTTAAGTCGGGGAAATAGTCCCCACAATTGAAGGTTAACCCTCCTTGTTGATTGGAGGAAAAAGTCCCCACATTTGTGGGGTACTAGGGTTATTAGACTCTCCTAGAGAAGTCGGCCCTGGTAAGTAATTATTAAGTGAGACAACTTGATGGAGTGGAAATAAAGTGAATGAAAGAATATAAATAGAAGTGAGGCTCTCCTCATTTATACACACACACACTCACTCACTGGGGCACATGAGTGAGAGAGGAGAATCTCTCTCAAGTGAGAGAGAGAGAACAGTTGTGGGAGATCATCTTCTCTATATTTAGGTTTTACTGCTGCTATTGGTGCTCATTCTATCTTTGAGGAAGTTACGAGGTTTTTTCCTTTATGGTTTCCCTGAGGAAAATCTCTTATGTCTATTGTCTCTTGTGATTATTGTTGTGCATGTTATTCTCTCAGATAATATTCTAGATCATATTTCTTAAATGATAAAAATATAACACCAGTGCTTAGGGAGATCGCACTAGTTGGGCCTCGACAGAGTGAGAACCCATGTCGATGAGGCTTTGTTGGTGGGTTTTTGCCAACAACCTGTACATCCTAGTGCAACTCTCTATCCTAGATTCCTCCACACATTGCAAATCACCTTGGTGATTCCTGAAATTCTAATAGTTAGAGACCTAGTTCTCTAGAGTTGAAAGGATTGGTCATAGGAATTATGAAAATATTAACCAATATTAATGATGTTAACAAGGAAGAATTAAATTAAAGGCATATGTCTTTACAACTGAAGATGGGCACTATTACTTGAACAACAACACCCCTTGATGTTTTAATGGGGCATACATTGATGCGCTTATAAACCAAATTTAGGATTCAATATTGCATATCTAATATTAGGGAGGATTCTTTATTCCCTATGAGGTTTCTATGATTCTATTTTTGATGGTGCACTTGTGCCATCCCTCATATTCATTTTGTATTTCATTTTCCTAATGTCAATGGCCCTGGAAATTTTACAAAGATAGTGTTGTACATGAAGTTATTTTAACACTTGTTAGTATATCCTATGCATATTTAGTTTAACCCTTGAGGACACAAACATGTCATTATTCAGTTGTCATTCCTACACTCATAAACACCAATAAATAGTATTAGCTAGTTAGAAAGTGATTCTTTGTTATTTATATTAGTGATAAGATATCATTTCTTGTGGTAACAACATGTGGTTTTATGTTCCCTATCATGACACATGTTCATATAGTGATATGCCTATCTTACCATCCTTAAGTCCTTAATGAAACATGACGTCTTCTCCCTCGATCCACGCAGGCTCTCTAGGCTAATGATGAGAGGTGACTTCTGTTTCATCACCTGGTAGCATGATCCACCATGCAGAGTAATTGAGATCTTAAATGCACCTCAAATTTGGTGTATCCCTCTTATGGGAAATCCATTCAACACCTCCTCCCTCATTTTCTCTTTCCTGCACAATTTTGTGAAGGCCAGACTCTTTGCAAAGTGTGTGGTGACGGTGAAGTGCAAAATCCTTGCACCTACCCTCTCAGTCAAAATGCAAAATCCTTACCACTCTGTGTCTCCATCTCATCTGAAGATGTCTCGTAGACTACATGCTATTCCAAGGTGAGGATGTGTTGGCCATGGAAATTCCAATGATCATGCTAGATGTGTTACGACTCAGGCTAATACGGAAGGCTACTATGTCCAACAGGACTTTTGGGGCAGGGTATTTCCAACTCCCTCCCCCAAAAGTCGAAGTCATGTTGGAATTTGGGGGGGGTCGTTCGTTCCAACCCCCCCAAAAAAAAAATTCGAAGTCATGTTGGACCTTTAGGGAAACCCCCCCCCCCCCCCAAAAGTCCAACAAGACTTTTTTTTGGGGGGGG